>JASJYW010000027.1:16911131-17364307 GCA_030386875.1 Morinoia aosen
CTACAGCGCACAAAGGAGTACAGAAGGTATCTCTACAGCGCACAAAGGAGTACAGAAGGTATCTTTACAGCGCACAAAGGAGTACAGAAAAAATCTCTAGAACGTACAAAGGAGTACACTAGGTATTTCTACAGCGTACAAAGGAGTACAGAAGGTATCTCTACAGCGCACAAAGGAGTACAGAAGGTATCTCTACAGCTTACAAAGGAGTACAGGAAATATCTCTAGAACGTACAAAGGAGTACACGAGGTATCTCTACAGCGTACAAAGGAGTACAGAAGGTATCTCTACAGCGCACAAAGGAGTACAGAAGGTATCTCTACAGCGCACAAAGGAGTACAGAAGGTATCTCTACAGCGCACAAAGGAGTACACGAGGTATCTCTACAGCGTACAAAGGAGTACAGAAGGTATCTCTACAGCGCACAAAGGAGTACAGAAGGTATCTCTACAGCGCACAAAGGAGTACAGAAGGTATCTCTACAGCGCACAAAGGAGTACAGGAAATATCTCTAGAACGTACAAAGGAGTACACGAGGTATCTCTACAGCGTACAAAGGAGTACAGAAGGTATCTCTACAGCGCACAAAGGAGTACAGAAGGTATCTCTACAGCGCACAAAGGAGTACAGAAGGTATCTCTACAGCGCACAAAGGAGTACGGAAGGTATCTCTACAGCGCACAAAGAAGTACAGAAGGTATTTCTACAGCGCACAAAGGAGTACAGAAGGTATCTCTACAGCGCACAAAGGAGTACAGGAAATATATCTAGAACGTACAAAGGAGTACACGAGGTATCTCTACAGCGTACAAAGGAGTACAGAAGGTATCTCTACAGCGCACAAAGGAGTACAGAAGGTATCTCTACAGCGCACAAAGGAATACAGAAGGTATCTCTACAGCGCACAAAGGAGTACAGAAGGTATCTCTACAGCGCACAAAGGAGTACAGAAGGTATCTCTACAGCGCACAAAGGAGTACAGAAGGTATCTCTACAGCGCACAAAGGAGTACAGAAGGTATCTCTACAGCGCACAAAGGAGTACAGGAAATATCTCTAGAACGTACAAAGGAGTACTCGAGGTATCTCTACAGCGTACAAAGGAGTACAGAAGGTATCTCTACAGCGCACAAAGGAGTACAGGAAATATCTCTAAAACGTACAAAGGAGTACACGAGGTATCTCTACAGCGTACAAAGGAGTACAGAAGGTGTCACTACAGCGCAAAAAGAAGTACAGGAAATATCTCTAGAACGTACAAAGGAGTACACGAGGTATCTCTACAGCGTACAAAGGAGTACACGAGGTATCTCTACAGCGTACAAAGAAGTACAGAAGGTATCTCTACAGCGCACAAAGGAGTACAGAAGGTATCTCTACAGCGCACAAAGGAGTACAGAAGGTATCTCTACAGCGCACAAAGGAGTACAGAAGGTATCTCTACAGCGCACAAAGAAGTACACGAGGTATCTCTACAGCGTACAAAGGAGTACAGAAGGTATCTCTACAGCGCACAAAGGAGTACAGAAGGTATCTCTACAGCGCACAAAGGAGTACAGAAGGTATCTCTACAGCGCACAAAGGAGTACAGAAGGTATCTCTACAGCGCACAAAGGAGTAAAGAAGGTATCTCTACAGCGCACAAAGGAGTACAGGAAATATCTCTAGAACGTACAAAGGAGTACACTAGGTATTTCTACAGCGTACAAAGGAGTACAGAAGGTATCTCTACAGCGCACAAAGGAGTACAGAAGGTATCTCTACAGCGCACAAAGGAGTACAGGAAATATCTCTAGAACGTTCAAAGGAGTACACGAGGTATCTCTACAGCGTACAAAGGAGTACAGAAGGTATCTCTACAGCGCACAAAGGAGTACAGAAGGTATCTCTACAGCGCACAAAGGAGTACAGAAGGTATCTCTACAGCGCACAAAGGAGTACACGAGGTATCTCTACAGCGTACAAAGGAGTTCACAAGGTATCTCTACAGCGCACAAAGGAGTACAGAAGGTATCTCTACAGCGCACAAAGGAGTACAGAAGGTATCTCTACAGCGCACAAAGGAGTACAGAAGGTATCTCTACAGCGCACAAAGGAGTACAGAAGGTATCTCTACAGCGCACAAAGGAGTACAGAAGGTATCTCTACAGCGCACAAAGGAGTACAGAAGGTATCTCTACAGCGCACAAAGGAGTACAGAAGGTATCTCTACAGCGCACAAAGGAGTACAGAAGGTATCTCTACAGCGCACAAAGGAGTACACGAGGTATCTCTACAGCGTACAAAGGAGTACAGAAGGTATCTCTACAGCGCACAAAGGAGTACAGAAGGTATCTCTACAGCGCACAAAGGAGTACAGAAGGTATCTCTACAGCGCACAAAGGAGTACAGAAGGTATCTCTACAGCGCACAAAGGAGTACAGAAGGTATCTCTACAGCGCACAAAGTAGTACAGGAAATATCTCTAGAACGTACAAAGGAGTACACTAGGTATTTCTACAGCGTACAAAGGAGTACAGAAGGTATCTCTACAGCGCACAAAGGAGTACAGAAGGTATCTCTACAGCGCACAAAGGAGTACAGGAAATATCTCTAGAACGTACAAAGGAGTACACGAGGTATCTCTACAGCGTACAAAGGAGTACAGAAGGTATCTCTTCAGCGCACAAAGGAGTACAGAAGATATCTCTACAGCGCACAAAGGAGTACAGAAGGTATCTCTACAGCGCACAAAGGAGTACACGAGGTATCTCTACAGCGTACAAAGGAGTACACAAGGTATCTCTACAGCGCACAAAGGAGTACAGAAGGTATCTCTACAGCGCACAAAGGAGTACAGAAGGTATCTCTACAGCGCACAAAGGAGTACAGGAAATATCTCTAGAACGTACGAAGGAGTACACGAGGTATCTCTACAGCGTACAAAGGAGTACAGAAGGTCTCTCTACAGCGCACAAAGGAGTACAGAAGGTATCTCTACAGCGCACAAAGGAGTACAGAAGGTATCTCTACAGCGCACAAAGGAGTACAGAAGGTATCTCTACAGCGCACAAAGGAGTACAGAAGGTATCTATACAGCGCACAAAGGAGTACAGAAGGTATCTCTACAGCGCACAAAGGAGTACAGGAGGTATCTCTACAGCGCACAAAGGAGTACAGAAGGTATCTCTACAGCGCACAAAGGAGTACAGAAGGTATCTCTACAGCGCACAAAGAAGTACAGAAGGTATCTCTACAGCGCACAAGGGAGTACAGAAGGTATCTCTACAGCGCACAAAGGAGTACAGAAGGTATCTCTACAGCGCACAAAGGAGTACAGGAAATATCTCTAGAACGTACAAAAGAGTACACGAGGTATCTCTACAGCGCACAAAGGAGTACAAAAGGTATCTCTATAACGCACAAAGGAGTACAGAAGGTATCTCTACAGCGCACAAAGGAGTACAGAAGGTATCTCTACAGCGCACAAAGGAGTACAGGAAATATCTCTAAAACGTACAAAGGAGTACACGAGGTATCTCTACAGCGTACAAAGGAGTACAGAAGGTGTCTTTACAGCGCACAAAGGAGTACAGGAAATATCTCTAGAACGTACAAAGGAGTACACGAGGTATCTCTACAGCGTACAAAGGAGTACACGAGGTATCTCTACAGCGTACAAAGAAGTACAGAAGGTATCTCTACAGCGCACAAAGGAGAACAGAAGGTATCTCTACAGCGCACAAAGGAGTACAGAAGGTATCTCTACAGCGCACAAAGGAGAACAGAAGGTATCTCTACAGCGCACAAAGGAGTACAGAAGGTATCTCTACAGCGCACAAAGGAGTACAGAAGGTATCTCTACAGCGCACAAAGGAGTACACGAGGTATCTCTACAGCGTACAAAGGAGTACAGAAGGTATCTCTACAGCGCACAAAGGAGTACAGAAGGTATCTCTACAGCGCACAAAGGAGTACAGAAGGTATCTCTACAGCGCACAAAGGAGTACAGAAGGTATCTCTACAGCGCACAAAGGAGTACAGAAGGTATCTCTACAGCGCACAAAGGAGTACAGGAAATATCTCTAGAACGTACGAAGGAGTACACTAGGTATTTCTACAGCGTACAAAGGAGTACAGAAGGTATCTCTACAGCGCACAAAGGAGTACAGAAGGTATCTCTACAGCGCACAAAGGAGTACAGGAAATATCTCTAGAACGTACAAAGGAGTACACGAGGTATCTCTACAGCGTACAAAGGAGTACAGAAGGTATCTCTACAGCGCACAAAGGAGTACAGAAGGTATCTCTACAGCGCACAAAGGAGTACAAAAGGTATCTCTACAGCGCACAAAGGAGTACACGAGGTATCTCTACAGCGTACAAAGGAGTACAGAACGTTTCTCTACAGCGCACAAAGGAGTACAGAAGGTATCTCTACAGCGCACAAAGGAGTACAGAAGGTATCTCTACAGCGCACAAAGGAGTACAGGAAATATCTCTAGAACGTACAGAGGAGTACACGAGGTATCTCTACAGCGTACAAAGGAGTACAGAAGGTATCTCTACAGCGCACAAAGGAGTACAGAAGGTATCTCTACAGCGCACAAAGGAGTACAGAAGGTATCTCTACAGCGCACAAAGGAGTACAGAAGGTATCTCTACAGCGCACAAAGAAGTACAGAAGGTATCTCTACAGCGCACAAAGGAGTACAGAAGGTATCTCTACAGCGCACAAAGGAGTACAGGAAATATCTCTAGAACGTACAAAGGAGTACACGAGGTATCTCTACAGCGTACAAAGGAGTACAGAAGGTATCTCTACAGCGCACAAAGGAGTACAGAAGGTATCTCTACAGCGCACAAAGGAATACAGAAGGTATCTCTACAGCGCACAAAGGAGTACAGAAGGTATCTCTACAGCGCACAAAGGAGTACAGAAGGTATCTCTACAGCGCACAAAGGAGTACAGAAGGTATCTCTACAGCGCACAAAGGAGTACAGAAGGTATCTCTACAGCAAACAAAGGAGTACAGGAAATATCTCTAGAACGTACAAAGGAGTACTCGAGGTATCTCTACAGCGTACAAAGGAGTACAGAAGGTATCTCTACAGCGCACAAAGGAGTACAGGAAATATCTCTAAAACGTACAAAGGAGTACACGAGGTATCTCTACAGCGTACAAAGGAGTACAGAAGGTGTCACTACAGCGCACAAAGGAGTACAGGAAATATCTCTAGAACGTACAAAGGAGTACACGAGGTATCTCTACAGCGTACAAAGGAGTACACGAGGTATCTCTACAGCGTACAAAGAAGTACAGAAGGTATCTCTACAGCGCACAAAGGAGTACAGAAGGTATCTCTACAGCGCACAAAGGAGTACAGAAGGTATCTCTACAGCGCACAAAGGAGTACAGAAGGTATCTCTACAGCGCACAAAGGAGTACACGAGGTATCTCTACAGCGTACAAAGGAGTACAGAAGGTATCTCTACAGCGCACAAAGGAGTACAGAAGGTATCTCTACAGCGCACAAAGGAGTACAGAAGGTATCTCTACAGCGCACAAAGGAGTACAGAAGGTATCTCTACAGCGCACAAAGGAGTAAAGAAGGTATCTCTACAGCGCACAAAGGAGTACAGGAAATATCTCTAGAACGTACAAAGGAGTACACTAGGTATTTCTACAGCGTACAAAGGAGTACAGAAGGTATCTCTACAGCGCACAAAGGAGTACAGAAGGTATCTCTACAGCGCACAAAGGAGTACAGGAAATATCTCTAGAACGTTCAAAGGAGTACACGAGGTATCTCTACAGCGTACAAAGGAGTACAGAAGGTATCTCTACAGCGCACAAAGGAGTACAGAAGGTATCTCTACAGCGCACAAAGGAGTACAGAAGGTATCTCTACAGCGCACAAAGGAGTACACGAGGTATCTCTACAGCGTACAAAGGAGTTCACAAGGTATCTCTACAGCGCACAAAGGAGTACAGAAGGTATCTCTACAGCGCACAAAGGAGTACAGAAGGTATCTCTACAGCGCACAAAGGAGTACAGAAGGTATCTCTACAGCGCACAAAGGAGTACAGAAGGTATCTCTACAGCGCACAAAGGAGTACAGAAGGTATCTCTACAGCGCACAAAGGAGTACAGAAGGTATCTCTACAGCGCACAAAGGAGTACAGAAGGTATCTATACAGCGTACAAAGGAGTACAGAAGGTATCTCTACAGCGCACAAAGGAGTACAGGAGGTATCTCTACAGCGCTCAAAGGAGTACAGAAGGTATCTCTACAGCGCACAAAGGAGTACAGAAGGTATCTCTACAGCGCACAAAGAAGTACAGAAGGTATCTCTACAGCGCACAAGGGAGTACAGAAGGTATCTCTACAGCGCACAAAGGAGTACAGAAGGTATCTCTACAGCGCACAAAGGAGTACAGGAAATATCTCTAGAACGTACAAAAGAGTACACGAGGTATCTCTACAGCGCACAAAGGAGTACAGAAGGTATCTCTACAACGCACAAAGGAGTACAGAAGGTATCTCTACAGCGCACAAAGGAGTACAGAAGGTATCTCTACAGCGCACAAAGGAGTACAGGAAATATCTCTAAAACGTACAAAGGAGTACACGAGGTATCTCTACAGCGTACAAAGGAGTACAGAAGGTGTCACTACAGCGCACAAAGGAGTACAGGAAATATCTCTAGAACGTACAAAGGAGTACACGAGGTATCTCTACAGCGTACAAAGGAGTACACGAGGTATCTCTACAGCGTACAAAGAAGTACAGAAGGTATCTCTACAGCGCACAAAGGAGTACAGAAGGTATCTCTACAGCGCACAAAGGAGTACGGAAGGTATCTCTACAGCGCACAATGGAGTACAGAAGGTATCTCTTCAGCGCACAAAGGAGTACACGAGGTATCTCTACAGCGTACAAAGGAGTACAGAAGGTATCTCTACAGCGCACAAAGGAGTACAGAAGGTATCTCTACAGCGCACAAAGGAGTACAGAAGGTATCTCTACAGCGCACAAAGGAGTACAGAAGGTATCTCTACAGCGCACAAAGGAGTACAGAAGGTATCTCTACAGCGCACAAAGGAGTACAGGAAATATCTCTAGAACGTACAAAGGAGTACACTAGGTATTTCTACAGCGTACAAAGGAGTACAGAAGGTATCTCTACAGCGCACAAAGGAGTACAGAAGGTATCTCTACAGCGCACAAAGGAGTACAGGAAATATCTCTAGAACGTACAAAGGAGTACACGAGGTATCTCTACAGCGTACAAAGGAGTACAGAAGGTATCTCTACAGCGCACAAAGGAGTACAGAAGGTATCTCTACAGCGCACAAAGGAGTACAGAAGGTATCTCTACAGCGCACAAAGGAGTACACGAGGTATCTCTACAGCGTACAAAGGAGAACACAAGGTATCTCTACAGCGCACAAAGGAGTACAGAAGGTATCTCTACAGCGCACAAAGGAGTACAGAAGGTATCTCTACAGCGCACAAAGGAGTACAGGAAATATCTCTAGAACGTACGAAGGAGTACACGAGGTATCTCTACAGCGTACAAAGGAGTACAGAAGGTATCTCTACAGCGCACAAAGGAGTACAGAAGGTATCTCTACAGCGCACAAAGGAGTACAGAAGGTATCTCTACAGCGCACAAAGGAGTACAGAAGGTATCTCTACAGCGCACAAAGGAGTACAGAAGGTATCTATACAGCGCACAAAGGAGTACAGAAGGTATCTCTACAGCGCACAAAGGAGTACAGGAGGTATCTCTACAGCGCACAAAGGAGTACAGAAGGTATCTCTACAGCGCACAAAGGAGTACAGAAGGTATCTCTACAGCGCACAAAGAAGTACAGAAGGTATCTCTACAGCGCACAAGGGAGTACAGAAGGTATCTCTACAGCGCACAAAGGAGTACAGAAGGTATCTCTACAGCGCACAAAGGAGTACAGGAAATATCTCTAGAACGTACAAAAGAGTACACGAGGTATCTCTACAGCGCACAAAGGAGTACAAAAGGTATCTCTATAACGCACAAAGGAGTACAGAAGGTATCTCTACAGCGCACAAAGGAGTACAGAAGGTATCTCTACAGCGCACAAAGGAGTACAGGAAATATCTCTAAAACGTACAAAGGAGTACACGAGGTATCTCTACAGCGTACAAAGGAGTACAGAAGGTGTCTTTACAGCGCACAAAGGAGTACAGGAAATATCTCTAGAACGTACAAAGGAGTACACGAGGTATCTCTACAGCGTACAAAGGAGTACACGAGGTATCTCTACAGCGTACAAAGAAGTACAGAAGGTATCTCTACAGCGCACAAAGGAGAACAGAAGGTATCTCTACAGCGCACAAAGGAGTACAGAAGGTATCTCTACAGCGCACAAAGGAGTACAGAAGGTATCTCTACAGCGCACAAAGGAGTACACGAGGTATCTCTACAGCGTACAAAGGAGTACAGAAGGTATCTCTACAGCGCACAAAGGAGTACAGAAGGTATCTCTACAGCGCACAAAGGAGTACAGAAGGTATCTCTACAGCGCACAAAGGAGTACAGAAGGTATCTCTACAGCGCACAAAGGAGTACAGAAGGTATCTCTACAGCGCACAAAGGAGTACAGGAAATATCTCTAGAACGTACAAAGGAGTACACTAGGTATTTCTACAGCGTACAAAGGAGTACAGAAGGTATCTCTACAGCGCACAAAGGAGTACAGAAGGTATCTCTACAGCGCACAAAGGAGTACAGGAAATATCTCTAGAACGTACAAAGGAGTACACGAGGTATCTCTACAGCGTACAAAGGAGTACAGAAGGTATCTCTACAGCGCACAAAGGAGTACAGAAGGTATCTCTACAGCGCACAAAGGAGTACAAAAGGTATCTCTACAGCGCACAAAGGAGTACACGAGGTATCTCTACAGCGTACAAAGGAGTACAGAAGGTATCTCTACATCGCACAAAGGAGTACAGAAGGTATCTCTACAGCGCACAAAGGAGTACAGAAGGTATCTCTACAGCGCACAAAGGAGTACAGGAAATATCTCTAGAACGTACAGAGGAGTACACGAGGTATCTCTACAGCGTACAAAGGAGTACAGAAGGTATCTCTACAGCGCACAAAGGAGTACAGAAGGTATCTCTACAGCGCACAAAGGAGTACAGAAGGTATCTCTACAGCGCACAAAGGAGTACAGAAGGTATCTCTACAGCGCACAAAGAAGTACAGAAGGTATCTCTACAGCGCACAAAGGAGTACAGAAGGTATCTCTACAGCGCACAAAGGAGTACAGGAAATATCTCTAGAACGTACAAAGGAGTACACGAGGTATTTCTACAGCGTACAAAGGAGTACAGAAGGTATCTCTACAGCGCACAAAGGAGTACAGAAGGTATCTCTACAGCGCACAAAGGAATACAGAAGGTATCTCTTCAGCGCACAAAGGAGTACAGAAGGTATCTCTACAGCGCACAAAGGAGTACAGAAGGTATCTCTACAGCGCACAAAGGAGTACAGAAGGTATCTCTACAGCGCACAAAGGAGTACAGAAGGTATCTCTACAGCGCACAAAGGAGTACAGGAAATATCTCTAGAACGTACAAAGGAGTGCTCGAGGTATCTCTACAGCGTACAAAGGAGTACAGAAGGTATCTCTACAGCGCACAAAGGAGTACAGAAGGTATCTCTACAGCGCACAAAGGAGTACAGAAGGTATCTCTACAGCGCACAAAGGAGTACAGAAGGTATCTCTACAGCGCACAAAGGAGTACAGGAAATATCTCTAGAACGTACAAAGGAGTACACGAGGTATCTCTACAGCGTACAAAGGAGTACAGAAGGTATCTCTACAGCGCACAAAGGAGTACAGAAGGTATCTCTACAGCGCACAAAGGAGTACAGAAGGCACCTCTATAGCGCACAAAGGAGTACAGAAGGTATCTCTACAGCGCACAAAGGAGTACAGGAAATATCTCTAGAACGTACAAAGGAGTACAGAAGGTATCTCTACAGCGCACAAAGGAGTACAAAAGGTATCTCTTCAGCGCACAAAGGAGTACAGAAGGTATCTCTACAGCGCACAAAGGAGTACAGAAGGTATCTCTACAGCGCACAAAGGAGTACAGAAGGTATCTCTACAGCGCACAAAGGAGTACAGAAGGTATCTCTACAGCGCACAAAGGAGTACAGGAAATATCTCTAGAACGTTCAAAGGAGTACAGAAGGTATCTCTACAGCGCACAAAGGAGTACAGAAGGTATCTCTACAGCGCACAAAGGAGTACAGAAGGTATCTCTACAGCGCACAAAGGAGTACAGAAGGTATCTCTACAGCGCACAAAGGAGTACAGAAGGTATCTCTACAGCGCACAAAGGAGTACAGGAAATATCTCTAGAACGTACGAAGGAGTACACGAGGTATCTCTACAGCGTACAAAGGAGTACAGAAGGTCTCTCTACAGCGCACAAAGGAGTACAGAAGGTATCTCTACAGCGCACAAAGGAGTACAGAAGGTATCTCTACAGCGCACAAAGGAGTACAGAAGGTATCTCTACAGCGCACAAAGGAGTACAGAAGGTATCTATACAGCGCACAAAGGAGTACAGAAGGTATCTCTACAGCGCACAAAGGAGTACAGGAGGTATCTCTACAGCGCACAAAGGAGTACAGAAGGTATCTCTACAGCGCACAAAGGAGTACAGAAGGTATCTCTACAGCGCACAAAGAAGTACAGAAGGTATCTCTACAGCGCACAAGGGAGTACAGAAGGTATCTCTACAGCGCACAAAGGAGTACAGAAGGTATCTCTACAGCGCACAAAGGAGTACAGGAAATATCTCTAGAACGTACAAAAGAGTACACGAGGTATCTCTACAGCGCACAAAGGAGTACAAAAGGTATCTCTATAACGCACAAAGGAGTACAGAAGGTATCTCTACAGCGCACAAAGGAGTACAGAAGGTATCTCTACAGCGCACAAAGGAGTACAGGAAATATCTCTAAAACGTACAAAGGAGTACACGAGGTATCTCTACAGCGTACAAAGGAGTACAGAAGGTGTCTTTACAGCGCACAAAGGAGTACAGGAAATATCTCTAGAACGTACAAAGGAGTACACGAGGTATCTCTACAGCGTACAAAGGAGTACACGAGGTATCTCTACAGCGTACAAAGAAGTACAGAAGGTATCTCTACAGCGCACAAAGGAGAACAGAAGGTATCTCTACAGCGCACAAAGGAGTACAGAAGGTATCTCTACAGCGCACAAAGGAGAACAGAAGGTATCTCTACAGCGCACAAAGGAGTACAGAAGGTATCTCTACAGCGCACAAAGGAGTACAGAAGGTATCTCTACAGCGCACAAAGGAGTACACGAGGTATCTCTACAGCGTACAAAGGAGTACAGAAGGTATCTCTACAGCGCACAAAGGAGTACAGAAGGTATCTCTACAGCGCACAAAGGAGTACAGAAGGTATCTCTACAGCGCACAAAGGAGTACAGAAGGTATCTCTACAGCGCACAAAGGAGTACAGAAGGTATCTCTACAGCGCACAAAGGAGTACAGGAAATATCTCTAGAACGTACGAAGGAGTACACTAGGTATTTCTACAGCGTACAAAGGAGTACAGAAGGTATCTCTACAGCGCACAAAGGAGTACAGAAGGTATCTCTACAGCGCACAAAGGAGTACAGGAAATATCTCTAGAACGTACAAAGGAGTACACGAGGTATCTCTACAGCGTACAAAGGAGTACAGAAGGTATCTCTACAGCGCACAAAGGAGTACAGAAGGTATCTCTACAGCGCACAAAGGAGTACAAAAGGTATCTCTACAGCGCACAAAGGAGTACACGAGGTATCTCTACAGCGTACAAAGGAGTACAGAACGTTTCTCTACAGCGCACAAAGGAGTACAGAAGGTATCTCTACAGCGCACAAAGGAGTACAGAAGGTATCTCTACAGCGCACAAAGGAGTACAGGAAATATCTCTAGAACGTACAGAGGAGTACACGAGGTATCTCTACAGCGTACAAAGGAGTACAGAAGGTATCTCTACAGCGCACAAAGGAGTACAGAAGGTATCTCTACAGCGCACAAAGGAGTACAGAAGGTATCTCTACAGCGCACAAAGGAGTACAGGAAATATCTCTAGAACGTACAAAGGAGTACACGAGGTATCTCTACAGCGTACAAAGGAGTACAGAAGGTATCTCTACAGCGCACAAAGGAGTACAGAAGGTATCTCTACAGCGCACAAAGGAATACAGAAGGTATCTCTACAGCGCACAAAGGAGTACAGAAGGTATCTCTACAGCGCACAAAGGAGTACAGAAGGTATCTCTACAGCGCACAAAGGAGTACAGAAGGTATCTCTACAGCGCACAAAGGAGTACAGAAGGTATCTCTACAGCAAACAAAGGAGTACAGGAAATATCTCTAGAACGTACAAAGGAGTACTCGAGGTATCTCTACAGCGTACAAAGGAGTACAGAAGGTATCTCTACAGCGCACAAAGGAGTACAGGAAATATCTCTAAAACGTACAAAGGAGTACACGAGGTATCTCTACAGCGTACAAAGGAGTACAGAAGGTGTCACTACAGCGCACAAAGGAGTACAGGAAATATCTCTAGAACGTACAAAGGAGTACACGAGGTATCTCTACAGCGTACAAAGGAGTACACGAGGTATCTCTACAGCGTACAAAGAAGTACAGAAGGTATCTCTACAGCGCACAAAGGAGTACAGAAGGTATCTCTACAGCGCACAAAGGAGTACAGAAGGTATCTCTACAGCGCACAAAGGAGTACAGAAGGTATCTCTACAGCGCACAAAGGAGTACACGAGGTATCTCTACAGCGTACAAAGGAGTACAGAAGGTATCTCTACAGCGCACAAAGGAGTACAGAAGGTATCTCTACAGCGCACAAAGGAGTACAGAAGGTATCTCTACAGCGCACAAAGGAGTACAGAAGGTATCTCTACAGCGCACAAAGGAGTAAAGAAGGTATCTCTACAGCGCACAAAGGAGTACAGGAAATATCTCTAGAACGTACAAAGGAGTACACTAGGTATTTCTACAGCGTACAAAGGAGTACAGAAGGTATCTCTACAGCGCACAAAGGAGTACAGAAGGTATCTCTACAGCGCACAAAGGAGTACAGGAAATATCTCTAGAACGTTCAAAGGAGTACACGAGGTATCTCTACAGCGTACAAAGGAGTACAGAAGGTATCTCTACAGCGCACAAAGGAGTACAGAAGGTATCTCTACAGCGCACAAAGGAGTACAGAAGGTATCTCTACAGCGCACAAAGGAGTACACGAGGTATCTCTACAGCGTACAAAGGAGTTCACAAGGTATCTCTACAGCGCACAAAGGAGTACAGAAGGTATCTCTACAGCGCACAAAGGAGTACAGAAGGTATCTCTACAGCGCACAAAGGAGTACAGAAGGTATCTCTACAGCGCACAAAGGAGTACAGAAGGTATCTCTACAGCGCACAAAGGAGTACAGAAGGTATCTCTACAGCGCACAAAGGAGTACAGAAGGTATCTCTACAGCGCACAAAGGAGTACAGAAGGTATCTATACAGCGTACAAAGGAGTACAGAAGGTATCTCTACAGCGCACAAAGGAGTACAGGAGGTATCTCTACAGCGCTCAAAGGAGTACAGAAGGTATCTCTACAGCGCACAAAGGAGTACAGAAGGTATCTCTACAGCGCACAAAGAAGTACAGAAGGTATCTCTACAGCGCACAAGGGAGTACAGAAGGTATCTCTACAGCGCACAAAGGAGTACAGAAGGTATCTCTACAGCGCACAAAGGAGTACAGGAAATATCTCTAGAACGTACAAAAGAGTACACGAGGTATCTCTACAGCGCACAAAGGAGTACAGAAGGTATCTCTACAACGCACAAAGGAGTACAGAAGGTATCTCTACAGCGCACAAAGGAGTACAGAAGGTATCTCTACAGCGCACAAAGGAGTACAGGAAATATCTCTAAAACGTACAAAGGAGTACACGAGGTATCTCTACAGCGTACAAAGGAGTACAGAAGGTGTCACTACAGCGCACAAAGGAGTACAGGAAATATCTCTAGAACGTACAAAGGAGTACACGAGGTATCTCTACAGCGTACAAAGGAGTACACGAGGTATCTCTACAGCGTACAAAGAAGTACAGAAGGTATCTCTACAGCGCACAAAGGAGTACAGAAGGTATCTCTACAGCGCACAAAGGAGTACGGAAGGTATCTCTACAGCGCACAAAGGAGTACAGAAGGTATCTCTTCAGCGCACAAAGGAGTACACGAGGTATCTCTACAGCGTACAAAGGAGTACAGAAGGTATCTCTACAGCGCACAAAGGAGTACAGAAGGTATCTCTACAGCGCACAAAGGAGTACAGAAGGTATCTCTACAGCGCACAAAGGAGTACAGAAGGTATCTCTACAGCGCACAAAGGAGTACAGAAGGTATCTCTACAGCGCACAAAGGAGTACAGGAAATATCTCTAGAACGTACAAAGGAGTACACTAGGTATTTCTACAGCGTACAAAGGAGTACAGAAGGTATCTCTACAGCGCACAAAGGAGTACAGAAGGTATCTCTACAGCGCACAAAGGAGTACAGGAAATATCTCTAGAACGTACAAAGGAGTACACGAGGTATCTCTACAGCGTACAAAGGAGTACAGAAGGTATCTCTACAGCGCACAAAGGAGTACAGAAGGTATCTCTACAGCGCACAAAGGAGTACAGAAGGTATCTCTACAGCGCACAAAGGAGTACACGAGGTATCTCTACAGCGTACAAAGGAGAACACAAGGTATCTCTACAGCGCACAAAGGAGTACAGAAGGTATCTCTACAGCGCACAAAGGAGTACAGAAGGTATCTCTACAGCGCACAAAGGAGTACAGGAAATATCTCTAGAACGTACGAAGGAGTACACGAGGTATCTCTACAGCGTACAAAGGAGTACAGAAGGTATCTCTACAGCGCACAAAGGAGTACAGAAGGTATCTCTACAGCGCACAAAGGAGTACAGAAGGTATCTCTACAGCGCACAAAGGAGTACAGAAGGTATCTCTACAGCGCACAAAGGAGTACAGAAGGTATCTATACAGCGCACAAAGGAGTACAGAAGGTATCTCTACAGCGCACAAAGGAGTACAGGAGGTATCTCTACAGCGCACAAAGGAGTACAGAAGGTATCTCTACAGCGCACAAAGGAGTACAGAAGGTATCTCTACAGCGCACAAAGAAGTACAGAAGGTATCTCTACAGCGCACAAGGGAGTACAGAAGGTATCTCTACAGCGCACAAAGGAGTACAGAAGGTATCTCTACAGCGCACAAAGGAGTACAGGAAATATCTCTAGAACGTACAAAAGAGTACACGAGGTATCTCTACAGCGCACAAAGGAGTACAAAAGGTATCTCTATAACGCACAAAGGAGTACAGAAGGTATCTCTACAGCGCACAAAGGAGTACAGAAGGTATCTCTACAGCGCACAAAGGAGTACAGGAAATATCTCTAAAACGTACAAAGGAGTACACGAGGTATCTCTACAGCGTACAAAGGAGTACAGAAGGTGTCTTTACAGCGCACAAAGGAGTACAGGAAATATCTCTAGAACGTACAAAGGAGTACACGAGGTATCTCTACAGCGTACAAAGGAGTACACGAGGTATCTCTACAGCGTACAAAGAAGTACAGAAGGTATCTCTACAGCGCACAAAGGAGAACAGAAGGTATCTCTACAGCGCACAAAGGAGTACAGAAGGTATCTCTACAGCGCACAAAGGAGTACAGAAGGTATCTCTACAGCGCACAAAGGAGTACACGAGGTATCTCTACAGCGTACAAAGGAGTACAGAAGGTATCTCTACAGCGCACAAAGGAGTACAGAAGGTATCTCTACAGCGCACAAAGGAGTACAGAAGGTATCTCTACAGCGCACAAAGGAGTACAGAAGGTATCTCTACAGCGCACAAAGGAGTACAGAAGGTATCTCTACAGCGCACAAAGGAGTACAGGAAATATCTCTAGAACGTACAAAGGAGTACACTAGGTATTTCTACAGCGTACAAAGGAGTACAGAAGGTATCTCTACAGCGCACAAAGGAGTACAGAAGGTATCTCTACAGCGCACAAAGGAGTACAGAAGGTATCTCTACAGCGCACAAAGGAGTACAGAAGGTATCTCTACAGCGCACAAAGGAGTACAGGAAATATCTCTAGAACGTACAAAGGAGTACACTAGGTATTTCTACAGCGTACAAAGGAGTACAGAAGGTATCTCTACAGCGCACAAAGGAGTACAGAAGGTATCTCTACAGCGCACAAAGGAGTACAGGAAATATCTCTAGAACGTACAAAGGAGTACACGAGGTATCTCTACAGCGTACAAAG
Source organism: Morinoia aosen (assembly GCA_030386875.1). Classification (NCBI taxonomy): domain Eukaryota; kingdom Metazoa; phylum Arthropoda; class Malacostraca; order Amphipoda; family Talitridae; genus Morinoia; species Morinoia aosen. The sequence goes on from JASJYW010000027.1 coordinate 16,927,563, forward strand.
GAGTACAGAAGGTATCTCTACAGCGCACAAAGGAGTACAGAAGGTATCTCTACAGCGCACAAAGGAGTACAAAAGGTATCTCTACAGCGCACAAAGGAGTACACGAGGTATCTCTACAGCGTACAAAGGAGTACAGAAGGTATCTCTACATCGCACAAAGGAGTACAGAAGGTATCTCTACAGCGCACAAAGGAGTACAGAAGGTATCTCTACAGCGCACAAAGGAGTACAGGAAATATCTCTAGAACGTACAGAGGAGTACACGAGGTATCTCTACAGCGTACAAAGGAGTACAGAAGGTATCTCTACAGCGCACAAAGGAGTACAGAAGGTATCTCTACAGCGCACAAAGGAGTACAGAAGGTATCTCTACAGCGCACAAAGGAGTACAGAAGGTATCTCTACAGCGCACAAAGAAGTACAGAAGGTATCTCTACAGCGCACAAAGGAGTACAGAAGGTATCTCTACAGCGCACAAAGGAGTACAGGAAATATCTCTAGAACGTACAAAGGAGTACACGAGGTATTTCTACAGCGTACAAAGGAGTACAGAAGGTATCTCTACAGCGCACAAAGGAGTACAGAAGGTATCTCTACAGCGCACAAAGGAATACAGAAGGTATCTCTTCAGCGCACAAAGGAGTACAGAAGGTATCTCTACAGCGCACAAAGGAGTACAGAAGGTATCTCTACAGCGCACAAAGGAGTACAGAAGGTATCTCTACAGCGCACAAAGGAGTACAGAAGGTATCTCTACAGCGCACAAAGGAGTACAGGAAATATCTCTAGAACGTACAAAGGAGTGCTCGAGGTATCTCTACAGCGTACAAAGGAGTACAGAAGGTATCTCTACAGCGCACAAAGGAGTACAGAAGGTATCTCTACAGCGCACAAAGGAGTACAGAAGGTATCTCTACAGCGCACAAAGGAGTACAGAAGGTATCTCTACAGCGCACAAAGGAGTACAGGAAATATCTCTAGAACGTACAAAGGAGTACACGAGGTATCTCTACAGCGTACAAAGGAGTACAGAAGGTATCTCTACAGCGCACAAAGGAGTACAGAAGGTATCTCTACAGCGCACAAAGGAGTACAGAAGGCACCTCTATAGCGCACAAAGGAGTACAGAAGGTATCTCTACAGCGCACAAAGGAGTACAGGAAATATCTCTAGAACGTACAAAGGAGTACAGAAGGTATCTCTACAGCGCACAAAGGAGTACAAAAGGTATCTCTTCAGCGCACAAAGGAGTACAGAAGGTATCTCTACAGCGCACAAAGGAGTACAGAAGGTATCTCTACAGCGCACAAAGGAGTACAGAAGGTATCTCTACAGCGCACAAAGGAGTACAGAAGGTATCTCTACAGCGCACAAAGGAGTACAGGAAATATCTCTAGAACGTTCAAAGGAGTACAGAAGGTATCTCTACAGCGCACAAAGGAGTACAGAAGGTATCTCTACAGCGCACAAAGGAGTACAGAAGGTATCTCTACAGCGCGCAAAGGAGTACAGAAGGTATCTCTACAGCGCACAAAGGAGTACAGAAGGTATCTCTACAGCGCACAAAGGAGTACAGGAAATATCTCTAGAACGTACGAAGGAGTACACGAGGTATCTCTACAGCGTACAAAGGAGTACAGAAGGTCTCTCTACAGCGCACAAAGGAGTACAGAAGGTATCTCTACAGCGCACAAAGGAGTACAGAAGGTATCTCTACAGCGCACAAAGGAGTACAGAAGGTATCTCTACAGCGCACAAAGGAGTACAGAAGGTATCTATACAGCGCACAAAGGAGTACAGAAGGTATCTCTACAGCGCACAAAGGAGTACAGGAGGTATCTCTACAGCGCACAAAGGAGTACAGAAGGTATCTCTACAGCGCACAAAGGAGTACAGAAGGTATCTCTACAGCGCACAAAGAAGTACAGAAGGTATCTCTACAGCGCACAAGGGAGTACAGAAGGTATCTCTACAGCGCACAAAGGAGTACAGAAGGTATCTCTACAGCGCACAAAGGAGTACAGGAAATATCTCTAGAACGTACAAAAGAGTACACGAGGTATCTCTACAGCGCACAAAGGAGTACAAAAGGTATCTCTATAACGCACAAAGGAGTACAGAAGGTATCTCTACAGCGCACAAAGGAGTACAGAAGGTATCTCTACAGCGCACAAAGGAGTACAGGAAATATCTCTAAAACGTACAAAGGAGTACACGAGGTATCTCTACAGCGTACAAAGGAGTACAGAAGGTGTCTTTACAGCGCACAAAGGAGTACAGGAAATATCTCTAGAACGTACAAAGGAGTACACGAGGTATCTCTACAGCGTACAAAGGAGTACACGAGGTATCTCTACAGCGTACAAAGAAGTACAGAAGGTATCTCTACAGCGCACAAAGGAGAACAGAAGGTATCTCTACAGCGCACAAAGGAGTACAGAAGGTATCTCTACAGCGCACAAAGGAGAACAGAAGGTATCTCTACAGCGCACAAAGGAGTACAGAAGGTATCTCTACAGCGCACAAAGGAGTACAGAAGGTATCTCTACAGCGCACAAAGGAGTACACGAGGTATCTCTACAGCGTACAAAGGAGTACAGAAGGTATCTCTACAGCGCACAAAGGAGTACAGAAGGTATCTCTACAGCGCACAAAGGAGTACAGAAGGTATCTCTACAGCGCACAAAGGAGTACAGAAGGTATCTCTACAGCGCACAAAGGAGTACAGAAGGTATCTCTACAGCGCACAAAGGAGTACAGGAAATATCTCTAGAACGTACGAAGGAGTACACTAGGTATTTCTACAGCGTACAAAGGAGTACAGAAGGTATCTCTACAGCGCACAAAGGAGTACAGAAGGTATCTCTACAGCGCACAAAGGAGTACAGGAAATATCTCTAGAACGTACAAAGGAGTACACGAGGTATCTCTACAGCGTACAAAGGAGTACAGAAGGTATCTCTACAGCGCACAAAGGAGTACAGAAGGTATCTCTACAGCGCACAAAGGAGTACAAAAGGTATCTCTACAGCGCACAAAGGAGTACACGAGGTATCTCTACAGCGTACAAAGGAGTACAGAACGTTTCTCTACAGCGCACAAAGGAGTACAGAAGGTATCTCTACAGCGCACAAAGGAGTACAGAAGGTATCTCTACAGCGCACAAAGGAGTACAGGAAATATCTCTAGAACGTACAGAGGAGTACACGAGGTATCTCTACAGCGTACAAAGGAGTACAGAAGGTATCTCTACAGCGCACAAAGGAGTACAGAAGGTATCTCTACAGCGCACAAAGGAGTACAGAAGGTATCTCTACAGCGCACAAAGGAGTACAGGAAATATCTCTAGAACGTACAAAGGAGTACACGAGGTATCTCTACAGCGTACAAAGGAGTACAGAAGGTATCTCTACAGCGCACAAAGGAGTACAGAAGGTATCTCTACAGCGCACAAAGGAATACAGAAGGTATCTCTACAGCGCACAAAGGAGTACAGAAGGTATCTCTACAGCGCACAAAGGAGTACAGAAGGTATCTCTACAGCGCACAAAGGAGTACAGAAGGTATCTCTACAGCGCACAAAGGAGTACAGAAGGTATCTCTACAGCAAACAAAGGAGTACAGGAAATATCTCTAGAACGTACAAAGGAGTACTCGAGGTATCTCTACAGCGTACAAAGGAGTACAGAAGGTATCTCTACAGCGCACAAAGGAGTACAGGAAATATCTCTAAAACGTACAAAGGAGTACACGAGGTATCTCTACAGCGTACAAAGGAGTACAGAAGGTGTCACTACAGCGCACAAAGGAGTACAGGAAATATCTCTAGAACGTACAAAGGAGTACACGAGGTATCTCTACAGCGTACAAAGGAGTACACGAGGTATCTCTACAGCGTACAAAGAAGTACAGAAGGTATCTCTACAGCGCACAAAGGAGTACAGAAGGTATCTCTACAGCGCACAAAGGAGTACAGAAGGTATCTCTACAGCGCACAAAGGAGTACAGAAGGTATCTCTACAGCGCACAAAGGAGTACACGAGGTATCTCTACAGCGTACAAAGGAGTACAGAAGGTATCTCTACAGCGCACAAAGGAGTACAGAAGGTATCTCTACAGCGCACAAAGGAGTACAGAAGGTATCTCTACAGCGCACAAAGGAGTACAGAAGGTATCTCTACAGCGCACAAAGGAGTAAAGAAGGTATCTCTACAGCGCACAAAGGAGTACAGGAAATATCTCTAGAACGTACAAAGGAGTACACTAGGTATTTCTACAGCGTACAAAGGAGTACAGAAGGTATCTCTACAGCGCACAAAGGAGTACAGAAGGTATCTCTACAGCGCACAAAGGAGTACAGGAAATATCTCTAGAACGTTCAAAGGAGTACACGAGGTATCTCTACAGCGTACAAAGGAGTACAGAAGGTATCTCTACAGCGCACAAAGGAGTACAGAAGGTATCTCTACAGCGCACAAAGGAGTACAGAAGGTATCTCTACAGCGCACAAAGGAGTACACGAGGTATCTCTACAGCGTACAAAGGAGTTCACAAGGTATCTCTACAGCGCACAAAGGAGTACAGAAGGTATCTCTACAGCGCACAAAGGAGTACAGAAGGTATCTCTACAGCGCACAAAGGAGTACAGAAGGTATCTCTACAGCGCACAAAGGAGTACAGAAGGTATCTCTACAGCGCACAAAGGAGTACAGAAGGTATCTCTACAGCGCACAAAGGAGTACAGAAGGTATCTCTACAGCGCACAAAGGAGTACAGAAGGTATCTATACAGCGTACAAAGGAGTACAGAAGGTATCTCTACAGCGCACAAAGGAGTACAGGAGGTATCTCTACAGCGCTCAAAGGAGTACAGAAGGTATCTCTACAGCGCACAAAGGAGTACAGAAGGTATCTCTACAGCGCACAAAGAAGTACAGAAGGTATCTCTACAGCGCACAAGGGAGTACAGAAGGTATCTCTACAGCGCACAAAGGAGTACAGAAGGTATCTCTACAGCGCACAAAGGAGTACAGGAAATATCTCTAGAACGTACAAAAGAGTACACGAGGTATCTCTACAGCGCACAAAGGAGTACAGAAGGTATCTCTACAACGCACAAAGGAGTACAGAAGGTATCTCTACAGCGCACAAAGGAGTACAGAAGGTATCTCTACAGCGCACAAAGGAGTACAGGAAATATCTCTAAAACGTACAAAGGAGTACACGAGGTATCTCTACAGCGTACAAAGGAGTACAGAAGGTGTCACTACAGCGCACAAAGGAGTACAGGAAATATCTCTAGAACGTACAAAGGAGTACACGAGGTATCTCTACAGCGTACAAAGGAGTACACGAGGTATCTCTACAGCGTACAAAGAAGTACAGAAGGTATCTCTACAGCGCACAAAGGAGTACAGAAGGTATCTCTACAGCGCACAAAGGAGTACGGAAGGTATCTCTACAGCGCACAAAGGAGTACAGAAGGTATCTCTTCAGCGCACAAAGGAGTACACGAGGTATCTCTACAGCGTACAAAGGAGTACAGAAGGTATCTCTACAGCGCACAAAGGAGTACAGAAGGTATCTCTACAGCGCACAAAGGAGTACAGAAGGTATCTCTACAGCGCACAAAGGAGTACAGAAGGTATCTCTACAGCGCACAAAGGAGTACAGAAGGTATCTCTACAGCGCACAAAGGAGTACAGGAAATATCTCTAGAACGTACAAAGGAGTACACTAGGTATTTCTACAGCGTACAAAGGAGTACAGAAGGTATCTCTACAGCGCACAAAGGAGTACAGAAGGTATCTCTACAGCGCACAAAGGAGTACAGGAAATATCTCTAGAACGTACAAAGGAGTACACGAGGTATCTCTACAGCGTACAAAGGAGTACAGAAGGTATCTCTACAGCGCACAAAGGAGTACAGAAGGTATCTCTACAGCGCACAAAGGAGTACAGAAGGTATCTCTACAGCGCACAAAGGAGTACACGAGGTATCTCTACAGCGTACAAAGGAGAACACAAGGTATCTCTACAGCGCACAAAGGAGTACAGAAGGTATCTCTACAGCGCACAAAGGAGTACAGAAGGTATCTCTACAGCGCACAAAGGAGTACAGGAAATATCTCTAGAACGTACGAAGGAGTACACGAGGTATCTCTACAGCGTACAAAGGAGTACAGAAGGTATCTCTACAGCGCACAAAGGAGTACAGAAGGTATCTCTACAGCGCACAAAGGAGTACAGAAGGTATCTCTACAGCGCACAAAGGAGTACAGAAGGTATCTCTACAGCGCACAAAGGAGTACAGAAGGTATCTATACAGCGCACAAAGGAGTACAGAAGGTATCTCTACAGCGCACAAAGGAGTACAGGAGGTATCTCTACAGCGCACAAAGGAGTACAGAAGGTATCTCTACAGCGCACAAAGGAGTACAGAAGGTATCTCTACAGCGCACAAAGAAGTACAGAAGGTATCTCTACAGCGCACAAGGGAGTACAGAAGGTATCTCTACAGCGCACAAAGGAGTACAGAAGGTATCTCTACAGCGCACAAAGGAGTACAGGAAATATCTCTAGAACGTACAAAAGAGTACACGAGGTATCTCTACAGCGCACAAAGGAGTACAAAAGGTATCTCTATAACGCACAAAGGAGTACAGAAGGTATCTCTACAGCGCACAAAGGAGTACAGAAGGTATCTCTACAGCGCACAAAGGAGTACAGGAAATATCTCTAAAACGTACAAAGGAGTACACGAGGTATCTCTACAGCGTACAAAGGAGTACAGAAGGTGTCTTTACAGCGCACAAAGGAGTACAGGAAATATCTCTAGAACGTACAAAGGAGTACACGAGGTATCTCTACAGCGTACAAAGGAGTACACGAGGTATCTCTACAGCGTACAAAGAAGTACAGAAGGTATCTCTACAGCGCACAAAGGAGAACAGAAGGTATCTCTACAGCGCACAAAGGAGTACAGAAGGTATCTCTACAGCGCACAAAGGAGTACAGAAGGTATCTCTACAGCGCACAAAGGAGTACACGAGGTATCTCTACAGCGTACAAAGGAGTACAGAAGGTATCTCTACAGCGCACAAAGGAGTACAGAAGGTATCTCTACAGCGCACAAAGGAGTACAGAAGGTATCTCTACAGCGCACAAAGGAGTACAGAAGGTATCTCTACAGCGCACAAAGGAGTACAGAAGGTATCTCTACAGCGCACAAAGGAGTACAGGAAATATCTCTAGAACGTACAAAGGAGTACACTAGGTATTTCTACAGCGTACAAAGGAGTACAGAAGGTATCTCTACAGCGCACAAAGGAGTACAGAAGGTATCTCTACAGCGCACAAAGGAGTACAGGAAATATCTCTAGAACGTACAAAGGAGTACACGAGGTATCTCTACAGCGTACAAAGGAGTACAGAAGGTATCTCTACAGCGCACAAAGGAGTACAGAAGGTATCTCTACAGCGCACAAAGGAGTACAAAAGGTATCTCTACAGCGCACAAAGGAGTACACGAGGTATCTCTACAGCGTACAAAGGAGTACAGAAGGTATCTCTACATCGCACAAAGGAGTACAGAAGGTATCTCTACAGCGCACAAAGGAGTACAGAAGGTATCTCTACAGCGCACAAAGGAGTACAGGAAATATCTCTAGAAAGTACAGAGGAGTACACGAGGTATCTCTACAGCGTACAAAGGAGTACAGAAGGTATCTCTACAGCGCACAAAGGAGTACAGAAGGTATCTCTACAGCGCACAAAGGAGTACAGAAGGTATCTCTACAGCGCACAAAGGAGTACAGAAGGTATCTCTACAGCGCACAAAGAAGTACAGAAGGTATCTCTACAGCGCACAAAGGAGTACAGAAGGTATCTCTACAGCGCACAAAGGAGTACAGGAAATATCTCTAGAACGTACAAAGGAGTACACGAGGTATCTCTACAGCGTACAAAGGAGTACAGAAGGTATCTCTACAGCGCACAAAGGAGTACAGAAGGTATCTCTACAGCGCACAAAGGAATACAGAAGGTATCTCTTCAGCGCACAAAGGAGTACAGAAGGTATCTCTACAGCGCACAAAGGAGTACAGAAGGTATCTCTACAGCGCACAAAGGAGTACAGAAGGTATCTCTACAGCGCACAAAGGAGTACAGAAGGTATCTCTACAGCGCACAAAGGAGTACAGGAAATATCTCTAGAACGTACAAAGGAGTGCTCGAGGTATCTCTACAGCGTACAAAGGAGTACAGAAGGTATCTCTACAGCGCACAAAGGAGTACAGAAGGTATCTCTACAGCGCACAAAGGAGTACAGAAGGTATCTCTACAGCGCACAAAGGAGTACAGAAGGTATCTCTACAGCGCACAAAGGAGTACAGGAAATATCTCTAGAACGTACAAAGGAGTACACGAGGTATCTCTACAGCGTACAAAGGAGTACAGAAGGTATCTCTACAGCGCACAAAGGAGTACAGAAGGTATCTCTACAGCGCACAAAGGAGTACAGAAGGCACCTCTATAGCGCACAAAGGAGTACAGAAGGTATCTCTACAGCGCACAAAGGAGTACAGGAAATATCTCTAGAACGTACAAAGGAGTCCAGAAGGTATCTCTACAGCGCACAAAGGAGTACAAAAGGTATCTCTTCAGCGCACAAAGGAGTACAGAAGGTATCTCTACAGCGCACAAAGGAGTACAGAAGGTATCTCTACAGCGCACAAAGGAGTACAGAAGGTATCTCTACAGCGCACAAAGGAGTACAGAAGGTATCTCTACAGCGCACAAAGGAGTACAGGAAATATCTCTAGAACGTTCAAAGGAGTACAGAAGGTATCTCTACAGCGCACAAAGGAGTACAGAAGGTATCTCTACAGCGCACAAAGGAGTACAGAAGGTATCTCTACAGCGCACAAAGGAGTACAGGAAATATCTCTAGAACGTACGAAGGAGTACACGAGGTATCTCTACAGCGTACAAAGGAGTACAGAAGGTATCTCTACAGCGCACAAAGGAGTACAGAAGGTATCTCTACAGCGCACAAAGGAGTACAGAAGGTATCTCTACAGCGCACAAAGGAGTACAGAAGGTATCTCTACAGCGCACAAAGGAGTACAGAAGGTATCTATACAGCGCACAAAGGAGTACAGAAGGTATCTCTACAGCGCACAAAGGAGTACAGGAGGTATCTCTACAGCGCACAAAGGAGTACAGAAGGTATCTCTACAGCGCACAAAGGAGTACAGAAGGTATCTCTACAGCGCACAAAGAAGTACAGAAGGTATCTCTACAGCGCACAAGGGAGTACAGAAGGTATCTCTACAGCGCACAAAGGAGTACAGAAGGTATCTCTACAGCGCACAAAGGAGTACAGGAAATATCTCTAGAACGTACAAAAGAGTACACGAGGTATCTCTACAGCGCACAAAGGAGTACAAAAGGTATCTCTATAACGCACAAAGGAGTACAGAAGGTATCTCTACAGCGCACAAAGGAGTACAGAAGGTATCTCTACAGCGCACAAAGGAGTACGGGAAATATCTCTAAAACGTACAAAGGAGTACACGAGGTATCTCTACAGCGTACAAAGGAGTACAGAAGGTGTCTTTACAGCGCACAAAGGAGTACAGGAAATATCTCTAGAACGTACAAAGGAGTACACGAGGTATCTCTACAGCGTACAAAGGAGTACACGAGGTATCTCTACAGCGTACAAAGAAGTACAGAAGGTATCTCTACAGCGCACAAAGGAGAACAGAAGGTATCTCTACAGCGCACAAAGGAGTACAGAAGGTATCTCTACAGCGCACAAAGGAGTACAGAAGGTATCTCTACAGCGCACAAAGGAGTACACGAGGTATCTCTACAGCGTACAAAGGAGTACAGAAGGTATCTCTACAGCGCACAAAGGAGTACAGAAGGTATCTCTACAGCGCACAAAGGAGTACAGAAGGTATCTCTACAGCGCACAAAGGAGTACAGAAGGTATCTCTACAGCGCACAAAGGAGTACAGAAGGTATCTCTACAGCGCACAAAGGAGTACAGGAAATATCTCTAGAACGTACAAAGGAGTACACTAGGTATTTCTACAGCGTACAAAGGAGTACAGAAGGTATCTCTACAGCGCACAAAGGAGTACAGAAGGTATCTCTACAGCGCACAAAGGAGTACAGGAAATATCTCTAGAACGTACAAAGGAGTACACGAGGTATCTCTACAGCGTACAAAGGAGTACAGAAGGTATCTCTACAGCGCACAAAGGAGTACAGAAGGTATCTCTACAGCGCACAAAGGAGTACAAAAGGTATCTCTACAGCGCACAAAGGAGTACACGAGGTATCTCTACAGCGTACAAAGGAGTACAGAAGGTATCTCTACATCGCACAAAGGAGTACAGAAGGTATCTCTACAGCGCACAAAGGAGTACAGAAGGTATCTCTACAGCGCACAAAGGAGTACAGGAAATATCTCTAGAACGTACAGAGGAGTACACGAGGTATCTCTACAGCGTACAAAGGAGTACAGAAGGTATCTCTACAGCGCACAAAGGAGTACAGAAGGTATCTCTACAGCGCACAAAGGAGTACAGAAGGTATCTCTACAGCGCACAAAGGAGTACAGAAGGTATCTCTACAGCGCACAAAGAAGTACAGAAGGTATCTCTACAGCGCACAAAGGAGTACAGAAGGTATCTCTACAGCGCACAAAGGAGTACAGGAAATATCTCTAGAACGTACAAAGGAGTACACGAGGTATCTCTACAGCGTACAAAGGAGTACAGAAGGTATCTCTACAGCGCACAAAGGAGTACAGAAGGTATCTCTACAGCGCACAAAGGAATACAGAAGGTATCTCTTCAGCGCACAAAGGAGTACAGAAGGTATCTCTACAGCGCACAAAGGAGTACAGAAGGTATCTCTACAGCGCACAAAGGAGTACAGAAGGTATCTCTACAGCGCACAAAGGAGTACAGAAGGTATCTCTACAGCGCACAAAGGAGTACAGGAAATATCTCTAGAACGTACAAAGGAGTGCTCGAGGTATCTCTACAGCGTACAAAGGAGTACAGAAGGTATCTCTACAGCGCACAAAGGAGTACAGAAGGTATCTCTACAGCGCACAAAGGAGTACAGAAGGTATCTCTACAGCGCACAAAGGAGTACAGAAGGTATCTCTACAGCGCACAAAGGAGTACAGGAAATATCTCTAGAACGTACAAAGGAGTACACGAGGTATCTCTACAGCGTACAAAGGAGTACAGAAGGTATCTCTACAGCGCACAAAGGAGTACAGAAGGTATCTCTACAGCGCACAAAGGAGTACAGAAGGCACCTCTATAGCGCACAAAGGAGTACAGAAGGTATCTCTACAGCGCACAAAGGAGTACAGGAAATATCTCTAGAACGTACAAAGGAGTACAGAAGGTATCTCTACAGCGCACAAAGGAGTACAAAAGGTATCTCTTCAGCGCACAAAGGAGTACAGAAGGTATCTCTACAGCGCACAAAGGAGTACAGAAGGTATCTCTACAGCGCACAAAGGAGTACAGAAGGTATCTCTACAGCGCACAAAGGAGTACAGAAGGTATCTCTACAGCGCACAAAGGAGTACAGGAAATATCTCTAGAACGTTCAAAGGAGTACAGAAGGTATCTCTACAGCGCACAAAGGAGTACAGAAGGTATCTCTACAGCGCACAAAGAAGTACAGAAGGTATCTCTACAGCGCACAAAGGAGTACAGAAGGTATCTCTACAGCGCACCAAGGAATACAGAAGGTATCTCTACAGCGCACAAAGGAGTACAGAAGGTATCTCTACAGCGCACAAAGGAGTAAAGAAGGTATCTCTACAGCGCACAAAGGAGTACAGAAGGTATCTCTACAGCGCACAAAGGAGAACAGGAAATATCTCTAGAACGTACAAAGGAGTACACGAGGTATCTCTACAGCGTACAAAGGAGTACAGAAGGTATCTTTACAGCGCACAAAGGAGTACAGAAGGTATCTCTACAGCGCACAAAGGAGTACAGGAAATATCTCTAGAACGTACAAAGGAGTACAGAAGGTATCTCTACAGCGCACAAAGGAGTACAGAAGGTATCTCTACAGCGCACAAAGGAGTACAGAAGGTATCTCTACAGCGCACAAAGGAGTACAGGAAATATCTCTAGAACGTACAAAGGAGTACACGAGGTATCTCTACAGCGTACAAAGGAGTACAGAAGGTATCTCTACAGCGCACAAAGGTGTACAGGAAATATCTCTAGAACGTATAAAGGAGTACACGAGGTATCTCTACAGCGTACAAAGGAGTACAGAAGGTATCTCTACAGCGCACAAAGGAGTACAGAAGGTATCTCTACAGCGCACAAAGGAGTACAGAAGGTATCTCTACAGCACACAAAGGAGTACAGAAGGTATCTCTACAGCGCACAAAGGAGTACAGAAAATATCTCTAGAACGTACAAAGGGGTACAGGAAATATCTCTGGAACGTACAAAGGAGTACACGAGGTATCTCTACAGCGTACAAAGGAGTACACGAGGTATCTCTACAGCGTACAAAGAAGTACAGAAGGTATCTCTACAGCACACAAAGGAGTACAGAAGGTATCTCTACAGCGCACAAAGGAGTACAGAAGGTATCTCTACAGCGCACAAAGGAGTACACGAGGTATCTCTACAGCGTACAAAGGAGTACAGAAGGTATCTCTACAGCGCACAAAGGAGTAGAGAAGGTATCTCTACAGCGCACAAAGGAGTACAGAAGGTATCTCTACAGCGCACAAAGGAGTACAGAAGGTATCTCTACAGCGCACAAAGGAGTACAGAAGGTATCTCTACAGCGCACAAAGGAGTACAGGAAATATCTCTAGAACGTACAAAGGAGTACACTAGGTATTTCTACAGCGTACAAAGGAGTACAGAAGGTATCTCTTCAGCGCACAAAGGAGTACAGAAGGTATCTCTACAGCGCACAAAGGAGTACAGGAAATATCTCTAGAACGTACAAAGGAGTACACGAGGTATCTCTACAGCGTACAAAGGAGTACAGAAGGTATCTCTACAGCGCACAAAGGAGTACAGAAGGTATCTCTACAGCGCACAAAGGAGTACAGAAGGTATCTCTACAGCGCACAAAGGAGTACACGAGGTATCTCTACAGCGTACAAAGGAGTACACAAGGTATCTCTACAGCGCACAAAGGAGTACAGAAGGTATCTCTACAGCGCACAAAGGAGTACAGAAGGTATCTCTACAGCGCACAAAGGAGTACAGGAAATATCTCTAGAACGTACAAAGGAGTACACGAGGTATCTCTACAGCGTACAAAGGAGTACAGAAGGTATCTCTACAGCGCACAAAGGAGTACAGAAGGTATCTCTACAGCGCACAAAGGAGTACAGAAGGTATCTCTACAGCGCACAAAGGAGTACAGAAGGTATCTCTACAGCGCACAAAGGAGTACAGAAGGTATCTATACAGCGCACAAAGGAGTACAGAAGGTATCTCTACAGCGCACAAAGGAGTACAGGAGGTATCTCTACAGCGCACAAAGGAGTACAGAAGGTATCTCTACAGCGCACAAAGGAGTACAGAAGGTATCTCTACAGCGCACAAAGAAGTACAGAAGGTATCTCTACAGCGCACAAGGGAGTACAGAAGGTATCTCTACAGCGCACAAAGGAGTACAGAAGGTATCTCTACAGCGCACAAAGGAGTACAGGAAATATCTCTAGAACGTACAAAAGAGTACACGAGGTATCTCTACAGCGCACAAAGGAGTACAGAAGGTATCTCTACAACGCACAAAGGAGTACAGAAGGTATCTCTACAGCGCACAAAGGAGTACAGAAGGTATCTCTACAGCGCACAAAGGAGTACAGGAAATATCTCTAAAACGTACAAAGGAGTACACGAGGTATCTCTACAGCGTACAAAGGAGTACAGAAGGTGTCACTACAGCGCACAAAGGAGTACAGGAAATATCTCTAGAACGTACAAAGGAGTACACGAGGTATCTCTACAGCGTACAAAGGAGTACACGAGGTATCTCTACAGCGTACAAAGAAGTACAGAAGGTATCTCTACAGCGCACAAAGGAGTACAGAAGGTATCTCTACAGCGCACAAAGGAGTACAGAAGGTATCTCTACAGCGCACAAAGGAGTACAGAAGGTATCTCTACAGCGCACAAAGGAGTACACGAGGTATCTCTACAGCGTACAAAGGAGTACAGAAGGTATCTCTACAGCGCACAAAGGAGTACAGAAGGTATCTCTACAGCGCACAAAGGAGTACAGAATGTATCTCTACAGCGCACAAAGGAGTACAGAAAGTATCTCTACAGCGCACAAAGGAGTACAGAAGGTATCTCTACAGCGCACAAAGGAGTACAGGAAATATCTCTAGAACGTACAAAGGAGTACACTAGGTATTTCTACAGCGTACAAAGGAGTACAGAAGGTATCTCTACAGCGCACAAAGGAGTACACGAGGTATCTCTACAGCGTACAAAGGAGTACAGAAGGTATCTCTACAGCGCACAAAGGAGTACAGAAGGTATCTCTACAGCGCACAAAGGAGTACAGAAGGTATCTCTACAGCGCACAAAGGAGTACAGAAAGTATCTCTACAGCGCACAAAGGAGTACAGAAGGTATCTCTACAGCGCACAAAGGAGTACAGGAAATATCTCTAGAACGTACAAAGGAGTACACTAGGTATTTCTACAGCGTACAAAGGAGTACAGAAGGTATCTCTACAGCGCACAAAGGAGTACAGAAGGTATCTCTACAGCGCACAAAGGAGTACAGGAAATATCTCTAGAACGTACAAAGGAGTACACGAGGTATCTCTACAGCGTACAAAGGAGTACAGAAGGTATCTCTACAGCGCACAAAGGAGTACAGAAGGTATCTCTACAGCGCACAAAGGAGTACAGAAGGTATCTCTACAGCGCACAAAGGAGTACACGAGGTATCTCTACAGCGCACAAAGGAGTACACGAGGTATCTCTACAGCGTACAAAGGAGTACAGAAGGTATCTCTACAGCGCACAAAGGAGTACAGAAGGTATCTCTACAGCGCACAAAGGAGTACAGGAAATATCTCTAGAACGTTCAAAGGAGTACAGAAGGTATCTCTACAGCGCACAAAGGAGTACAGAAGGTATCTCTACAGCGCACAAAGAAGTACAGAAGGTATCTCTACAGCGCACAAAGGAGTACAGAAGGTATCTCTACAGCGCACAAAGGAGTACAGAAGGTATCTCTACAGCGCACAAAGGAGTAAAGAAGGTATCTCTACAGCGCACAAAGGAGTACAGAAGGTATCTCTACAGCGCACAAAGGAGAACAGGAAATATCTC
The DNA here is from genome assembly GCA_030386875.1 of Morinoia aosen. Classification (NCBI taxonomy): domain Eukaryota; kingdom Metazoa; phylum Arthropoda; class Malacostraca; order Amphipoda; family Talitridae; genus Morinoia; species Morinoia aosen. The sequence continues at coordinate 16,942,941 of JASJYW010000027.1, forward strand.
TAGAACGTACAAAGGAGTACACGAGGTATCTCTACAGCGTACAAAGGAGTACAGAAGGTATCTTTACAGCGCACAAAGGAGTACAGAAGGTATCTCTACAGCGCACAAAGGAGTACAGGAAATATCTCTAGAACGTACAAAGGAGTACAGAAGGTATCTCTACAGCGCACAAAGGAGTACAGAAGGTATCTCTACAGCGCACAAAGGAGTACAGAAGGTATCTCTACAGCGCACAAAGGAGTACAGGAAATATCTCTAGAACGTACAAAGGAGTACACGAGGTATCTCTACAGCGTACAAAGGAGTACAGAAGGTATCTCTACAGAGCACAAAGGAGTACAGGAAATATCTCTAGAACGTATAAAGGAGTACACGAGGTATCTCTACAGCGTACAAAGGAGTACAGAAGGTATCTCTACAGCGCACAAAGGAGTACAGAAGGTATCTCTACAGCGCACAAAGGAGTACAGAAGGTATCTCTACAGCGCACAAAGGAGTACAGAAGGTATCTCTACAGCGCACAAAGGAGTACAGAAAATATCTCTAGAACGTACAAAGGGGTACAGGAAATATCTCTGGAACGTACAAAGGAGTACACGAGGTATCTCTACAGCGTACAAAGGAGTACACGAGGTATCTCTACAGCGTACAAAGAAGTACAGAAGGTATCTCTACAGCGCACAAAGGAGTACAGAAGGTATCTCTACAGCGCACAAAGGAGTACAGAAGGTATCTCTACAGCGCACAAAGGAGTACACGAGGTATCTCTACAGCGTACAAAGGAGTACAGAAGGTATCTCTACAGCGCACAAAGGAGTACAGAAGGTATCTCTACAGCGCACAAAGGAGTACAGAAGGTATCTCTACAGCGCACAAAGGAGTACAGAAGGTATCTCTACAGCGCACAAAGGAGTACAGAAGGTATCTCTACAGCGCACAAAGGAGTACAGGAAATATCTCTAGAACGTACAAAGGAGTACACTAGGTATTTCTACAGCGTACAAAGGAGTACAGAAGGTATCTCTTCAGCGCACAAAGGAGTACAGAAGGTATCTCTACAGCGCACAAAGGAGTACAGGAAATATCTCTAGAACGTACAAAGGAGTACACGAGGTATCTCTACAGCGTACAAAGGAGTACAGAAGGTATCTCTACAGCGCACAAAGGAGTACAGAAGGTATCTCTACAGCGCACAAAGGAGTACAGAAGGTATCTCTACAGCGCACAAAGGAGTACACGAGGTATCTCTACAGCGTACAAAGGAGTACACAAGGTATCTCTACAGCGCACAAAGGAGTACAGAAGGTATCTCTACAGCGCACAAAGGAGTACAGAAGGTATCTCTACAGCGCACAAAGGAGTACAGGAAATATCTCTAGAACGTACAAAGGAGTACACGAGGTATCTCTACAGCGTACAAAGGAGTACAGAAGGTATCTCTACAGCGCACAAAGGAGTACAGAAGGTATCTCTACAGCGCACAAAGGAGTACAGCAGGTATCTCTACAGCGCACAAAGGAGTACAGAAGGTATCTCTACAGCGCACAAAGGAGTACAGAAGGTATCTATACAGCGCACAAAGGAGTACAGAAGGTATCTCTACAGCGCACAAAGGAGTACAGGAGGTATCTCTACAGCGCACAAAGGAGTACAGAAGGTATCTCTACAGCGCACAAAGGAGTACAGAAGGTATCTCTACAGCGCACAAAGAAGTACAGAAGGTATCTCTACAGCGCACAAGGGAGTACAGAAGGTATCTCTACAGCGCACAAAGGAGTACAGAAGGTATCTCTACAGCGCACAAAGGAGTACAGGAAATATCTCTAGAACGTACAAAAGAGTACACGAGGTATCTCTACAGCGCACAAAGGAGTACAGATGGTATCTCTACAACGCACAAAGGAGTACAGAAGGTATCTCTACAGCGCACAAAGGAGTACAGAAGGTATCTCTACAGCGCACAAAGGAGTACAGGAAATATCTCTAAAACGTACAAAGGAGTACACGAGGTATCTCTACAGCGTACAAAGGAGTAAAGAAGGTGTCACTACAGCGCACAAAGGAGTACAGGAAATATCTCTAGAACGTACAAAGGAGTACACGAGGTATCTCTACAGCGTACAAAGGAGTACACGAGGTATCTCTACAGCGTACAAAGAAGTACAGAAGGTATCTCTACAGCGCACAAAGGAGTACAGAAGGTATCTCTACAGCGCACAAAGGAGTACAGAAGGTATCTCTACAGCGCACAAAGGAGTACAGAAGGTATCTCTACAGCGCACAAAGGAGTACACGAGGTATCTCTACAGCGTACAAAGGAGTACAGAAGGTATCTCTACAGCGCACAAAGGAGTACAGGAAATATCTCTAGAACGTACAAAGGAGTACACGAGGTATCTCTACAGCGCACAAAGGAGTACAGAAGGTATCTCTACAGCGCACAAAGGAGTACAGGAAATATCTCTAGAACGTACAAAGGAGTACACTAGGTATTTCTACAGCGTACAAAGGAGTACAGAAGGTATCTCTACAGCGCACAAAGGAGTACAGAAGGTATCTCTACAGCGCACAAAGGAGTACAGGAAATATCTCTAGAACGTACAAAGGAGTACACGAGGTATCTCTACAGCGTACAAAGGAGTACAGAAGGTATCTCTACAGCGCACAAAGGAGTACAGAAGGTATCTCTACAGCGCACAAAGGAGTACAGAAGGTATCTCTACAGCGCACAAAGGAGTACACGAGGTATCTCTACAGCGTACAAAGGAGTACAGAAGGTATCTCTACAGCGCACAAAGGAGTACAGAAGGTATCTCTACAGCGCACAAAGGAGTACAGAAGGTATCTCTACAGCGCACAAAGGAGTACAGGAAATATCTCTAGAACGTACAAAGGAGTACACGAGGTATCTCTACAGCGTACAAAGGAGTACAGAAGGTATCTCTACAGCGCGCACAAAGGAGTACAGAAGGTATCTCTACAGCGCACAAAGGAGTACAGAAGGTATCTCTACAGCGTACAAAGGAGTACAGAAGGTATCTCTACAGCGCACAAAGAAGTACAGAAGGTATCTCTACAGCGCACAAAGGAGTACAGAAGGTATCTCTACAGCGCACAAAGGAGTACAGGAAATATCTCTAGAACGTACAAAGGAGTACACGAGGTATCTCTACAGCGTACAAAGGAGTACAGAAGGTATCTCTACAGCGCACAAAGGAGTACAGAAGGTATCTCTACAGCGCACAAAGGAATACAGAAGGTATCTCTACAGCGCACAAAGGAGTACAGAAGGTATCTCTACAGCGCACAAAGGAGTACAGAAGGTATCTCTACAGCGCACAAAGGAGTACAGAAGGTATCTCTACAGCGCACAAAGGAGTACAGAAGGTATCTCTACAGCGCACAAAGGAGTACAGGAAATATCTCTAGAACGTACAAAGGAGTACTCGAGGTATCTCTACAGCGTACAAAGGAGTACAGAAGGTATCTCTACAGCGCACAAAGGAGTACAGAAGGTATCTCTACAGCGCACAAAGGAGTACAGAAGGTATCTCTACAGCGCACAAAGGAGTACAGAAGGTATCTCTACAGCGCACAAAGGAGTACAGGAAATATCTCTAGAACGTACAAAGGAGTACACGAGGTATCTCTACAGCGTACAAAGGATTACAGAAGGTATCTCTACAGCGCACAAAGGAGTACAGAAGGTATCTCTACAGCGCACAAAGGAGTACAGGAGGTACCTCTACAGCGCACAAAGGAGTACAGAAGGTATCTCTACAGCGCACAAAGGAGTACAGGAAATATCTCTAGAACGTACAAAGGAGTACAGAAGGTATCTCTACAGCGCACAAAGGAGTACAAAAGGTATCTCTACAGCGCACAAAGGAGTACAGAAGGTATCTCTACAGCGCACAAAGGAGTACAGAAGGTATCTCTACAGCGCACAAAGGAGTACAGAAGGTATCTCTACAGCGCACAAAGGAGTACAGAAGGTATCTCTACAGCGCACAAAGGAGTACAGGAAATATCTCTAGAACGTTCAAAGGAGTACAGAAGGTATCTCTACAGCGCACAAAGGAGTACAGAAGGTATCTCTACAGCGCACAAAGAAGTACAGAAGGTATCTCTACAGCGCACAAAGGAGTACAGAAGGTATCTCTACAGCGCACAAAGGAGTACTGAAGGTATCTCTACAGCGCACAAAGGAGTACAGAAGGTATCTCTACAGCGCACAAAGGAGTAAAGAAGGGATCTCTACAGCGCACAAAGGAGTACAGAAGGTATCTCTACAGCGCACAAAGGAGTACAGGAAATATCTCTAGAACGTACAAAGGAGTACACGAGGTATCTCTACAGCGTACAAAGGAGTACAGAAGGTATCTTTACAGCGCACAAAGGAGTACAGAAGGTATCTCTACAGCGCACAAAGGAGTACAGGAAATATCTCTAGAACGTTCAAAGGAGTACAGAAGGTATCTCTACAGCGCACAAAGGAGTACAGAAGGTATCTCTACAGCGCACAAAGGAGTACAGAAGGTATCTCTACAGCGCACAAAGGAGTACAGGAAATATCTCTAGAACGTACAAAGGAGTACACGAGGTATCTCTACAGCGTACAAAGGAGTACAGAAGGTATCTCTACAGCGCACAAAGGAGTACAGGAAATATCTCTAGAACGTATAAAGGAGTACACGAGGTATCTCTACAGCGTACAAAGGAGTACAGAAGGTATCTCTACAGCGCACGAAGGAGTACAAAAGGTATCTCTACAGCGCACAAAGGAGTACAGAAGGTATCTCTACAGCGCACAAAGGAGTACAGAAGGTATCTCTACAGCGCACAAAGGAGTACAGAAAATATCTCTAGAACGTACAAAGGGGTACAGGAAATATCTCTGGAACGTACAAAGGAGTACACGAGGTATCTCTACAGCGTACAAAGGAGTACAGAAGGTATCTTTACAGCGCACAAAGGAGTACAGAAGGTATCTCTACAGCGCACAAAGGAGTACAAAAGGTATCTCTACAGCGCACAAAGGAGTACAGAAGGTATCTCTAACGCGCACAAAGGAGTACAGGAAATATCTCTAGAACGTACAAAGGAGTACAGAAGGTATCTCTACAGCGTACAAAGGAGTACAGAAGGTATCTCTACAGCGCACAAAGGAGTACAGAAGGTATCTCTACAGCGCACAAAGGAGTACAGAAGGTATCTCTACAGCGCACAAAGGAGTACAGAAGGTATCTCTACAGCGCACAAAGGAGTACAGAAGGTATCTCTACAGCGCACAAAGGAGTACAGAAGGTATCTCTACAGCGCACAAAGGAGTACAGAAGGTATCTCTACAGCGCACAAAGGAGTACAGGAAATATCTCTAGAACGTACAAAGGAGTACACTAGGTATTTCTACAGCGTACAAAGGAGTACAGAAGGTATCTCTTCAGCGCACAAAGGAGTACAGAAGGTATCTCTACAGCGCACAAAGGAGTACAGGAAATATCTCTAGAACGTACAAAGGAGTACACGAGGTATCTCTACAGCGTACAAAGGAGTACAGAAGGTATCTCTACAGCGCACAAAGGAGTACAGAAGGTATCTCTACAGCGCACAAAGGAGTACAGAAGGTATCTCTACAGCGCACAAAGGAGTACACGAGGTATCTCTACAGCGTACAAAGGAGTACACAAGGTATCTCTACAGCGCACAAAGGAGTACAGAAGGTATCTCTACAGCGCACAAAGGAGTACAGAAGGTATCTCTACAGCGCACAAAGGAGTACAGGAAATATCTCTAGAACGTACAAAGGAGTACACGAGGTATCTCTACAGCGTACAAAGGAGTACAGAAGGTATCTCTACAGCGCACAAAGGAGTACAGAAGGTATCTCTACAGCGCACAAAGGAGTACAGCAGGTATCTCTACAGCGCACAAAGGAGTACAGAAGGTATCTCTACAGCGCACAAAGGAGTACAGAAGGTATCTATACAGCGCACAAAGGAGTACAGAAGGTATCTCTACAGCGCACAAAGGAGTACAGGAGGTATCTCTACAGCGCACAAAGGAGTACAGAAGGTATCTCTACAGCGCACAAAGGAGTACAGAAGGTATCTCTACAGCGCACAAAGAAGTACAGAAGGTATCTCTACAGCGCACAAGGGAGTACAGAAGGTATCTCTACAGCGCACAAAGGAGTACAGAAGGTATCTCTACAGCGCACAAAGGAGTACAGGAAATATCTCTAGAACGTACAAAAGAGTACACGAGGTATCTCTACAGCGCACAAAGGAGTACAGAAGGTATCTCTACAACGCACAAAGGAGTACAGAAGGTATCTCTACAGCGCACAAAGGAGTACAGAAGGTATCTCTACAGCGCACAAAGGAGTACAGGAAATATCTCTAAAACGTACAAAGGAGTACACGAGGTATCTCTACAGCGTACAAAGGAGTAAAGAAGGTGTCACTACAGCGCACAAAGGAGTACAGGAAATATCTCTAGAACGTACAAAGGAGTACACGAGGTATCTCTACAGCGTACAAAGGAGTACACGAGGTATCTCTACAGCGTACAAAGAAGTACAGAAGGTATCTCTACAGCGCACAAAGGAGTACAGAAGGTATCTCTACAGCGCACAAAGGAGTACAGAAGGTATCTCTACAGCGCACAAAGGAGTACAGAAGGTATCTCTACAGCGCACAAAGGAGTACACGAGGTATCTCTACAGCGTACAAAGGAGTACAGAAGGTATCTCTACAGCGCACAAAGGAGTACAGGAAATATCTCTAGAACGTACAAAGGAGTACACGAGGTATCTCTACAGCGCACAAAGGAGTACAGAAGGTATCTCTACAGCGCACAAAGGAGTACAGGAAATATCTCTAGAACGTACAAAGGAGTACACTAGGTATTTCTACAGCGTACAAAGGAGTACAGAAGGTATCTCTACAGCGCACAAAGGAGTACAGAAGGTATCTCTACAGCGCACAAAGGAGTACAGGAAATATCTCTAGAACGTACAAAGGAGTACACGAGGTATCTCTACAGCGTACAAAGGAGTACAGAAGGTATCTCTACAGCGCACAAAGGAGTACAGAAGGTATCTCTACAGCGCACAAAGGAGTACAGAAGGTATCTCTACAGCGCACAAAGGAGTACACGAGGTATCTCTACAGCGTACAAAGGAGTACAGAAGGTATCTCTACAGCGCACAAAGGAGTACAGAAGGTATCTCTACAGCGCACAAAGGAGTACAGAAGGTATCTCTACAGCGCACAAAGGAGTACAGGAAATATCTCTAGAACGTACAAAGGAGTACACGAGGTATCTCTACAGCGTACAAAGGAGTACAGAAGGTATCTCTACAGCGCGCACAAAGGAGTACAGAAGGTATCTCTACAGCGCACAAAGGAGTACAGAAGGTATCTCTACAGCGTACAAAGGAGTACAGAAGGTATCTCTACAGCGCACAAAGAAGTACAGAAGGTATCTCTACAGCGCACAAAGGAGTACAGAAGGTATCTCTACAGCGCACAAAGGAGTACAGGAAATATCTCTAGAACGTACAAAGGAGTACACGAGGTATCTCTACAGCGTACAAAGGAGTACAGAAGGTATCTCTACAGCGCACAAAGGAGTACAGAAGGTATCTCTACAGCGCACAAAGGAATACAGAAGGTATCTCTACAGCGCACAAAGGAGTACAGAAGGTATCTCTACAGCGCACAAAGGAGTACAGAAGGTATCTCTACAGCGCACAAAGGAGTACAGAAGGTATCTCTACAGCGCACAAAGGAGTACAGAAGGTATCTCTACAGCGCACAAAGGAGTACAGGAAATATCTCTAGAACGTACAAAGGAGTACTCGAGGTATCTCTACAGCGTACAAAGGAGTACAGAAGGTATCTCTACAGCGCACAAAGGAGTACAGAAGGTATCTCTACAGCGCACAAAGGAGTACAGAAGGTATCTCTACAGCGCACAAAGGAGTACAGAAGGTATCTCTACAGCGCACAAAGGAGTACAGGAAATATCTCTAGAACGTACAAAGGAGTACACGAGGTATCTCTACAGCGTACAAAGGATTACAGAAGGTATCTCTACAGCGCACAAAGGAGTACAGAAGGTATCTCTACAGCGCACAAAGGAGTACAGAAGGTACCTCTACAGCGCACAAAGGAGTACAGAAGGTATCTCTACAGCGCACAAAGGAGTACAGGAAATATCTCTAGAACGTACAAAGGAGTACAGAAGGTATCTCTACAGCGCACAAAGGAGTACAAAAGGTATCTCTACAGCGCACAAAGGAGTACAGAAGGTATCTCTACAGCGCACAAAGGAGTACAGAAGGTATCTCTACAGCGCACAAAGGAGTACAGAAGGTATCTCTACAGCGCACAAAGGAGTACAGAAGGTATCTCTACAGCGCACAAAGGAGTACAGGAAATATCTCTAGAACGTTCAAAGGAGTACAAAAGGTATCTCTACAGCGCACAAAGGAGTACAGAAGGTATCTCTACAGCGCACAAAGAAGTACAGAAGGTATCTCTACAGCGCACAAAGGAGTACAGAAGGTATCTCTACAGCGCACAAAGGAGTACTGAAGGTATCTCTACAGCGCACAAAGGAGTACAGAAGGTATCTCTACAGCGCACAAAGGAGTAAAGAAGGGATCTCTACAGCGCACAAAGGAGTACAGAAGGTATCTCTACAGCGCACAAAGGAGTACAGGAAATATCTCTAGAACGTACAAAGGAGTACACGAGGTATCTCTACAGCGTACAAAGGAGTACAGAAGGTATCTTTACAGCGCACAAAGGAGTACAGAAGGTATCTCTACAGCGCACAAAGGAGTACAGGAAATATCTCTAGAACGTTCAAAGGAGTACAGAAGGTATCTCTACAGCGCACAAAGGAGTACAGAAGGTATCTCTACAGCGCACAAAGGAGTACAGAAGGTATCTCTACAGCGCACAAAGGAGTACAGGAAATATCTCTAGAACGTACAAAGGAGTACACGAGGTATCTCTACAGCGTACAAAGGAGTACAGAAGGTATCTCTACAGCGCACAAAGGAGTACAGGAAATATCTCTAGAACGTATAAAGGAGTACACGAGGTATCTCTACAGCGTACAAAGGAGTACAGAAGGTATCTCTACAGCGCACGAAGGAGTACAAAAGGTATCTCTACAGCGCACAAAGGAGTACAGAAGGTATCTCTACAGCGCACAAAGGAGTACAGAAGGTATCTCTACAGCGCACAAAGGAGTACAGAAAATATCTCTAGAACGTACAAAGGGGTACAGGAAATATCTCTGGAACGTACAAAGGAGTACACGAGGTATCTCTACAGCGTACAAAGGAGTACAGAAGGTATCTTTACAGCGCACAAAGGAGTACAGAAGGTATCTCTACAGCGCACAAAGGAGTACAAAAGGTATCTCTACAGCGCACAAAGGAGTACAGAAGGTATCTCTAACGCGCACAAAGGAGTACAGGAAATATCTCTAGAACGTACAAAGGAGTACAGAAGGTATCTCTACAGCGTACAAAGGAGTACAGAAGGTATCTCTACAGCGCACAAAGGAGTACAGAAGGTATCTCTACAGCGCACAAAGGAGTACAGAAGGTATCTCTACAGCGCACAAAGGAGTACAGAAGGTATCTCTACAGCGCACAAAGGAGTACAGAAGGTATCTCTACAGCGCACAAAGGAGTACAGGAATAATCTCTAGAACGTACAAAGGAGGACACGAGGTATCTCTACAGCGTACAAAGGAGTACAGAAGGTATCTCTACAGCGCACAAAGGAGTACAGAAGGTATCTCTACAGCGCACAAAGGAGTACAGAAGGTATTTCTACAGCGCACAAAGGAGTACAGAAGGTATCTCTACAGCGCACAAAGGAGTACAGAAGGTATCTCTACAGCGCACAAAGGAGTACAGAAGGTATCTCTACAGCGCACAAAGGAGTACAGAAGGTATCTCTACAGCGCACAAAGGAGTACAGAAGGTATCTCTACAGCGCACAAAGGAGTACAGAAGGTATCTCTAGAGCGCACAAAGGAGTACAGAAGGTATCTCTACAGCGCACAAAGGAGTACAGAAGGTATCTCTACAGCGCACAAAGGAGTACAGAAGGTTTCTCTACAGCGCACAAAGGAGTACAGAAGGTGTCTCTACAGCGCACAAAGGAGTACAGAAGGTATCTCTACAGCGCACAAAGGAGTACAGGAAATATCTCTAGAACGTACAAAGGAGTACACGAGGTATCTCTACAGCGTACAAAGGAGTACAGATGGTATCTCTACAGCGCACAAAGGAGTACAGAAGGTATCTCTACAGCGCACAAAGGAGTACAGGAGGTATCTCTACAGCGCACAAAGGAGTACAGAAGGTATCTCTACAGCGCACAAAGGAGTACAGAAGGTACCTCTACAGCGCACAAAGGAGTACAGAAGGTATCTCTACAGCGCACAAAGGAGTACAGAAGGTATCTCTACAGCGCACAAAGGAGTACAGAAGGTATCTCTACAGCGCACAAAGGAGTACAGGAAATATCTCTAGAACGTACAAAGGAGTACACGAGGTATCTCTACAGCGTACAAAGGAGTACAGAAGGTATCTCTACAGCGCACAAAGGAGTACAGAAGGTATCTCTACAGCGCACAAAGGAGTACAGGAAATATCTCTAGAACGTACAAAGGAGTACACGAGGTATCTCTACAGCGTACAAAGGAGTACAGAAGGTATCTCTACAGCGCACAAAGGAGTACAGAAGGTATCTTTACAGCGCACAAAGGAGTACAGAAGGTATCTCTACAGCGCACAAAGGAGTACAGAAGGTATCTCTACAGCGCACAAAGAAGTACAGAAGGTATCTCTACAGCGCACAAATGAGTACAGAAGGTATCTCTACAGCGCACAAAGGAGTACAGGAAATATCTCTAGAACGTACAAAGAAGTACACGAGGTATCTCTACAGCGTACAAAGGAGTACAGAAGGTATCTCTACAGCGCACAAAGGAGTACAGAAGGTATCTCTACAGCGCACAAAGGAATACAGAAGGTATCTCTACAGCGCACAAAGGAGTACAGAAGGTATCTCTACAGCGCACAAAGGAGTACAGAAGGTATCTCTACAGCGCACAAAGGAGTACAGAAGGTATCTCTACAGCGCACAAAGGAGTACAGAAGGTATCTCTACAGCGCACAAAGGAGTACAGGAAATATCTCTAGAACGTACATAGGAGTACTCGAGGTATCTCTACAGCGTACAAAGGAGTACAGAAGGTATCTCTACAGCGCACAAAGGAGTACAGAAGGTATCTCTACAGCGCACAAAGGAGTACAGAAGGTATTTCTACAGCGCACAAAGGAGTACAGAAGGTATCTCTACAGCGCACAAAGGAGTACAGAAGGTATCTCTACAGCGCACAAAGGAGTACAGAAGGTATTTCTACAGCGCACAAAGGAGTACAGAAGGTATTTCTACAGCGCACAAAGGAGTACAGAAGGTATCTCTACAGCGCACAAAGGAGTACAGAAGGTATTTCTACAGCGCACAAAGGAGTACAGAAGGTATCTCTACAGCGTACAAAGGAGTACAGAAGGTATCTCTACAGCGCACAAAGGAGTACAGAAGGTATCTCTACAGCGCACAAAGGAGTACAGAAGGTATTTCTACAGCGCACAAAGGAGTACAGAAGGTATCTCTACAGCGCACAAAGGAGTACAGAAGGTATCTCAACAGAGCACAAAGGAGTACAGAAGGTATCTCTACAGCGCACAAAGGAGTACAGAAGGTATCTCTACAGCGCACAAAGGAGTACAGAAGGTATCTCTACAGCGCACAAAGGAATACAGAAGGTATCTCTACAGCGCACAAAGGAGTACAGAAGGTATCTCTACAGCGCACAAAGGAGTACAGAAGGTATCTCTACAGCGCACAAAGGAGTACAGAAGGTTTCTCTACAGCGCACAAAGGAGTACAGAAGGTGTCTCTACAGCGCACAAAGGAGTACAGAAGGTATCTCTACAGCGCACAAAGGAGTACAGGAAATATCTCTAGAACGTACAAAGGAGTACACGAGGTATCTCTACAGCGTACAAAGGAGTACAGATGGTATCTCTACAGCGCACAAAGGAGTACAGAAGGTATCTCTACAGCGCACAAAGGAGTACAGGAGGTATCTCTACAGCGCACAAAGGAGTACAGAAGGTATCTCTACAGCGCACAAAGGAGTACAGAAGGTATCTCTACAGCGCACAAAGGAGTACAGAAGGTATCTCTACAGCGCACAAAGGAGTACAGAAGGTATCTCTACAGCGCACAAAGGAGTACAGAAGGTATCTCTACAGCGCACAAAGGAGTACAGAAGGTATCTCTACAGCGCACAAAGGAGTACAGAAGGTATCTCTACAGCGCACAAAGGAGTACAGAAGGTTTCTCTACAGCGCACAAAGGAGTACAGAAGGTATCTCTACAGCGCACAGAGGAGTACAGAAGGTATCTCTACAGCGCACAAGGGAGTACAGAAGGTATCTCTACAGCGCACAAAGGAGTACAGAAGGTATCTCTACAGCGCACAAAGGAGTACAGGAAATATCTCTAGAACGTACAAAGGAGTACACGAGGTATCTCTACAGCGTACAAAGGAGTACAGAAGGTATCTCTACAGCGCACAAATGAGTACAGAAGGTATCTCTACAACGCACAAAGGAGTACAGAAGGTATCTCTACAGCGCACAAAGGAGTATAGAAGGTATCTCTACAGCGCACAAAGGAGTACAGGAAATATCTCTAAAACGTACAAAGGAGTACACGAGGTATCTCTACAGCGTACAAAGAAGTACAGAAGGTGTCTCTACAGCGCACAAAGGAGTACAGGAAATATCTCTAGAACGTACAAAGGAGTACACGAGGTATCTCTACAGCGTACAAAGAAGTACAGAAGGTATCTCTACAGCGCACAAAGAAGTACAGAAGGTATCTCTACAGCGCACAAAGGAGTACAGAAGGTATCTCTACAGCGCACAAAGGAGTACAGAAGGTATCCCTACAGCGCACAAAAGAGTACAGGAAATATCTCTCGAACGTACAAAGGAGTACACGAGGTATCTCTACAGCGTACAAAGGAGTACAGAAGGTATCTCTACAGCGCACAAAGGAGTACAGAAGGTATCTCTACAGCGCACAAAGGAATACAGAAGGTATCTCTACAGCGCACAAAGGAGTACAGAAGGTTTCTCTACAGCGCACAAAGGAGTACAGAAGGTATCTCTACAGCGCACAAAGGAGTACAGGAAATATCTCTTGAACGTACAAAAGAGTACACGAGGTATCTCTACAGCGTACAAAGAAGTACAGAAGGTATCTCTACAGCGCACAAAGGAGTACAGAAGGTATCTCTACAGCGCACAAAGGAGTACAGAAGGTATCTCTACAGAGCACAAAGGAGTACAGAAGGTACCTCTACAGCGCACAAAGGAAAACAGGAAATATCTCTCGAACGTACAAAGGAGTACACGAGGTATCTCTACAGCGTACAAAGGAGTACAGAAGGTATCTCTACAGCGCACAAAGGAGTACAGAAGGTATCTCTACAGCGCACAAAGGAGTACAGAAGGTATCTCTACAGCGCACAAAGGAGTACAGAAGGTATCTCTACAGCGCACAAAGGAGTACAGAAGGTATCTCTACAGCGCACAAAGGAGTACAGGAAATATCTCTAGAACGTACAAAGGAGTACACGAGGTATCTCTACAGCGTACAAAGGAGTACAGAAGGTATCTCTACAGCGCACAAAGGAGTACAGAAGGTATCTCTACAGCGCACAAAGGAGTACAGAAGGTATCTCTACAGCGCACAAAGGAGTACAGAAGGTTTCTCTACAGCGCACAAAGGAGTACAGAGGGTATCTTTACAGCGCACAAAGGAGTACAGAAGGTATCTCTACAGCGCACAAAGGAGTACAGAAGGTATCTCTACAGCGCACAAAGGAGTACAGAAGGTATCTCTACAGCGCACAAGGGAGTACAGGAAATATCTCTAGAACGTACAAAGGAGTACACGAGGTATCTCTACAGCGTACAAAGGAGTACAGAAGGTATCTCTACAGCGCACAAAGGAGTACAGAAGGTATCTCTTCAGCGCACAAAGGAGTACAGAAGGTATCTCTACAGCGCACAAAGGAGTACAGAAGGTATCTCTACAGCGCACAAAGGAGTACAGAAGGTATCTCTACAGCGCACAAAGGAGTACAGGAAATATCTCTAGAACGTACAAAGGAGTACACGAGGTCTCTCTACAGCGTACAAAGGAGTACAGAAGATATCTCTACAGCGCACAAAGGAGTACAGAAGGTATCTCTACAGCGCACAAAGGAGTACAGAAGGTATCTCTACAGCGCACAAAGGAGTACAGAAGGTATCTCTACAGCGCACAAAGGAGTACAGAAGGTATCTCTACAGCGCACAAAGGAGTACAGAAGGTATCTCTACAGCGCACAAAGGAGTACACGAGGTATCTCTAAAGCGTACAAAGGAGTACAGAAGGTATCTCTACAGCGCACAAAGGAGTACAGAAGGTATCTCTACAGCGCACAAAGGAGTACAGAAGGTATCTCTACAGCGCACAAAGGAGTACAGAAGGTATCTCTACAGCGCACAAAGGAGTACAGAAGGTATCTCTAGAGCGCACAAAGGAGTACAGAAGGTATTTCTACAGCGCACAAAGGAGTACAGAAGGTATCTCTACAGCGCACAAAGGAGTACAGAAGGTTTCTCTACAGCGCACAAAGGAGTACAGAAGGTGTCTCTACAGCGCACAAAGGAGTACAGAAGGTATCTCTACAGCGCACAAAGGAGTACAGGAAATATCTCTAGAACGTACAAAGGAGTACACGAGGTATCTCTACAGCGCACAAAGGAGTACAGAAGGTATCTCTACAGCGCACAAATGAGTACAGAAGGTATCTCTACAACGCACAAAGGAGTACAGAAGGTATCTCTACAGCGCACAAAGGAGTATAGAAGGTATCTCTTCAGCGCACAAAGGAGTACAGGAAATATCTCTAAAACGTACAAAGGAGTACACGAGGTATCTCTACAGCGTACAAAGAAGTACAGAAGGTGTCTCTACAGCGCACAAAGGAGTACAGGAAATATCTCTAGAACGTACAAAGGAGTACACGAGGTATCTCTACAGCGTACAAAGAAGTACAGAAGGTATCTCTACAGCGCACAAAGAAGTACAGAAGGTATCTCTACAGCGCACAAAGGAGTACAGAAGGTATCTCTACAGCGCACAAAGGAGTACAGAAGGTATCCCTACAGCGCACAAAAGAGTACAGGAAATATCTCTCGAACGTACAAAGGAGTACACGAGGTATCTCTACAGCGTACAAAGGAGTACAGAAGGTATCTCTACAGCGCACAAAGGAGTACAGAAGGTATCTCTACAGCGCACAAAGGAATACAGAAGGTATCTCTACAGCGCACAAAGGAGTACAGAAGGTTTCTCTACAGCGCACAAAGGAGTACAGAAGGTATCTCTACAGCGCACAAAGGAGTACAGGAAATATCTCTTGAACGTACAAAGGAGTACACGAGGTATCTCTACAGCGTACAAAGAAGTACAGAAGGTATCTCTACAGCGCACAAAGGAGTACAGAAGGTATCTCTACAGCGCACAAAGGAGTACAGAAGGTATCTCTACAGAGCACAAAGGAGTACAGAAGGTACCTCTTCAGCGCACAAAGGAAAACAGGAAATATCTCTCGAACGTACAAAGGAGTACACGAGGTATCTCTACAGCGTACAAAGGAGTACAGAAGGTATCTCTACAGCGCACAAAGGAGTACAGAAGGTATCTCTACAGCGCACAAAGGAGTACAGAAGGTATCTCTACAGCGCACAAAGGAGTACAGAAGGTACCTCTACAGCGCACAAAGGAGTACAGAAGGTATCTCTACAGCGCACAAAGGAGTACAGGAAATATCTCTTGAACGTACAAAGGAGTACACGAGGTATCTCTACAGCGTACAAAGGAGTACAGAAGGTATCTCTACAGCGCACAAAGGAGTACAGAAGGTATCTCTACAGCGCACAAAGGAGTACAGAAGGTATCTCTACAGCGCACAAAGGAGTACAGAAGGTTTCTCTACAGCGCACAAAGGAGTACAGAAGGTATCTCTACAGCGCACAAAGGAGTACAGAAGGTATCTCTACAGCGCACAAAGGAGTACAGAAGGTATCTCTACAGCGCACAAAGGAGTACAGAAGGTATCTCTACAGCGCACAAGGGAGTACAGGAAATATCTCTAGAACGTACAAAGGAGTACACGAGGTATCTCTACAGCGTACAAAGGAGTACAGAAGGTATCTCTACAGCGCACAAAGGAGTACAGAAGGTATCTCTTCAGCGCACAAAGGAGTACAGAAGGTATCTCTACAGCGCACAAAGGAGTACAGAAGGTATCTCTACAGCGCACAAAGGAGTACAGAAGGTATCTCAACAGCGCACAAAGGAGTACAGGAAATATCTCTAGAACGTACAAAGGAGTACACGAGGTATCTCTACAGCGTACAAAGGAGTACAGAAGGTATCTCTACAGCGCACAAAGGAGTACAGAAGGTATCTCTACAGAGCACAAAGGAGTACAGAAGGTATCTCTACAGCGCACAAAGGAGTACAGAAGGTATCTCTACAGCGCACAAAGGAGTACAGAAGGTATCTCTACAGCGCACAAAGGAGTACAGAAGGTATCTCTACAGCGCACAAAGAAGTACACGAGGTATCTCTAAAGCGTACAAAGGAGTACAGAAGGTATCTCTACAGCGCACAAAGGAGTACAGAAGGTATCTCTTCAGCGCACAAAGGAGTACAGAAGGTATCTCTACAGCGCACAAAGGAGTACAGAAGGTATCTCTACAGCGCACAAAGGAGTACAGAAGGTATCTCTACAGCGCACAAAGGAGTACAGAAGGTATCTCTACAGCGCACAAAGGAGTACAGGAAATATCTCTAGAACGTACAAAGGAGTACAGAAGGCATCTCTACAGCGCACAAAGGAGTACAGAAGGTATCTCTACAGCGCACAAAGGAGTACAGAAGGTATCTCTACAGCGCAGAAAGGAGTACACGAGGTATCTCTACAGCGTACAAAGGAGTACAGAAGGTATCTCTACAGCACACAAAGGAGTACAGAAGGTATCTCTACAGCGCACAAAGGAGTACAGAAGGTATCTCTACAGCGCACAAAGGAGTACAGAAGGTATCTCTACAGCGCACAAAGGAGTACAGAAGGTATCTCTACAGCGCACAAAGGAGTACAGGAAATATCTCTAGAACGTACAAAGGAGTACACGAGGTATCTCTACAGCGTACAAAGGAGTACAGAAGGTATCTCTACAGCGCACAAAGGAGTACAGAAGGTATCTCTACAGCGCACAAAGGAGTACAGGAAATATCTCTAGAACGTACAAAGGAGTACACGAGGTATCTCTACAGCGTACAAAGGAGTACAGAAGGTATCTCTACAGCGCACAAAGGAGTACAGAAGGTATCTCTACAGCGCACAAAGGAGTACAGAAGGTATCTATACAGCGCACAAAGGAGTACACGAGGTATCTCTACAGCGTACAAAGGAGTACAGAAGGTATCTCTACAGCGCACAAAGGAGTACAGAAGGTATATCTACAGCGCACAAAGGAGTACAGAAGGTATCTCTACAGCGCACAAAGGAGTACAGGAAATATCTCTAGAACGTACAAAGGAGTACACGAGGTATCTCTACAGCGTACAAAGGAGTACAGAAGGTATCTCTACAGCGCACAAAGGAGTACAGAAGGTATCTCTACAGCGCACAAAGGAGTACAGAAGTTATCTCTACAGCGCACAAAGGAGTACAGAAGGTATCTCTACAGCGCACAAAGAAGTACAGAAGGTATCTCTACAGCGCACAAAGGAGTACAGAAGGTATCTCTACAGCGCACAAAGGAGTACAGGAAATATCTCTAGAACGTACAAAGGAGTACACGAGGTATCTCTACAGCGTACAAAGGAGTACAGAAGGTATCTCTACAGCGCACAAAGGAGTACAGAAGGTATCTCTACAGCGCACAAAGGAATACAGAAGGTATCTCTACAGCGCACAAAGGAATACAGAAGGTATCTCTAAAGCGCACAAAGGAGTACAGAAGGTATCTCTACAGCGCAAAAAGGAGTACAGAAGGTATCTCTACAGCGCACAAAGGAGTACAGAAGGTATCTCTACAGCGCACAAAGGAGTACAGGAAATATCTCTAGAACGTACAAAGGAGTACACGAGGTATCTCTACAGCGTACAAAGGAGTACAGAAGGTATCTCTACAGCGCACAAAGGAGTTCAGAAGGTATCTCTACAGCGCACAAAGGAGTACAGAAGGTATCTCTACAGCGCACAAAGGAGTACAGAAGGTATCTCTACAGCGCACAAAGGAGTACAGGAAATATCTCTAGAACGTACAAAGGAGTACACGAGGTATCTACAGCGTACAAAGGAGTACAGAAGGTATCTCTACAGCGCACAAAGGAGTACAGAAGGTATCTCTACAGCGCACAAAGGAGTACAGAAGGTACCTCTACAGCGCACAAAGGAGTACAGAAGGTATCTCTACAGCGCACAAAGGAGTACAGGAAATATCTCTAGAACGTACAAAGGAGTACAGAAGGTATCTCTACAGCGCACAAAGGAGTACAAAAGGTATCTCTACAGCGCACAAAGGAGTACAGAAGGTATCTCTACAGCGCACAAAGGAGTACAGGAAATATCTCTAGAACGTACAAAGGAGTACACGAGGTATCTCTACAGCGTACAAAGGAGTACAGAAGGTATCTCTACAGCGCACAAAGGAGTACAGAAGGTATCTCTACAGCGCACAAAGAAGTACAGAAGGTATCTCTACAGCGCACAAAGGAGTACAGAAGGTATCTCTACAGCGCACAAAGGAGTACAGAAGGTATCTCTACAGCGCGCAAAGGAGTACAGAAGGTATCTCTACAGCGCACAAAGGAGTAAAGAAGGTATCTCTACAGCGCACAAAGGAGTACAGAAGGTATCTCTACAGCGCACAAAGGAGAACAGGAAATATCTCTAGAACGTACAAAGGAGTACACGAGGTATCTCTACAGCGTACAAAGGAGTACAGAAGGTATCTTTACAGCGCACAAAGGAGTACAGAAGGTATCTCTACAGCGCACAAAGGAGTACAGGAATTATCTCTAGAACGTACAAAGGAGTACAGAAGGTATCTCTACAGCGCACAAAGGAGTACAGAAGGTATCTCTACAGCGCACAAAGGAGTACAGAAGGTATCTCTACAGCGCACAAAGGAGTACAGGAAATATCTCTAGAACGTACAAAGGAGTACACGAGGTATCTCTACAGCGTACAAAGGAGTACAGAAGGTATCTCTACAGCGCACAAAGGAGTACAGGAAATATCTCTAGAACGTATAAAGGAGTACACGAGGTATCTCTACAGCGTACAGAGGAGTACAGAAGGTATCTCTACAGCGCACAAAGGAGTACAGAAGGTATCTCTACAGCGCACAAAGGAGTACAGAAGGTATCTCTACAGCGCACAAAGGAGTACAGAAGGTATCTCTACAGCGCACAAAGGAGTACAGAAAATATCTCTAGAACGTACAAAGGGGTACAGGAAATATCTCTGGAACGTACAAAGGAGTACACGAGGTATCTCTACAGCGTACAAAGGAGTACACGAGGTATCTCTACAGCGTACAAAGAAGTACAGAAGGTATCTCTACAGCGCACAAAGGAGTACAGAAAGTATCTCTACAGCGCACAAAGGAGTACAGAAGGTATCTCTACAGCGCACAAAGGAGTACACGAGGTATCTCTACAGCGTACAAAGGAGTACAGAAGGTATCTCTACAGCGCACAAAGGAGTACAGAAGGTATCTCTACAGCGCACAAAGGAGTACAGAAGGTATCTCTACAGCGCACAAAGGAGTACAGAAGGTATCTCTACAGCGCACAAAGGAGTACAGAAGGTATCTCTACAGCGCACAAAGGAGTACAGGAAATATCTCTAGAACGTACAAAGGAGTACACTAGGTATTTCTACAGCGTACAAAGGAGTACAGAAGGTATCTCTTCAGCGCACAAAGGAGTACAGAAGGTATCTCTACAGCGCACAAAGGAGTACAGGAAATATCTCTAGAACGTACAAAGGAGTACACGAGGTATCTCTACAGCGTACAAAGGAGTACAGAAGGTATCTCTACAGCGCACAAAGGAGTACAGAAGGTATCTCTACAGCGCACAAAGGAGTATAGAAGGTATCTCTACAGCGCACAAAGGAGTACACGAGGTATCTCTACAGCGTACAAAGGAGTACACAAGGTATCTCTACAGCGCACAAAGGAGTACAGAAGGTATCTCTACAGCGCACAAAGGAGTACAGAAGGTATCTCTACAGCGCACAAAGGAGTACAGGAAATATCTCTAGAACGTACAAAGGAGTACACGAGGTATCTCTACAGCGTACAAAGGAGTACAGAAGGTATCTCTACAGCGCACAAAGGAGTACAGGAAATATCTCTAGAACGTACAAAGGAGTACACGAGGTATCTCTACAGCGTACAAAGGAGTACAGAAGGTATCTCTACAGCGCACAAAGGAGTACAGAAGGTATCTCTACAGCGCACAAAGGAGTACAGCAGGTATCTCTACAGCGCACAAAGGAGTACAGAAGGTATCTCTACAGCGCACAAAGGAGTACAGAAGGTATCTATACAGCGCACAAAGGAGTACAGAAGGTATCTCTACAGCGCACAAAGGAGTACAGGAGGTATCTCTACAGCGCACAAAGGAGTACAGAAGGTATCTCTACAGCGCACAAAGGAGTACAGAAGGTATCTCTACAGCGCACAAAGAAGTACAGAAGGTATCTCTACAGCGCACAAGGGAGTACAGAAGGTATCTCTACAGCGCACAAAGGAGTACAGAAGGTATCTCTACAGCGCACAAAGGAGTACAGGAAATATCTCTAGAACGTACAAAAGAGTACACGAGGTATCTCTACAGCGCACAAAGGAGTACAGAAGGTATCTCTACAACGCACAAAGGAGTACAGAAGGTATCTCTACAGCGCACAAAGGAGTACAGAAGGTATCTCTACAGCGCACAAAGGAGAACAGGAAATATCTCTAAAACGTACAAAGGAGTACACGAGGTATCTCTACAGCGTACAAAGGAGTACAGAAGGTGTCACTACAGCGCACAAAGGAGTACAGGAAATATCTCTAGAACGTACAAAGGAGTACACGAGGTATCTCTACAGCGTACAAAGGAGTACACGAGGTATCTCTACAGCGTACAAAGAAGTACAGAAGGTATCTCTACAGCGCACAAAGGAGTACAGAAGGTATCTCTACAGCGCACAAAGGAGTACAGAAGGTATCTCTACAGCGCACAAAGGAGTACAGAAGGTATCTCTACAGCGCACAAAGGAGTACACGAGGTATCTCTACAGCGTACAAAGGAGTACAGAAGGTATCTCTACAGCGCACAAAGGAGTACAGAAGGTATCTCTACAGCGCACAAAGGAGTACAGAAGGTATCTCTACAGCGCACAAAGGAGTACAGAAGGTATCTCTACAGCGCACAAAGGAGTACAGAAGGTATCTCTACAGCGCACAAAGGAGTACAGGAAATATCTCTAGAACGTACAAAGGAGTACACTAGGTATTTCTACAGCGTACAAAGGAGTACAGAAGGTATCTCTACAGCGCACAAAGGAGTACAGAAGGTATCTCTACAGCGCACAAAGGAGTACAGGAAATATCTCTAGAACGTACAAAGGAGTACACGAGGTATCTCTACAGCGTACAAAGGAGTACAGAAGGTATCTCTACAGCGCACAAAGGAGTACAGAAGGTATCTCTTCAGCGCACAAAGGAGTACAGAAGGTATCTCTACAGCGCACAAAGGAGTACACGAGGTATCTCTACAGCGTACAAAGGAGTACAGAAGGTATCTCTACAGCGCACAAAGGAGTACAGAAGGTATCTCTACAGCGCACAAAGGAGTACAGAAGGTATCTCTACAGCGCACAAAGGAGTACAGGAAATATCTCTAGAACGTACAAAGGAGTACACGAGGTATCTCTACAGCGTACAAAGGAGTACAGAAGGTATCTCTACAGCGCACAAAGGAGTACAGAAGGTATCTCTACAGCGCACAAAGGAGTACAGAAGGTATCTCTACAGCGCACAAAGGAGTACAGAAGGTATCTCTACAGCGCACAAAGAAGTACAGAAGGTATCTCTACAGCGCACAAAGGAGTACAGAAGGTATCTCTACAGCGCACAAAGGAGTACAGGAAATATCTCTAGAACGTACAAAGGAGTACACGAGGTATCTCTACAGCGTACAAAGGAGTATAGAAGGTATCTCTACAGCGCACAAAGGAGTACAGAAGGTATCTCTACAGCGCACAAAGGAATACAGAAGGTATCTCTACAGCGCACAAAGGAGTACAGAAGGTATCTCTACAGCGCACAAAGGAGTACAGAAGGTATCTCTACAGCGCACAAAGGAGTACAGAAGGTATCTCTACAGCGCACAAAGGAGTACAGAAGGTATCTCTACAGCGCACAAAGGAGTACAGGAAATATCTCTAGAACGTACAAAGGAGTACTCGAGGTATCTCTACAGCGTACAAAGGAGTACAGAAGGTATCTCTACAGCGCACAAAGGAGTACAGAAGGTATCTCTACAGCGCACAAAGGAGTACAGAAGGTATCTCTACAGCGCACAAAGGAGTACAGAAGGTATCTCTACAGCGCACAAAGGAGTACAGGAAATATCTCTAGAACGTACAAAGGAGTACACGAGGTATCTCTACAGCGTACAAAGGAGTACAGAAGGTATCTCTACAGCGCACAAAGGAGTACAGAAGGTATCTCTACAGCGCACAAAGAAGTACAGAAGGTACCTCTACAGCGCACAAAGGAGTACAGAAGGTATCTCTACAGCGCACAAAGGAGTACAGGAAATATCTCTAGAACGTACAAAGGAGTACAGAAGGTATCTCTACAGCGCACAAAGGAGTACAAAAGGTCTCTCTACAGCGCACAAAGGAGTACAGAAGGTATCTCTACAGCGCACAAAGGAGTACAGAAGGTATCTCTACAGCGCACAAAGGAGTACAGAAGGTATCTCTACAGCGCACAAAGGAGTACAGAAGGTATCTCTACAGCGCACAAAGGAGTACAGGAAATATCTCTAGAACGTTCAAAGGAGTACAGAAGGTATCTCTACAGCGCACAAAGGAGTACAGAAGGTATCTCTACAGCGCACAAAGAAGTACAGAAGGTATCTCTACAGCGCACAAAGGAGTACAGAAGGTATCTCTACAGCGCACAAAGGAGTACAGAAGGTATCTCTACAGCGCACAAAGGAGTACAGAAGGTATCTCTACAGCGCACAAAGGAGTAAAGAAGGGATCTCTACAGCGCACAAAGGAGTACAGAAGGTATCTCTACAGCGCACAAAGGAGTACAGGAAATTTCTCTAGAACGTACAAAGGAGTACACGAGGTATCTCTACAGCGTACAAAGGAGTACAGAAGGTATCTTTACAGCGCACAAAGGAGTACAGAAGGTATCTCTACAGCGCACAAAGGAGTACAGGAAATATCTCTAGAACGTTCAAAGGAGTACAGAAGGTATCTCTACAGCGCACAAAGGAGTACAGAAGGTATCTCTACAGCGCACAAAGGAGTACAGAAGGTATCTCTACAGCGCACAAAGGAGTACAGGAAATATCTCTAGAACGTACAAAGGAGTACACGAGGTATCTCTACAGCGTACAAAGGAGTACAGAAGGTATCTCTACAGCGCACAAAGGAGTACAGGAAATATCTCTAGAACGTATAAAGGAGTACACGAGGTATCTCTACAGCGTACAAAGGAGTACAGAAGGTATCTCTACAGCGCACGAAGGAGTACAGAAGGTATCTCTACAGCGCACAAAGGAGTACAGAAGGTATCTCTACAGCGCACAAAGGAGTACAGAAGGTATCTCTACAGCGCACAAAGGAGTACAGAAAATATCTCTAGAACGTACAAAGGGGTACAGGAAATATCTCTGGAACGTACAAAGGAGTACACGAGGTATCTCTACAGCGTACAAAGGAGTACAGAAGGTATCTTTACAGCGCACAAAGGAGTACAGAAGGTATCTCTACAGCGCACAAAGGAGTACAAAAGGTATCTCTACAGCGCACAAAGGAGTACAGAAGGTATCTCTACAGCGCACAAAGGAGTACAGGAAATATCTCTAGAACGTACAAAGGAGTACAGAAGGTATCTCTACAGCGTACAAAGGAGTACAGAAGGTATCTCTACAGCGCACAAAGGAGTACAGAAGGTATCTCTACAGCGCACAAAGGAGTACAGAAGGTATCTCTACAGCGCACAAAGGAGTACAGAAGGTATCTCTACAGCGCACAAAGGAGTACAGAAGGTATCTCTACAGCGCACAAAGGAGTACAGGAATAATCTCTAGAACGTACAAAGGAGGACACGAGGTATCTCTACAGCGTACAAAGGAGTACAGAAGGTATCTCTACAGCGCACAAAGGAGTACAGAAGGTATCTCTACAGCGCACAAAGGAGTACAGAAGGTATTTCTACAGCGCACAAAGGAGTACAGAAGGTATCTCTACAGCGCACAAAGGAGTACAGAAGGTATCTCTACAGCGCACAAAGGAGTACAGAAGGTATCTCTACAGCGCACAAAGGAGTACAGAAGGTATCTCTACAGCGCACAAAGGAGTACAGAAGGTATCTCTACAGCGCACAAAGGAGTACAGAAGGTATCTCTAGAGCGCACAAAGGAGTACAGAAGGTATCTCTAGAGCGCACAAAGGAGTACAGAAGGTATCTCTACAGCGCACAAAGGAGTACAGAAGGTTTCTCTACAGCGCACAAAGGAGTACAGAAGGTGTCTCTACAGCGCACAAAGGAGTACAGAAGGTATCTCTACAGCGCACAAAGGAGTACAGGAAATATCTCTAGAACGTACAAAGGAGTACACGAGGTATCTCTACAGCGTACAAAGGAGTACAGAATGTATCTCTACAGCGCACAAAGGAGTTCAGAAGGTATCTCTACAGCGCACAAAGGAGTACAGGAAATATCTCTAGAACGTACAAAGGAGTACACGAGGTATCTCTACAGCGTACAAAGGAGTACAGAAGGTATCTCTACAGCGCACAAAGGAGTACAGAAGGTATCTTTACAGCGCACAAAGGAGTACAGAAGGTATCTCTACAGCGCACAAAGGAGTACAGAAGGTATCTCTACAGCGCACAAAGGAGTACAGGAAATATCTCTAGAACGTACATAGGAGTACACGAGGTATCTCTACAGCGTACAAAGGAGTACAGAAGGTATCTCTACAGCGCACAAAGGAGTACAGAAGGTATCTATACAGCGCACAAAGGAATACAGAAGGTATCTCTACAGCGCACAAAGGAATACAGAAGGTATCTCTACAGCGCACAAAGGAGTACAGAAGGTATCTTTACAGCGCACAAAGGAGTACAGAAGGTATCTCTACAGCGCACAAAGGAGTACAGAAGGTATCTCTACAGCGCACAAAGAAGTACAGAAGGTATCTCTACAGCGCACAAAGGAGTACAGAAGGTATCTCTACAGCGCACAAAGGAGTACAGGAAATATCTCTAGAACGTACAGAGGAGTACACGAGGTATCTCTACAGCGTACGAAGGAGTACAGAAGGTATCTCTACAGCGCACAAAGGAGTACAGAAGGTATCTCTACAGCGCACAAAGGAATACAGAAGGTATCTCTACAGCGCACAAAGGAGTACAGAAGGTATCTCTACAGCGCACAAAGGAGTACAGAAGGTATCTCTACAGCGCACAAAGGAGTACAGAAGGTATCTCTACAGCGCACAAAGGAGTACAGAAGGTATCTCTACAGCGCACAAAGGAGTACAGGAAATATCTCTAGAACGTACAAAGGAGTACTCGAGGTATCTCTACAGCGTACAAAGGAGTACAGAAGGTATCTCTACAGCGCACAAAGGAGTACAGAAGGTATCTCTACAGCGCACAAAGGAGTACAGAAGGTATTTCTACAGCGCACAAAGGAGTACAGAAGGTATCTCTACAGCGCACAAAGGAGTACAGTAAATATCTCTAGAACGTACAAAGGAGTACACGAGGTATCTCTACAGCGTACAAAGGAGTACAGAAGGTATCTCTACAGCGCACAAAGGAGTACAGAAGGTATCTCTACAGCGCACAAAGGAGTACAGAAGGTACCTCTACAGCGCACAAAGGAGTACAGAAGGTATCTCTACAGCGCACAAAGGAGTACAGGAAATATCTCTACAACGTACAAAGGAGTACAGAAGGTATCTCTACAGCGCACAAAGGAGTACAAAAGGTATCTCTACAGCGCACAAAGGAGTACAGAAGGTATCTCTACAGCGCACAAAGGAGTACAGAAGGTATCTCTACAGCGCACAAAGGAGTACAGGAAATATCTCTAGAACGTACAAAGGAGTACAGAAGGTATCTCTACAGCGCACAAAGGAGTACAGAAGGTATCTCTACAGCGCACAAAGGAGTACAGAAGGTATCTCTACAGCGCACAAAGGAGTACAGGAAATATCTCTAGAACGTACAAAGGAGTACACGAGGTATCTCTACAGCGTACAAAGGAGTACAGAAGGTATCTCTACAGCGCACAAAGGAGTACAGGAAATATCTCTAGAACGTATAAAGGAGTACACGAGGTATCTCTACAGCGTACAAAGGAGTACAGAAGGTATCTCTACAGCGCACGAAGGAGTACAGAAGGTTTCTCTACAGCGCACAAAGGAGTACAGAAGGTATCTCTACAGCGCACAAAGGAGTACAGAAGGTATCTCTACAGCGCACAAAGGAGTACAGAAAATATCTCTAGAACGTACAAAGGGGTACAGGAAATATCTCTGGAACGTACAAAGGAGTACACGAGGTATCTCTACAGCGTACAAAGGAGTACAGAAGGTATCTCTACAGCGCACAAAGGAGTACAGAAGGTATCTCTACAGCGCACAAAGGAGTACAAAAGGTATCTCTACAGCGCACAAAGGAGTACAGAAGGTATCTCTACAGCGCACAAAGGAGTACAGGAAATATCTTTAGAACGTACAAAGGAGTACAGAAGGTATCTCTACAGCGCACAAAGGAGTACAGAAGGTATCTCTACAGCGCACAAAGGAGTACAGAAGGTATCTCTACAGCGCACAAAGGAGTACAGAAGGTATCTCTACAGCGCACAAAGGAGTACAGAAGGTATCTCTACAGCGCACAAAGGAGTACAGAAGGTATCTCTACAGCGCACAAAGGAGTACAGGAAATATCTTTAGAACGTACAAAGGAGGACACGAGGTATCTCTACAGCGTACAAAGGAGTACAGAAGGTATCTCTACAGCGCACAAAGGAGTACAGAAGGTATCTCTACAGCGCACAAAGGAGTACAGAAGGTATTTCTACAGCGCACAAAGGAGTACAGAAGGTATCTCTACAGCGCACAAAGGAGTACAGAAGGTATCTCTACAGCGCACAAAGGAGTACAGAAGGTATCTCTACAGCGCACAAAGGAGTACAGAAGGTATCTCTACAGCGCACAAAGGAGTACAGAAGGTATCTCTACAGCGCACAAAGGAGTACAGAAGGTATCTCTAGAGCGCACAAAGGAGTACAGAAGGTATTTCTACAGCGCACAAAGGAGTACAGAAGGTATCTCTACAGCGCACAAAGGAGTACAGAAGGTTTCTCTACAGCGCACAAAGGAGTACAGAAGGTGTCTCTACAGCGCACAAAGGAGTACAGAAGGTATCTCTACAGCGCACAAAGGAGTACAGGAAATATCTCTAGAACGTACAAAGGAGTACACGAGGTATCTCTACAGCGTACAAAGGAGTACAGATGGTATCTCTACAGCGCACAAAGGAGTACAGAAGGTATCTCTACAGCGCACAAAGGAGTACAGGAGGTATCTCTACAGCGCACAAAGGAGTACAGAAGGTATCTCTACAGCGCACAAAGGAGTACAGAAGGTATCTCTACAGCGCACAAAGGAGTACAGAAGGTATCTCTACAGCGCACAAAGGAGTACAGAAGGTATCTCTACAGCGCACAAAGGAGTACAGAAGGTATCTCTACAGCGCACAAAGGAGTACAGAAGGTATCTCTACGGCGCACAAAGGAGTACAGAAGGTATCTCTACAGCGCACAAAGGAGTACAGAAGGTTTCTCTACAGCGCACAAAGGAGTACAGAAGGTATCTCTACAGCGCACAAAGGAGTACAGAAGGTATCTCTACAGCGCACAAGGGAGTACAGAAGGTATCTCTACAGCGCACAAAGGAGTACAGAAGGTATCTCTACAGCGCACAAAGGAGTACAGGAAATATCTCTAGAACGTACAAAGGAGTACACGAGGTATCTCTACAGCGTACAAAGGAGTACAGAAGGTATCTCTACAGCGCACAAATGAGTACAGAAGGTATCTCTACAACGCACAAAGGAGTACAGAAGGTATCTCTACAGCGCACAAAGGAGTATAGAAGGTATCTCTACAGCGCACAAAGGAGTACAGGAAATATCTCTAAAACGTACAAAGGAGTACACGAGGTATCTCTACAGCGTACAAAGGAGTACAGAAGGTGTCTCTACAGCGCACAAAGGAGTACAGGAAATATCTCTAGAACGTACAAAGGAGTACACGAGGTATCTCTACAGCGTACAAAGAAGTACAGAAGGTATCTCTACAGCGCACAAAGAAGTACAGAAGGTATCTCTACAGCGCACAAAGGAGTACAGAAGGTATCTCTACAGCGCACAAAGGAGTACAGAAGGTATCCCTACAGCGCACAAAAGAGTACAGGAAATATCTCTCGAACGTACAAAGGAGTACACGAGGTATCTCTACAGCGCACAAAGGAGTACAGAAGGTATCTCTACAGCGCACAAAGGAGTACAGAAGGTATCTCTACAGCGCACAAAGGAATACAGAAGGTATCTCTACAGCGCACAAAGGAGTACAGAAGGTTTCTCTACAGCGCACAAAGGAGTACAGAAGGTATCTCTACAGCGCACAAAGGAGTACAGGAAATATCTCTTGAACGTACAAAGGAGTACACGAGGTATCTCTACAGCGTACAAAGAAGTACAGAAGGTATCTCTACAGCGCACAAAGGAGTACAGAAGGTATCTCTACAGCGCACAAAGGAGTACAGAAGGTATCTCTACAGAGCACAAAGGAGTACAGAAGGTACCTCTACAGCGCACAAAGGAAAACAGGAAATATCTCTCGAACGTACAAAGGAGTACACGAGGTATCTCTACAGCGTACAAAGGAGTACAGAAGGTATCTCTACAGCGCACAAAGGAGTACAGAAGGTATCTCTACAGCGCACAAAGGAGTACAGAAGGTATCTCTACAGCGCACAAAGGAGTACAGAAGGTATCTCTACAGCGCACAAAGGAGTACAGAAGGTATCTCTACAGCGCACAAAGGAGTACAGGAAATATCTCTAGAACGTACAAAGGAGTACACGAGGTATCTCTACAGCGTACAAAGGAGTACAGAAGGTATCTCTACAGCGCACAAAGGAGTACAGAAGGTATCTCTACAGCGCACAAAGGAGTACAGAAGGTATCTCTACGCGCACAAAGGAGTACAGAAGGTTTCTCTACAGCGCACAAAGGAGTACAGAAGGTATCTTTACAGCGCACAAAGGAGTACAGAGGGTATCTCTACAGCGCACAAAGGAGTACAGAAGGTATCTCTACAGCGCACAAAGGAGTACAGAAGGTATCTCTACAGCGCACAAGGGAGTACAGGAAATATCTCTAGAACGTACAAAGGAGTACACGAGGTATCTCTACAGCGTACAAAGGAGTACAGAAGGTATCTCTACAGCGCACAAAGGAGTACAGAAGGTAT
Source organism: Morinoia aosen (assembly GCA_030386875.1). Lineage (NCBI taxonomy): Eukaryota > Metazoa > Arthropoda > Malacostraca > Amphipoda > Talitridae > Morinoia > Morinoia aosen. Next base: position 16,972,987 of record JASJYW010000027.1, read on the forward strand.
CTCTTCAGCGCACAAAGGAGTACAGAAGGTATCTCTAGAGCGCGCAAAGGAGTACAGAAGGTATCTCTACAGCGCACAAAGGAGTACAGAAGGTATCTCTACAGCGCACAAAGGAGTACAGGAAATATCTCTAGAACGTACAAAGGAGTACACGAGGTATCTCTACAGCGTACAAAGGAGTACAGAAGGTATCTCTACAGCGCACAAAGGAGTACAGAAGGTATCTCTACAGCGCACAAAGGAGTACAGAAGGTATCTCTACAGCGCACAAAGGAGTACAGAAGGTATCTCTACAGCGCACAAAGGAGTACAGAAGGTATCTCTACAGCGCACAAAGGAGTACAGAAGGTATCTCTACAGCGCACAAAGGAGTACACGAGGTATCTCTAAAGCGTACAAAGGAGTACAGAAGGTATCTCTACAGCGCACAAAGGAGTACAGAAGGTATCTCTACAGCGCACAAAGGAGTACAGAAGGTATCTCTACAGCGCACAAAGGAGTACAGAAGGTATCTCTACAGCGCACAAAGGAGTACAGAAGGTATCTCTACAGCGCACAAAGGAGTACAGAAGGTATCTCTACAGCGCACAAAGGAGTACAGGAAATATCTCTAGAACGTACAAAGGAGTACAGAAGGCATCTCTACAGCGCACAAAGGAGTACAGAAGGTATCTCTACAGCGCACAAAGGAGTACAGAAGGTATCTCTACAGCGCAGAAAGGAGTACACGAGGTATCTCTACAGCGTACAAAGGAGTAAAGAAGGTATCTCTACAGCACACAAAGGAGTACAGAAGGTATCTCTACAGCGCACAAAGGAGTACAGAAGGTATCTCTACAGCGCACAAAGGAGTACAGAAGGTATCTCTACAGCGCACAAAGGAGTAAAGAAGGTATCTCTACAACGCACAAAGGAGTACAGGAAATATCTCTAGAACGTACAAAGGAGTACACGAGGTATCTCTACAGCGTACAAAGGAGTACAGAAGGTATCTCTACAGCGCACAAAGGAGTACAGAAGGTATCTCTACAGCGCACAAAGGAGTACAGGAAATATCTCTAGAACGTACAAAGGAGTACACGAGGTATCTCTACAGCGTACAAAGGAGTACAGAAGGTATCTCTACAGCGCACAAAGGAGTACAGAAGGTATCTCTACAGCGCACAAAGGAGTACAGAAGGTATCTATACAGCGCACAGAGGAGTACACGAGGTATCTCTACAGCGTACAAAGGAGTACAGAAGGTATCTCTACAGCGCACAAAGGAGTACAGAAGGTATCTCTACAGCGCACAAAGGAGTACAGAAGGTATCTCTACAGCGCACAAAGGAGTACAGGAAATATCTCTAGAACGTACAAAGGAGTACACGAGGTATCTCTACAGCGTACAAAGGAGTACAGAAGGTATCTCTACAGCGCACAAAGGAGTACAGAAGGTATCTCTACAGCGCACAAAGGAGTACAGGAAATATCTCTAGAACGTACAAAGGAGTACACGAGGTATCTCTACAGCGTACAAAGGAGTACAGAAGGTATCTCTACAGCGCACAAAGGAGTACAGAAGGTATCTCTACAGCGCACAAAGGAGTACAGAAGGTATCTATACAGCGCACAAAGGAGTACACGAGGTATCTCTACAGCGTACAAAGGAGTACAGAAGGTATCTCTACAGCGCACAAAGGAGTACAGAAGGTATCTCTACAGCGCACAAAGGAGTACAGAAGGTATCTCTACAGCGCACAAAGGAGTACAGGAAATATCTCTAGAACGTACAAAGGAGTACACGAGGTATCTCTACAGCGTACAAAGGAGTACAGAAGGTATCTCTACAGCGCACAAAGGAGTACAGAAGGTATCTCTACAGCGCACAAAGGAGTACAGAAGGTATCTCTACAGCGCACAAAGGAGTACAGAAGGTATCTCTACAGCGCACAAAGAAGTACAGAAGGTATCTCTACAGCGCACAAAGGAGTACAGAAGGTATCTCTACAGCGCACAAAGGAGTACAGGAAATATCTCTAGAACGTACAAAGGAGTACACGAGGTATCTCTACAGCGTACAAAGGGGTACAGAAGGTATCTCTACAGCGCACAAAGGAGTACATAAGGTATCTCTACAGCGCACAAAGGAATACAGAAGGTATCTCTACAGCGCACAAAGGAATACAGAAGGTATCTCTAAAGCGCACAAAGGAGTACAGAAGGTATCTCTACAGCGCAAAAAGGAGTACAGAAGGTATCTCTACAGCGCACAAAGGAGTACAGAAGGTATCTCTACAGCGCACAAAGGAGTACAGGAAATATCTCTAGAACGTACAAAGGAGTACACGAGGTATCTCTACAGCGTACAAAGGAGTACAGAAGGTATCTCTACAGCGCACAAAGGAGTTCAGAAGGTATCTCTACAGCGCACAAAGGAGTACAGAAGGTATCTCTACAGCGCACAAAGGAGTACAGAAGGTATCTCTACAGCGCACAAAGGAGTACAGGAAATATCTCTAGAACGTACAAAGGAGTACACGAGGTATCTCTACAGCGTACAAAGGAGTACAGAAGGTATCTCTACAGCGCACAAAGGAGTACAGAAGGTATCTCTACAGCGCACAAAGGAGTACAGAAGGTACCTCTACAGCGCACAAAGGAGTACAGAAGGTATCTCTACAGCGCACAAAGGAGTACAGGAAATATCTCTAGAACGTACAAAGGAGTACAGAAGGTATCTCTACAGCGCACAAAGGAGTACAAAAGGTATCTCTACAGCGCACAAAGGAGTACAGAAGGTATCTCTACAGCGCACAAAGGAGTACAGAAAGTATCTCTACAGCGCACAAAGGAGTACAGAAGGTACCTCTACAGCGCACATAGGAGTACAGAAGGTATCTCTACAGCGCACAAAGGAGTACATGAAATATCTCTAGAACTTTCAAAGGATCGAGAGTTCAAAGTCAAGTCAGTTACGAACAGTTACGAGTAGTTACGGAAAGCTACTGCTTCCACAAGGTTTTTCAAACAAATAAATGTACGAGGAGCTCACGAGATTAGAACCCGGGACTTAAATTCACCGCACCAGAACGCTATCGATCGCGCTACCGACCACCCTAAAAGGTGGTCGAAGCTCAACGAAAGCAATCTTGGCACAGTGAAAGCAGGCACGAACTTGGCCCGACAGATATATTTTCTCATTTTTCTTAAGTATCGAGAGTTCAAAGTCAAGTCAGTTACGAACAGTTACGAGTAGTTACGGAAAGCTACTGCTTCCACAAGGTTTTTCAAACAAATAAATGTACGAGGAGCTCACGAGATTAGAACCCGGGACTCAAATTCACCGCACCGATAGCGTTCTGGTGCGGTGAATTTAAGTCCCGGGTTCCAATCTCGTGAGCTCCTCGTACATTTATTTGTTTGAAAAACCTTGTGGAAGCAGTAGCTTTCCGTAACTACTCGTAACTGTTCGTAACGTTCAAAGGAGTACAGAAGGTATCTCTACAGCGCACAAAGGAGTACAGAAGGTATCTCTACAGCGCACAAAGGAGTACAGAAGGTATCTCTACAGCGCACAAAGGAGTACAGAAGGTATCTCTACAGCGCACAAAGGAGTACAGAAGGTATCTCTACAGCGCACAAAGGAGTACAGAAGGTATCTCTACAGCGCACAAAGGAGTAAAGAAGGTATCTCTACAGCGCACAAAGGAGTACAGAAGGTATCTCTACAGCGCACAGAGGAGTACAGAAGGTATCTCTACAGCGCACAAAGGAGTACAGAAGGTATCTCTACAGCGCACAAAGGAGTACAGAAGGTATTTCTACAGCGCACAAAGGAGTACAGGAAAAATCTCTAGAACGTACAAAGGAGTACACGAGGTATCTCTACAGCGTACAAAGGAGTACAGTTGGTATCTCTACAGCGCACAAAGGAGTACAGAAGGTATCTCTACAGCGCACAAAGGAGTACAGGAGGTATCTCTACAGCGCACAAAGGAGTACAGAAGGTATCTCTACAGCGCACAAAGGAGTACAGAAGGTATCTCTACAGCGCACAAAGGAGTACAGAAGGTATCTCCACAGCGCACAAAGGAGTACAGAAGGTATCTCTACAGCGCACAAAGGAGTACAGAAGGTATCTCTACAGCGCACAAAGGAGTACAGAAGGTATCTCTACAGCACACAAAGGAGTACAGAAGGTATCTCTACAGCGCACAAAGGAGTACAGAAGGTATCTCTACAGCGCACAAAGGAGTACAGAAGGTATCTCTACAGCGCACAAAGGAGTACAGAAGGTATCTCTACAGCGCACAAAGGAGTACAGAAGGTATCTCTACAGCGCACAAGGGAGTACAGAAGGTATCTCTACAGCGCACAAAGGAGTACAGAAGGTATCTCTACAGCGCACAAAGGAGTACAGGAAATATCTCTAGAACGTACAAAGGAGTACACGAGGTATCTCTACAGCGCACAAAGGAGTACAGAAGGTATCTCTACAACGCACAAAGGAGTACAGAAGGTATCTCTACAGCGCACAAAGGAGTACAGAAGGTATCTCTACAGCGCACAAAGGAGTACAGGAAATATCTCTAAAACGTACAAAGGAGTACACGAGGTATCTCTACTGCGTACAAAGGAGTACAGAAGGTGTCTCTACAGCGCACAAAGGAGTACAGGAAATATCTCTAGAACGTACAAAGGAGTACACGAGGTATCTCTACAGCGTACAAAGGAGTACACGAGGTATCTCTACAGCGTACAAAGAAGTACAGAAGGTATCTCTACAGCGCACAAAGGAGTACAGAAGGTATCTCTACAGCGCACAAAGGAGTACAGAAGGTATCTCTACAGCGCACAAAGGAGTACAGAAGGTATCTCTACAGCGCCCAAAGGAGTACAGGAAATATCTCTACAGCGTACAAAGGAGTACAGAAGGTATCTCTACAGCGCACAAAGGGGTACAGATTGTATCTCTACAGCGCACAAAGGAGTACAGAAGGTATCTCTACAGCGCACAAAGGAGTACAGAAGGTTTCTCTACAGCGCACAAAGGATTACAGAAGGTATCTCTACAGCGCACGAAGGAGTACAGGAAATATCTCTAGAACGTACAAAGGAGTACACGAGGTATCTCTACAGCGTACAAAGGAGTACAGAAGGTATCTCTACAGCGCACAAAGGAGTACAGAAGGTATCTCTACAGCGCACAAAGGAGTACAGAAGGTATCTCTACAGCGCACAAAGGAGTACAGAAGGTATCTCTACAGCGCACAAAGGAGTACAGAAGGTATCTCTACAGCGCACAAAGGAGTACAGGAAATATCTCTAGAACGTACAAAGGAGTACACGAGGTATCTCTACAGCGTACAAAGGAGTACATAAGGTATCTCTACAGCGCACAAAGGAGTACAGAAGGTATCTCTACAGCGCACAAAGGAGTACAGAAGGTATCTCTACAGCGCACAAAGGAGTACAGAAGGTATCTCTACAGCGCAGAAAGGAGTACAGAAGGTATCTCTACAGCGCACAAAGGAGTACAGAAGGTATCTCTACAGCGCACAAAGGAGTACAGAAGGTATCTCTACAGCGCACAAAGGAGTACAGGAAATATCTCTAGAACGTACAAAGGAGTACACGAGGTATCTCTAAAGCGCACAAAGGAGTACAGAAGGTATCTCTACAGCGCACAAAGGAGTACAGAAGGTATCTCTACAGCGCACAAAGGAGTACAGAAGGTATCTCTACAGCGCACAAAGGAGTACAGAAGGTATCTCTACAGCGCACAAAGGAGTACAGAAGGTATCTCTACAGCGCACAAAGGAGTACAGGAAATATCTCTAGAACGTACAAAGGAGTACAGAAGGTATCTCTACAGCGCACAAAGGAGTACAGAAGGTATCTCTACAGCGCACAAAGGAGTACAGAAGGTATCTCTACAGCGCACGAAGGAGTACACGAGGTATCTCTACAGCGTACAAAGGAGTACAGAAGGTATCTCTACAGCGCACAAAGGAGTACAGAAGGTATCTCTACAGCGCACAAAGGAGTACAGAAGGTATCTCTACAGCGCACAAAGGAGTACAGAAGGTATCTCTACAGCGCACAAAGGAGTACAGAAGGTATCTCTACAGCGCACAAAGGAGTACAGGAAATATCTCTAGAACGTACAAAGGAGTACACGAGGTATCTCTACAGCGTACAAAGGAGTACAGAAGGTATCTCTACAGCGCACAAAGGAGTACAGAAGGTATCTCTACAGCGCACAAAGGAGTACAGGAAATATCTCTAGAACGTACAAAGGAGTACACGAGGTATCTCTACAGCGTACAAAGGAGTACAGAAGGTATCTCTACAGCGCACAAAGGAGTACAGAAGGTATCTCTACAGCGCACAAAGGAGTACAGAAGCTATCTCTACAGCGCACAAAGGAGTACACGAGGTATCTCTACAGCGTACATAGGAGTACAGAAGGTATCTCTACAGCGCACAAAGGAGTACAGAATGTATCTTTACAGCGCACAAAGGAGTACAGAAGGTATCTCTACAGCGCAAAAAGGAGTACAGGAAATATCTCTAGAACGTACAAAGGAGTACATGAGGTATCTCTACAGCGTACAAAGGAGTACAGAAGGTATCTCTAAAGCGCACAAAGGAGTACAGAAGGTATCTCTACAGCGCACAAAGGAGTACAGAAGGTATCTCTACAGCGCACAAAGGAGTACAGAAGGTGTCTCTACAGCGCACAAAGGAGTACAGAAGGTATCTCTACAGCGCACAAAGGAGTACAGAAGGTATCTCTACAGCGCACAAAGGAGTACAGGAAATATCTCTAGAACGTACAAAGGAGTACACGAGGTATCTCTACAGCGTACAAAGGAGTACAGAAGGTATCTCTACAGCGCACAAAGGAGTACAGAAGGTATCTCTACAGCGCACAAAGGAATACAGAAGGTATCTCTACAGCGCACAAAGGAGTACAGAAGGTATCTCTACAGCGCACAAAGGAGTACAGAAGGTATCTCTACAGCGCACAAAGGAGTACAGAAGGTATCTCTACAGCGCACAAAGGAGTACAGAAGGTATCTCTACAGCGCACAAAGGAGTACAGGAAATATCTCTAGAACGTACAAAGGAGTACACGAGGTATCTCTACAGCGTACAAAGGAGTACAGAAGGTATCTCTACAGCGCACAAAGGAGTACAGAAGGTATCTCTACAGCGCACAAAGGAGTACAGAAGGTATCTCTACAGCGCACAAAGGAGTACAGAAGGTATCTCTACAGCGCACAAAGGAGTACAGGAAATATCTCTAGAACGTACAAAGGAGTACACGAGGTATCTCTACAGCGTACAAAGGAGTACAGAAGGTATCTCAACAGGGCACAAAGGAGTACAGAAGGTATCTCTACAGCGCACAAAGGAGTACAGAAGGTACCTCTACAGCGCACAAAGGAGTACAGAAGGTATCTTTACAGCGATAAAGGAGTACAGGAAATATCTCTAGAACGTACAAAGGAGTACAGGAAATATCTCTAGAACGTACAAAGGAGTACACGAGGTATCTCTACAGCGTACAAAGGAGTACAGAAGGTATCTCTACAGCGCACAAAGGAGTACAGAAGGTATCTCTACAGCGCACAGAGGAGTACAGAAGGTATCTCTACAGCGCACAAAGGAGTACAGAAGGTATCTCTACAGCGCACAAAGGAGTACAGGAAATATCTCTAGAACGTACAAAGGAGTACAGAAGGTATCTCTACAGCGTACAAAGGAGTACAGAAGGTATCTCTACAGCGTACAAAGGAGTACAGAAGGTATCTCTACAGCGCACAAAGGAGTACAGAAGGTATCTCTACAGCGCACAAAGGAGTACAGAAGGTATATCTACAGCGCACAAAGGAGTACAGAAGGTATCTCTACAGCGCACAAAGGAGTACAGAAGGTATCTCTACAGCGTACAAAGGAGTACAGAAGGTATCTCTACAGCGCACAAAGGAGTACAGAAGGTATCTCTACAGCGCACAAAGGAGTACAGAAGGTATTTCTACAGCGCACAAAGGAGTACAGAAGGTATCTCTACAGCGCACAAAGGAGTACAGAAGGTATCTCTACAGCGCACAAAGGAGTACAGAAGGTATCTCTACAGCGCACAAAGGAGTACAGAAGGTATCTCTACAGTGCACAAAGGAGAACAGAAGGTATCTCTACAGCGCACAAAGGAGTACAGAAGGTATCTCTACAGCGCACAAAGGAGTAAAGAAGGTATCTCTACAGCGCACAAAGGTGTACAGAAGGTATCTCTACAGCGCACAAAGGAGTACAGAAGGTATCTCTACAGCGCACAAAGGAGTACAGAAGGTATCTCTACAGCGCACAAAGGAGTACAGAAGGTATCTCTACAGCGCACAAAGGAGTACAGGAAATATCTCTAGAACGTACAAAGGAGTACACGAGGTATCTCTACAGCGTACAAAGGAGTACAGAAGGTATCTCTACAGCGCACAAAGGAGTACAGAAGGTATCTCTACAGCGCACAAAGGAGTACAGGAAATATCTCTTGAACGTACAAAGGAGTACACGAGGTATCTCTACAGCGTACAAAGGAGTACAGAAGGTATCTCTACAGCGCACAAAGGAGTACAGAAGGTATCTCTACAGCGCACAAAGGAGTACAGAAGGTATCTCTACAGCGCACAAAGGAGTACACGAGGTATCTCTACAGCGTACATAGGAGTACAGAAGGTATCTCTACAGCGCACAAAGGAGTACAGAAGGTATCTCTACAGCGCACAAAGGAGTACAGAAGGTATCTCTACAGCGCACAAAGGTGTACAGGAAATATCTCTAGAACGTACAAAGGAGTACACGAGGTATCTCTACAGCGTACAAAGGAGTACAGAAGGTATCTCTACAGCGCACAAAGGAGTACAGAAGGTATCTCTACAGCGCACAAAGGAGTACAGAAGGTATCTCTACAGCGCACAAAGGAGTACAGAAGGTGTCTCTACAGCGCACAAAGGAGTACAGAAGGTATCTCTACAGCGCACAAAGGAGTACAGAAGGTATCTCTACAGCGCACAAAGGAGTACAGGAAATATCTCTAGAACGTACAAAGGAGTACACGAGGTATCTCTACAGCGTACAAAGGAGTACAGAAGGTATCTCTACAGCGCACAAAGGAGTACAGAAGGTATCTCTACAGCGCACAAAGGAATACAGAAGGTATCTCTACAGCGCACAAAGGAGTACAGAAGGTATCTCTACAGCGCACAAAGGAGTACAGAAGGTATCTCAACAGGGCACAAAGGAGTACAGAAGGTATCTCTACAGCGCACAAAGGAGTACAGAAGGTACCTCTACAGCGCACAAAGGAGTACAGAAGGTATCTTTACAGCGCACAAAGGAGTACAGGAAATATCTCTAGAACGTACAAAGGAGTACACGAGGTATCTCTACAGCGTACAAAGGAGTACAGATGGTATCTCTACAGCGCACAAAGGAGTACAGATGGTATCTCTACAGCGCACAAAGAAGTACAGGAGGTATCTCTACAGCGCACAAAGGAGTACAGAAGGTATCTCTACAGCGCACAAAGGAGTACAGAAGGTATCTCTACAGCGCACAAAGGAGTACAGAAGGTATCTCTACAGCGCACAAATTAGTACAGAAGGTATCTCTACAGCGCACAAAGGAGTTCAGAAGGTATCTCTACAGCGCCAAAGGAGTACAGAAGGTATCTCTACAGCGCACAAAGGAGTACAGAAGGTATCTCTACAGCGCACAAAGGAGTACAGAAGGTATCTCTACAGCGCACAAAGGAGTACAGAAGGTATCTCTACAGCGCACAAAGGAGTACAGAAGGTATCTCTACAGCGCACAAAGGAGTACAGAAGGTATCTCTACAGCGCACAAGGGAGTACAGAAGGTATCTCTACAGCGCACAAAGGAGTACAGAAGGTATCTCTACAGCGCACAAAGGAGTACAGGAAATATCTCTAGAACGTACAAAGGAGTACACGAGGTATCTCTACAGCGCACAAAGGAGTACAGAAGGTATCTCTTCAACGCACAAAGGAGTACAGAAGGTATCTCTACAGCGCACAAAGGAGTACAGAAGGTATCTCTACAGCGCACAAAGGAGTACAGGAAATATCTCTAAAACGTACAAAGGAAGACACGAGGTATCTCTACAGCGTACAAAGGAGTACAGAAGGTGTCTCTACAGCGCACAAAGGAGTACAGGAAATATCTCTAGAACGTACAAAGGAGTACACGAGGTATCTCTACAGAGTACAAAGGAGTACACGAGGTATCTCTACAGCGTACAAAGAAGTACAGAAGATATCTCTACAGCGCACAAAGGAGTACAGAAGGTGTCTCTACAGTGCACAAAGGAGTACAGAAGGTATCTCTACAGCGCACAAAGGAGTACAGAAGGTATCTCTACAGCGCACAAAGGAGTACAGGAAATATCTCTAGAACGTACAAAGGAGTACAGAAGGTATCTCTACAGCGCACAAAGGAGTACAAAAGGTATCTCTACAGCGCACAAAGGAGTACAGAAGGTATCTCTACAGCGCACAAAGGAGTACAGAAGGTATCTCTACAGCGCACAAAGGAGTACAGGAAATATCTCTAGAACGTTCAAAGGATCGAGAGTTCAAAGTCAAGTCAGTTACGAACAGTTACGAGTAGTTACGGAAAGCTACTGCTTCCACAAGGTTTTTCAAACAAATAAATGTACGAGGAGCTCACGAGATTAGAACCCGGGACTTAAATTCACCGCACCAGAACGCTATCGATCGCGCTACCGACCACCCTAAAAGGTGGTCGAAGCTCAACGAAAGCAATCTTGGCACAGTGAAAGCAGGCACGAACTTGGCCCGACAGATATATTTTCTCATTTTTCCTAAGTATCGAGAGTTCAAAGTCAAGTCAGTTACGAACAGTTACGAGTAGTTACGGAAAGCTACTGCTTCCACAAGGTTTTTCAAACAAATGAATGTACGAGGAGCTCACGAGATTAGAACCCGGGACTTAAATTCACCGCACCGATAGCGTTCTGGTGCGGTGAATTTAAGTCCCGGGTTCCAATCTCGTGAGCTCCTCGTACATTTATTTGTTTGAAAAACCTTGTGGAAGCAGTAGCTTTCCGTAACTACTCGTAACTGTTCGTAACGTTCAAAGGAGTACAGAAGGTATCTCTACAGCGCACAAAGGAGTACAGAAGGTATCTCTACAGCGCACAAAGGAGTACAGAAGGTATCTCTACAGCGCACAAAGGAGTACAGAAGGTATCTCTACAGCGCACAAAGGAGTACAGAAGGTATCTCTACAGCGCACAAAGGAGTACAGAAGGTATCTCTACAGCGCACAAAGGAGTAAAGAAGGTATCTCTACAGCGCACAAAGGAGTACAGAAGGTATCTCTACAGCGCACAAAGGAGTACAGAAGGTATCTCTACAGCGCACAAAGGAGTACAGAAGGTATCTCTACAGCGCACAAAGGAGTACAGAAGGTATCTCTACAGCGCACAAAGGAGTAAAGAAGGTATCTCTACAGCGCACAAAGGAGTACAGAAGGTATCTCTACAGCGCACAGAGGAGTACAGAAGGTATCTCTACAGCGCACAAAGGAGTACAGAAGGTATCTCTACAGCGCACAAAGGAGTACAGAAGGTATCTCTACAGCGCACAAAGGAGTACAGGAAAAATCTCTAGAACGTACAAAGGAGTACACGAGGTATCTCTACAGCGTACAAAGGAGTACAGATGGTATCTCTACAGCGCACAAAGGAGTACAGAAGGTATCTCTACAGCGCACAAAGGAGTACAGGAGGTATCTCTACAGCGCACAAAGGAGTACAGAAGGTATCTCTACAGCGCACAAAGGAGTACAGAAGGTATCTCTACAGCGCACAAAGGAGTACAGAAGGTATCTCCACAGCGCACAAAGGAGTACAGAAGGTATCTCTACAGCGCACAAAGGAGTACAGAAGGTATCTCTACAGCGCACAAAGGAGTACAGAAGGTATCTCTACAGCGCACAAAGGAGTACAGAAGGTATCTCTACAGCGCACAAAGGAGTACAGAAGGTATCTCTACAGCGCTCAAAGGAGTACAGAAGGTATCTCTACAGCGCACAAAGGAGTACAGAAGGTATCTCTACAGCGCACAAAGGAGTACAGAAGGTATCTCTACAGCGCACAAAGGAGTACAGAAGGTATCTCTACAGCGCACAAGGGAGTACAGAAGGTATCTCTACAGCGCACAAAGGAGTACAGAAGGTATCTCTACAGCGAACAAAGGAGTACAGGAAATATCTCTAGAACGTACAAAGGAGTACACGAGGTATCTCTACAGCGCACAAAGGAGTACAGAAGGTATCTCTACAACGCACAAAGGAGTACAGAAGGTATCTCTACAGCGCACAAAGGAGTACAGAAGGTATCTCTACAGCGCACAAAGGAGTACAGGAAATATCTCTAAAACGTACAAAGGAGTACACGAGGTATCTCTACTGCGTACAAAGGAGTACAGAAGGTGTCTCTACAGCGCACAAAGGAGTACAGGAAATATCTCTAGAACGTACAAAGGAGTACACGAGGTATCTCTACCGCGTACAAAGGAGTACACGAGGTATCTCTACAGCGTACAAAGAAGTACAGAAGGTATCTCTACAGCGCACAAAGGAAGACAGAAGGTATCTCTACAGCGCACAAAGGAGTACAGAAGGTATCTCTACAGCGCACAAAGGAGTACAGAAGGTATCTCTACAGCGCACAAAGGAGTACAGGAAATATCTCTACAGCGTACAAAGGAGTACAGAAGGTATCTCTACAGCGCACAAAGGAGTACAGAAGGTATCTCTACAGCGCACAAAGGAGTACAGAAGGTATCTCTACAGCGCACAAAGGAGTACAGAAGGTTTCTCTACAGCGCACAAAGGATTACAGAAGGTATCTCTACAGCGCACAAAGGAGTACAGGAAATATCTCTAGAACGTACAAAGGAGTACACGAGGTATCTCTACAGCGTACAAAGGAGTACAGAAGGTATCTCTACAGCGCACAAAGGAGTACAGAAGGTATCTCTACAGCGCACAAAGGAGTACAGAAGGTATCTCTACAGCGCACAAAGGAGTACAGAAGGTATCTCTACAGCGCACAAAGGAGTACAGAAGGTATCTCTACAGCGCACAAAGGAGTACAGGAAATATCTCTAGAACGTACAAAGGAGTACACGAGGTATCTCTACAGCGTACAAAGGAGTACATAAGGTATCTCTACAGCGCACAAAGGAGTACAGAAGGTATCTCTACAGCGCACAAAGGAGTACAGAAGGTATCTCTACAGCGCACAAAGGAGTACAGAAGGTATCTCTACAGCGCAGAAAGGAGTACAGAAGGTATCTCTACAGCGCACAAAGGAGTACAGAAGGTATCTCTACAGCGCACAAAGGAGTACAGAAGGTATCTCTACAGCGCACAAAGGAGTACAGGAAATATCTCTAGAACGTACAAAGGAGTACACGAGGTATCTCTACAGCGTACAAAGGAGTACAGAAGGTATCTCTACAGCGCACAAAGGAGTACAGAAGGTATCTCTACAGCGCACAAAGGAGTACAGAAGGTATCTCTACAGCGCACAAAGGAGTACACGAGGTATCTCTACAGCGTACAAAGGAGTACAGAAGGTATCTCTACAGCGCACAAAGGAGTACAGAAGGTATCTCTACAGCGCACAAAGGAGTACACGAGGTATCTCTACAGCGTACAAAGGAGTACAGAAGGTATCTCTACAGCGCACAAAGGAGTACAGAAGGTATCTCTACAGCGCACAAAGGAGTACAGAAGGTATCTCTACAGCGCACAAAGGAGTACAGAAGGTATCTCTACAGCGCACAAAGGAGTACAGAAGGTGTCTCTACAGCGCACAAAGGAGTACAGAAGGTATCTCTACAGCGCACAAAGGAGTACAGAAGGTATCTCTACAGCGCACAAAGGAGTACAGGAAATATCTCTAGAACGTACAAAGGAGTACACGAGGTATCTCTACAGCGTACAAAGGAGTACAGAAGGTATCTCTACAGCGCACAAAGGAGTACAGAAGGTATCTCTACAGCGCACAAAGGAATACAGAAGGTATCTCTACAGCGCACAAAGGAGTACAGAAGGTATCTCTACAGCGCACAAAGGAGTACAGAAGGTATCTCTACAGCGCACAAAGGAGTACAGAAGGTATCTCTACAGCGCACAAAGGAGTACAGAAGGTATCTCTACAGCGCACAAAGGAGTACAGGAAATATCTCTAGAACGTACAAAGGAGTACACGAGGTATCTCTACAGCGTACAAAGGAGTACAGAAGGTATCTCTACAGCGCACAAAGGAGTACAGAAGGTATCTCTACAGCGCACAAAGGAGTACAGAAGGTATCTCTACAGCGCACAAAGGAGTACAGAAGGTATCTCTACAGCGCACAAAGGAGTACAGGAAATATCTCTAGAACGTACAAAGGAGTACACGAGGTATCTCTACAGCGTACAAAGGAGTACAGAAGGTATCTCAACAGGGCACAAAGGAGTACAGAAGGTATCTCTACAGCGCACAAAGGAGTACAGAAGGTACCTCTACAGCGCACAAAGGAGTACAGAAGGTATCTTTACAGCGCACAAAGGAGTACAGGAAATATCTCTAGAACGTACAAAGGAGTACAGGAAATATCTCTAGAACGTACAAAGGAGTACACGAGGTATCTCTACAGCGTACAAAGGAGTACAGAAGGTATCTCTACAGCGCACAAAGGAGTACAGAAGGTATCTCTACAGCGCACAGAGGAGTACAGAAGGTATCTCTACAGCGCACAAAGGAGTACAGAAGGTATCTCTACAGCGCACAAAGGAGTACAGGAAATATCTCTAGAACGTACAAAGGAGTACAGAAGGTATCTCTACAGCGTACAAAGGAGTACAGAAGGTATCTCTACAGCGTACAAAGGAGTACAGAAGGTATCTCTACAGCGCACAAAGGAGTACAGAAGGTATCTCTACAGCGCACAAAGGAGTACAGAAGGTATCTCTACAGCGCACAAAGGAGTACAGAAGGTATCTCTACAGCGCACAAAGGAGTACAGAAGGTATCTCTACAGCGTACAAAGGAGTACAGAAGGTATCTCTACAGCGCACAAAGGAGTACAGAAGGTATCTCTACAGCGCACAAAGGAGTACAGAAGGTATTTCTACAGCGCACAAAGGAGTACAGAAGGTATCTCTGCAGCGCACAAAGGAGTACAGAAGGTATCTCTACAGCGCACAAAGGAGTACAGAAGGTATCTCTACAGCGCACAAAGGAGTACAGAAGGTATCTCTACAGCGCACAAAGGAGTACAGAAGGTATCTCTACAGCGCACAAAGGAGTAAAGAAGGTATCTCTACAGCGCACAAAGGTGTACAGAAGGTATCTCTACAGCGCACAAAGGAGTACAGAAGGTATCTCCACAGCGCACAAAGGAGTACAGAAGGTATCTCTACAGCGCACAAAGGAGTACAGAAGGTATCTCTACAGCGCACAAAGGAGTACAGGAAAAATCTCTAGAACGTACAAAGGAGTACACGAGGTATCTCTACAGCGTACAAAGGAGTACAGATGGTATCTCTACAGCGCACAAAGAAGTACAGATGGTATCTCTACAGCGCACAAAGGAGTACAGGAGGTATCTCTACAGCGCACAAAGGAGTACAGAAGGTATCTCTACAGCGCACAAAGGAGTACAGAAGGTATCTCTACAGCGCACAAAGGAGTACAGAAGGTATCTCTACAGCGCCAAAGGAGTACAGAAGGTATCTCTACAGCGCACAAAGGAGTACAGAAGGTATCTCTACAGCGCACAAAGGAGTACAGAAGGTATCTCTACAGCGCACAAAGGAGTACAGAAGGTATCTCTACAGCGCACAAAGGAGTACAGAAGGTATCTCTACAGCGCACAAAGGAGTACAGAAGGTATCTCTACAGCGCACAAGGGAGTACAGAAGGTATCTCTACAGCGCACAAAGGAGTACAGAAGGTATCTCTACAGCGCACAAAGGAGTACAGGAAATATCTCTAGAACGTACAAAGGAGTACACGAGGTATCTCTACAGCGCACAAAGGAGTACAGAAGGTATCTCTACAACGCACAAAGGAGTACAGAAGGTATCTCTACAGCGCACAAAGGAGTACAGAAGGTATCTCAACAGCGCACAAAGGAGTACAGGAAATATCTCTAAAACGTACAAAGGAAGACACGAGGTATCTCTACAGCGTACAAAGGAGTACAGAAGGTGTCTCTACAGCGCACAAAGGAGTACAGGAAATATCTCTAGAACGTACAAAGGAGTACACGAGGTATCTCTACAGAGTACAAAGGAGTACACGAGGTATCTCTACAGCGTACAAAGAAGTACAGAAGATATCCCTACAGCGCACAAAGGAGTACAGAAGGTATCTCTACAGCGCACAAAGGAGTACAGAAGGTATCTCTACAGCGCACAAAGGAGTACAGAAGGTATCTCTACAGCGCACAAAGGAGTACAGGAAATATCTCTACAGCGTACAAAGGAGTACAGAAGGTATCGCTACAGCGCACAAAGGAGTACAGAAGGTATCTCTACAGCGCACAAAGGAGTACAGAAGGTATCTCTACAGCGCACAAAGGAGTACAGAAGTTTTCTCTACAGCGCACAAAGGAGTACAGAAGGTATCTCTACAGCGCACAAAGGAGTACAGGAAATATCTCTAGAACGTACAAAGGAGTACACGAGGTATCTCTACAGCGTACAAAGGAGTACAGAAGGTATCTCTACAGCGCACAAAGGAGTACAGAAGGTATCTCTACAGCGCACAAAGGAGTACAGAAGGTATCTCTACAGCGCACAAAGGAGTACAGAAGGTATCTCTACAGCGCACAAAGGAGTACAGAAGGTATCTCTACAGCGCACAAAGGAGTACAGGAAATATCTCTAGAACGTACAAAGGAGTACACGAGGTATCTCTACAGCGTACAAAGGAGTACATAAGGTATCTCTACAGCGCACAAAGGAGTACAGAAGGTATCTCTACAGCGCACAAAGGAGTACAGAAGGTATCTCTACAGCGCACAAAGGAGTACAGAAGGTATCTCTACAGCGCAGAAAGGAGTACAGAAGGTATCTCTACAGCGCACAAAGGAGTACAGAAGGTATCTCTACAGCGCACAAAGGAGTACAGAAGGTATCTCTACAGCGCACAAAGGAGTACAGGAAATATCTCTAGAACGTACAAAGGAGTACACGAGGTATCTCTAAAGCGCACAAAGGAGTACAGAAGGTATCTCTACAGCGCACAAAGGAGTACAGAAGGTATCTCTAAAGCGCACGAAGGAGTACAGAAGGTATCTCTACAGCGCACAAAGGAGTACAGAAGGTATCTCTACAGCGCACAAAGGAGTACAGAAGGTATCTCTACAGCGCACAAAGGAGTACAGGAAATATCTCTAGAACGTACAAAGGAGTACAGAAGGTATCTCTACAGCGCACAAAGGAGTACAGAAGGTATCTCTACAGCGCACAAAGGAGTACAGAAGGTATCTCTACAGCGCACGAAGGAGTACACGAGGTATCTCTACAGCGTACAAAGGAGTACAGAAGGTATCTCTACAGCGCACAAAGGAGTACAGAAGGTATCTCTACAGCGCACAAAGGAGTACAGAAGGTATCTCTACAGCGCACAAAGGAGTACAGAAGGTATCTCTACAGCGCACAAAGGAGTACAGAAGGTATCTCTACAGCGCACAAAGGAGTACAGGAAATATCTCTAGAACGTACAAAGGAGTGCACGAGGTATCTCTACAGCGTACAAAGGAGTACAGAAGGTATCTCTACAGCGCACAAAGGAGTACAGAAGGTATCTCTACAGCGCACAGAGGAGTACAGAAGGTATCTCTACAGCGCACAAAGGAGTACACGAGTAATCTCTACAGAGTACAAAGGAGTACAGAAGGTATCTCTACAGCGCACAAAGGAGTACAGAAGGTATCTCTACAGCGCACAAAGGAGTACAGAAGGTATCTTTACAGCGCACAAAAGAGTACAGGAAATATCTCTAGAACGTACAAAGGAGTACACGAGGTATCTCTACAGCGTACAAAGGAGTACAGAAGGTATCTCTACAGCGCACAAAGGAGTACAGAAGGTATCTCTACAGCGCACAAAGGAGTACAGAAGGTATCTCTACAGCGCACAAAGGAGTACAGAAGGTATCTCTACAGCGCACAAAGGAGTACAGAAGGTATCTCTACAGCGCACAAAGGAGTACAGAAGGTATCTCTACAGCGCACAAAGGAGTACAGGAAATATCTCTAGAACGTACAAAGGAGTACACGAGGTATCTCTACAGCGTACAAAGGAGTACAGAAGGTATCTCTACAGCGCACAAAGGAGTACAGAAGGTATCTCTACAGCGCACAAAGGAATACAGAAGGTATCTCTACAGCGCACAAAGGAGTACAGAAGGTATCTCTACAGCGCACAAAGGAGTACAGAAGGTATCTCTACAGCGCACAAAGAAGTACAGAAGGTATCTCTACAGCGCACAAAGGAGTACAGAAGGTATCTCTACAGCGCACAAAGGAGTACAGGAAATATCTCTAGAACGTACAAAGGAGTACACGAGGTATCTCTACGGCGTACAAAGGAGTACAGAAGGTATCTCTACAGCGCACAAAGGAGTACAGAAGGTATCTCTACAGCGCACAAAGGAGTACAGAAGGTATCTCTACAGCGCACAAAGGAGTACAGAAGGTATCTCTACAGCGCACAAAGGAGTACAGGAAATATCTCTAGAACGTACAAAGGAGTACACGAGGTATCTCTACAGCGTACAAAGGAGTACAGAAGGTATCTCAACAGCGCACAAAGGAGTACAGAAGGTATCTCTATAGCGCACAAAGGAGTACAAAAGGTATCTCTACAGCGCACAAAGGAGTACAGAAGGTATCTCTACAGCGCACAAAGGAGTACAGAAGTTATCTCTACAGCGCACAAAGGAGTACAGAAGGTATCTCTACAGCGCACAAAGGAGTACAGAAGGTATCTCTACAGCGCACAAAGGAGTACAGGAAATATCTCTAGAACGTTCAAAGGAGTACAGAAGGTATCTCTACAGCGCACAAAGGAGTACAGAAGGTATCTCTACAGCGCACAAAGGAGTACAGAAGGTATCTCTACAGCGCACAAAGGAGTACAGAGGGTTTCTCTACAGCGCACAAAGGAGTACAGAAGGTATCTCTACCGCGCACAAAGGAGTACAGAAGGTATCTCTACAGCGCACAAAGGAGTACAGAAGGTATCTCTACAGCGCACAAAGGAGTACAGAAGGTATCTCTACAGCGCACAAAGGAGTACAGGAAATATCTCTAGAACGTACAAAGGAGTACACGAGGTATCTCTAGAGCGTACAAAGGAGTACAGAAGGTATCTCTAGAGCGCACAAGGGAGTACAGAAGGTATCTCTACAGCGCACAGAGGAGTACAGGAAATATCTCTAGAACGTACAAAGGAGTACAGAAGGTATCTCTACAGCGCACAAAGGAGTACAGAAGGTATCTCTACAGCGCACAAAGGAGTACAGAAGGTATCTGTACAGCGCACAAAGGAGTACAGGAAATATCTCTAGAACGTACAAAGGAGTACACGAGGTATCTCTACAGCGTACAAAGGAGTACAGAAGGTATCTCTACAGCGCACAAAGGAGTACAGGAAATATCTCTAGAACGTACAAAGGAGTACACGAGGTATCTCTACAGCGTACAAAGGAGTACAGAAGGTATCTCTACAGCGCACAAAGGAGTACAGAAGGTATCTCTACAGCGCACAAAGGAGTACAGAAGGTATCTCTACAGCGCACAAAGGAGTACAGAAGGTATCTCTACAGCGCACAAAGGAGTACAGGAAATATCTCTAGAACGTACAAAGAAGTACAGGAAATATCTCTAGAACGTACAAAGGAGTACACGAGGTATCTCTACAGCGTACAAAGGAGTACAGAAGGTATCTCTACAGCGCACAAAGGAGTACAGAAGGTATCTCTACAGCGCACAAAGGAGTACAGAAGGTATCTCTACAGCGCACAAAGGAGTACAGAAGGTATCTCTACAGCGCACAAAGGAGTACAGGAAATATCTCTAGAACGTACAAAGGAGTACAGAAGGTATCTCTACAGCGTACAAAGGAGTACAGAAGGTATCTCTACAGCGCACAAAGGAGTACAGAAGGTATCTCTACAGCGCACAAAGGAGTACAGGAAATATCTCTAGAACGTACAAAGGAGGACACGAGGTATCTCTACAGCGTACAAAGGAGTACAGAAGGTATCTCTACAGCGCACAAAGAAGTACAGAAGGTATCTCTACAGCGCACAAAGGAGTACAGAAGGTATTTCTACAGCGCACAAAGGAGTACAGAAGGTATCTCTACAGCGCAAAAAGGAGTACAGAAGGTATCTCTACAGCGCACAAAGGAGTACAGAAGGTATCTCTACAGCGCACAAAGGAGTACAGAAGGTATCTCTACAGCGCACAAAGGAGTACAGAAGGTATCTCTACAGCGCACAAAGGAGTACAGAAGGTATCTCTACAGCGCACAAAGGAGTACAGAAGGTATCTCTACAGCGCACAAAGGAGTACAGAAGGTATCTCTACAGCGCACAAAGGAGTACAGAAGGTATCTCTACAGCGCACAAAGGAGTACAGAAGGTATCTCTACAGCGCACAAAGGAGTACAGGAAATATCTCTAGAACGTACAAAGGAGTACACGAGGTATCTCTACAGCGTACAAAGGAGTACAGAAGGTATCTCTACAGCGCACAAAGGAGTACAGAAGGTATCTCTACAGCGCACAAAGGAATACAGAAGGTATCTCTACAGCGCACAAAGGAGTACAGAAGGTATCTCTACAGCGCACAAAGGAGTACAGAAGGTATCTCTACAGCGCACAAAGGAGTACAGAAGGTATCTCTACAGCGCACAAAGGAGTACAGAAGGTATCTCTACAGCGCACAAAGGAGTACAGGAAATATCTCTAGAACGTACAAAGGAGTACACGAGGTATCTCTACAGCGTACAAAGGAGTACAGAAGGTATCTCTACAGCGCACAAAGGAGTACAGAAGGTATCTCTACAGCGCACAAAGGAGTACAGAAGGTATCTCTACAGCGCACAAAGGAGTACAGAAGGTATCTCTACAGCGCACAAAGGAGTACAGGAAATATCTCTAGAACGTACAAAGGAGTACACGAGGTATCTCTACAGCGTACAAAGGAGTGCAGAAGGTATCTCAACAGGGCACAAAGGAGTACAGAAGGTATCTCTACAGCGCACAAAGGAGTACAGAAGGTACCTCTACAGCGCACAAAGGAGTACAGAAGGTATCTTTACAGCGCACAAAGGAGTTCAGGAAATATCTCTAGAACGTACAAAGGAGTACACGAGGTATCTCTACAGCGTACAAAGGAGTACAGAAGGTATCTCTACAGCGCACAAAGGAGTACAGAAGGTATCTCTACAGCGCACAGAGGAGTACAGAAGGTATCTCTACAGCGCACAAAGGAGTACAGAAGGTATCTCTACAGCGCACAAAGGAGTACAGGAAATATCTCTAGAACGTACAAAGGAGTACAGAAGGTATCTCTACAGCGTACAAAGGAGTACAGAAGGTATCTCTACAGCGTACAAAGGAGTACAGAAGGTATCTCTACAGCGCACAAAGGAGTACAGAAGGTATCTCTACAGCGCACAAAGGAGTACAGAAGGTATCTCTACAGCGCACAAAGGAGTACAGAAGGTATCTCTACAGCGCACAAAGGAGTACAGAAGGTATCTCTACAGCGTACAAAGGAGTACAGAAGGTATCTCTACAGCGCACAAAGGAGTACAGAAGGTATCTCTACAGCGCACAAAGGAGTACAGAAGGTATTTCTACAGCGCACAAAGAAGTACAGAAGGTATCTCTGCAGCGCACAAAGGAGTACAAAAGGTATCTCTACAGCGCACAAAGGAGTACAGAAGGTATCTCTACAGCGCACAAAGGAGTACAGAAGGTATCTCTACAGCGCACAAAGGAGTACAGAAGGTATCTCTACAGCGCACAAAGGAGTACAGAAGGTATCTCTACAGCGCACAAAGGAGTAAAGAAGGTATCTCTACAGCGCACAAAGGTGAACAGAAGGTATCTCTACAGCGCACAAAGGAGTACAGAAGGTATCTCTACAGCGCACAAAGGAGTACAGAAGGTATCTCTACAGCGCACAAAGGAGTACAGAAGGTATCTCTACAGCGCACAAAGGAGTACAGGAAAAATCTCTAGAACGTACAAAGGAGTACACGAGGTATCTCTACAGCGTACAAAGGAGTACAGATGGTATCTCTACAGCGCACAAAGGAGTACAGATGGTATCTCTACAGCGCACAAAGGAGTACAGGAGGTATCTCTACAGCGCACAAAGGAGTACAGAAGGTATCTCTACAGCGCACAATGGAGTACAGAAGGTATCTCTACAGTGCACAAAGGAGTACAGAAGGTATCTCTACAGCGCACAAAGGAGTACAGAAGGTATCTCTACAGCGCACAAAGGAGTACAGAAGGTATCTCTACAGCGCCAAAGGAGTACAGAAGGTATCTCTACAGCGCACAAAGGAGTACAGAAGGTATCTCTACAGCGCACAAAGGAGTACAGAAGGTATCTCTACAGCGCACAAAGGAGTACAGAAGGTATCTCTACAGCGCACAAAGGAGTACAGAAGGTATCTCTACAGCGCACAAAGGAGTACAGAAGGTATCTCTACAGCGCACAAGGGAGTACAGAAGGTATCTCTACAGCGCACAAAGGAGTACAGAAGGTATCTCTACAGCGCACAAAGGAGTACAGGAAATATCTCTAGAACGTACAAAGGAGTACACGATGTATCTCTACAGCGCACAAAGGAGTACAGAAGGTATCTCTACAACGCACAAAGGAGTACAGAAGGTATCTCTACAGCGCACAAAGGAGTACAGAAGGTATCTCAACAGCGCACAAAGGAGTACAGGAAATATCTCTAAAACGTACAAAGGAAGACACGAGGTATCTCTACAGCGTACAAAGGAGTACAGAAGGTGTCTCTACAGCGCACAAAGGAGTACAGGAAATATCTCTAGAACGTACAAAGGAGTACACGAGGTATCTCTACAGAGTACAAAGGAGTACACGAGGTATCTCTACAGCGTACAAAGAAGTACAGAAGATATCTCTACAGCGCACAAAGGAGTACAGAAGGTATCTCTACAGCGCACAAAGGAGTACAGAAGGTATCTCTACAGCGCACAAAGGAGTACAGAAGGTATCTCTACAGCGCACGAAGGAGTACAGGAAATATCTCTACAGCGTACAAAGGAGTACAGAAGGTATCTCTACAGCGCACAAAGGAGTACAGAAGGTATCTCTACAGCGCACAAAGGAGTACAGAAGGTATCTCTACAGCGCACAAAGGAGTACAGAAGTTTTCTCTACAGCGCACAAAGGAGTACAGAAGGTATCTCTACAGCGCACAAAGGAGTACAGGAAATATCTCTAGAACGTACAAAGGAGTACACGAGGTATCTCTACAGCGTACAAAGGAGTACAGAAGGTATCTCTACAGCGCACAAAGGAGTACAGAAGGTATCTCTACAGCGCACAAAGGAGTACAGAAGGTATCTCTACAGCGCACAAAGGAGTACAGAAGGTATCTCTACAGCGCACAAAGGAGTACAGAAGGTATCTCTACAGCGCACAAAGGAGTACAGGAAATATCTCTAGAACGTACAAAGGAGTACACGAGGTATCTCTACAGCGTACAAAGGAGTACATAAGGTATCTCTACAGCGCACAAAGGAGTACAGAAGGTATCTCTACAGCGCACAAAGGAGTACAGAAGGTATCTCTACAGCGCACAAAGGAGTACAGAAGGTATCTCTACAGCGCAGAAAGGAGTACAGAAGGTATCTCTACAGCGCACAAAGGAGTACAGAAGGTATCTCTACAGCGCACAAAGGAGTACAGAAGGTATCTCTACAGCGCACAAAGGAGTACAGGAAATATCTCTAGAACGTACAAAGGAGTACACGAGGTATCTCTAAAGCGCACAAAGGAGTACAGAAGGTATCTCTACAGCGCACAAAGGAGTACAGAAGGTATCTCTAAAGCGCACAAAGGAGTACAGAAGGTATCTCTACAGCGCACAAAGGAGTACAGAAGGTATCTCTACAGCGCACAAAGGAGTACAGAAGGTATCTCTACAGCGCACAAAGGAGTACAGGAAATATCTCTAGAACGTACAAAGGAGTACAGAAGGTATCTCTACAGCGCACAAAGGAGTACAGAAGGTATCTCTACAGCGCACAAAGGAGTACAGAAGGTATCTCTACAGCGCACGAAGGAGTACACGAGGTATCTCCACAGCGTACAAAGGAGTACAGAAGGTATCTCTACAGCGCACAAAGGAGTACAGAAGGTATCTCTACAGCGCACAAAGGAGTACAGAAGGTATCTCTACAGCGCACAATGGAGTACAGAAGGTATCTCTACAGCGCACAAAGGAGTACAGAAGGTATCTCTACAGCGCACAAAGGAGTACAGGAAATATCTCTAGAACGTACAAAGGAGTGCACGAGGTATCTCTACAGCGTACAAAGGAGTACAGAAGGTATCTCTACAGCGCACAAAGGAGTACAGAAGGTATCTCTACAGCGCACAGAGGAGTACAGAAGGTATCTCTACAGCGCACAAAGGAGTACACGAGTAATCTCTACAGCGTACAAAGGAGTACAGAAGGTATCTCTACAGCGCACAAAGGAGTACAGAAGGTATCTCTACAGCGCACAAAGGAGTACAGAAGGTATCTCTACAGCGCACAAAGGAGTACAGGAAATATCTCTAGAACGTACAAAGGAGTACACGAGGTATCTCTACAGCGTACAAAGGAGTACAGAAGGTATCTCTACAGCGCACAAAGGAGTACAGAAGGTATCTCTACAGCGCACAAAGGAGTACAGAAGGTATCTCTACAGCGCACAAAGGAGTACAGAAGGTATCTCTACAGCGCACAAAGGAGTACAGAAGGTATCTCTACAGCGCACAAAGGAGTACAGAAGGTATCTCTACAGCGCACAAAGGAGTACAGGAAATATCTCTAGAACGTACAAAGGAGTACACGAGGTATCTCTACAGCGTACAAAGGAGTACAGAAGGTATCTCTACAGCGCACAAAGGAGTACAGAAGGTATCTCTACAGCGCACAAAGGAATACAGAAGGTATCTCTACAGCGCACAAAGGAGTACAGAAGGTATCTCTACAGCGCACTAAGGAGTACAGAAGGTATCTCTACAGCGCACAAAGGAGTACAGAAGGTATCTCTACAGCGCACAAAGGAGTACAGAAGGTATCTCTACAGCGCACAAAGGAGTACAGGATATATCTCTAGAACGTACAAAGGAGTACACGAGGTATCTCTACGGCGTACAAAGGAGTACAGAAGGTATCTCTACAGCGCACAAAGGAGTACAGAAGGTATCTCTAGAGCGCACAAAGGAGTACAGAAGGTATCTCTACAGCGCACAAAGGAGTACAGAAGGTATCTCTACAGCGCACAAAGGAGTACAGGAAATATCTCTAGAACGTACAAAGGAGTACACGAGGTATCTCTACAGCGTACAAAGAAGTACAGAAGGTATCTCAACAGCGCACAAAGGAGTACAGAAGGTATCTCTATAGCGCACAAAGGAGTACAAAAGGTATCTCTACAGCGCACAAAGGAGTACAGAAGGTATCTCTACAGCGCACAAAGGAGTACAGAAGTTATCTCTACAGCGCACAAAGGAGTACAGAAGGTATCTCTACAGCGCACAAAGGAGTACAGAAGGTATCTCTACAGCGCACAAAGGAGTGCTGGAAATATCTCTAGAACGTTCAAAGGAGTACAGAAGGTATCTCTACAGCGCACAAAGGAGTACAGAAGGTATCTCTACAGCGCACAAAGGAGTACAGAAGGTATCTCTACAGCGCACAAAGGAGTACAGAGGGTATCTCTACAGCGCACAAAGGAGTACAGAAGGTATCTCTACCGCGCACAAAGGAGTACAGAAGGTATCTCTACAGCGCACAAAGGAGTACAGAAGGTATCTCTACAGCGCACAAATGAGTACAGAAGGTATCTCTACAGCGCACAAAGGAGTACAGGAAATATCTCTAGAACGAACAAAGGAGTACACGAGGTATCTCTAGAGCGTACAAAGGAGTACAGAAGGTATCTCTAGAGCGCACAAGGGAGTACAGAAGGTATCTCTACAGCGCACAGAGGAGTACAGGAAATATCTCTAGAACGTACAAAGGAGTACAGAAGGTATCTCTACAGCGCACAAAGGAGTACAGAAGGTATCTCTACAGCGCACAAAGGAGTACAGAAGGTATCTGTACAGCGCACAAAAGAGTACAGGAAATATCTCTAGAACGTACAAAGGAGTACACGAGGTATCTCTACAGCGTACAAAGGAGTACAGAAGGTATCTCTACAGCGCACAAAGGAGTACAGGAAATATCTCTAGAACGTACAAAGGAGTACACGAGGTATCTCTACAGCGTACAAAGGAGTACAGAAGGTATCTCTACAGCGCACAAAGGAGTACAGAAGGTATCTCTACAGCGCACAAAGGAGTACAGAAGGTATCTCTACAGCGCACGAAGGAGTACAGAAGGTATCTCTACAGCGCACAAAGGAGTACAGGAAATATCTCTAGAACGTACAAAGAAGTACAGGAAATATCTCTAGAACGTACAAAGGAGTACACGAGGTATCTCAACAGGGCACAAAGGAGTACAGAAGGTATCTCTACAGCGCACAAAGGAGTACAGAAGGTACCTCTACAGCTCACAAAGGAGTACAGAAGGTATCTTTACAGCGCACAAAGGAGTACAGGAAATATCTCTAGAACGTACAAAGGAGTACACGAGGTATCTCTACAGCGTACAAAGGAGTACAGAAGGTATCTCTACAGCGCAAAAAGGAGTTCAGAAGGTATCTCTACAGCGCACAGAGGAGTACAGAAGGTATCTCTACAGCGCACAAAGGAGTACAGAAGGTATCTCTACAGCGCACAAAGGAGTACAGGAAATATCTCTAGAACGTACAAAGGAGTACAGAAGGTATCTCTACAGCGTACAAAGGAGTACAGAAGGTATCTCTACAGCGTACAAAGGAGTACAGAAGGTATCTCTACAGCGCACAAAGGAGTACAGAAGGTATCTCTACAGCGCACAAAGGAGTACAGAAGGTATCTCTACAGCGCACAAAGGAGTACAGAAGGTATCTCTACAGCGCACAAAGGAGTACAGAAGGTATCTCTACAGCGTACAAAGGAGTACAGAAGGTATCTCTACAGCGCACAAAGGAGTACAGAAGGTATCTCTACAGCGCACAAAGGAGTACAGAAGGTATTTCTACAGCGCACAAAGGAGTACAGAAGGTATCTCTGCAGCGCACAAAGGAGTACAGAAGGTATCTCTACAGCGCACAAAGGAGTACAGAAGGTATCTCTACAGCGCACAAAGGAGTACAGAAGGTATCTCTACAGCGCACAAAGGAGTACAGAAGGTATCTCTACAGCGCACAAAGGAGTACAGAAGGTATCTCTACAGCGCACAAAGGAGTAAAGAAGGTATCTCTACAGCGCACAAAGGTGTACAGAAGGTATCTCTACAGCGCACAAAGGAGTACAGAAGGTATCTCTACAGCGCACAAAGGAGTACAGAAGGTATCTCTACAGCGCACAAAGGAGTACAGAAGGTATCTCTACAGCGCACAAAGGAGTACAGGAAAAATCTCTAGAACGTACAAAGGAGTACACGAGGTATCTCTACAGCGTACAAAGGAGTACAGATGGTATCTCTACAGCGCACAAAGGAGTACAGATGGTATCTCTACAGCGCACAAAGGAGTACAGGAGGTATCTCTACAGCGCACAAAGGAGTACAGAAGGTATCTCTACAGCGCACAATGGAGTACAGAAGGTATCTCTACAGTGCACAAAGGAGTACAGAACGTATCTCTACAGCGCACAAAGGAGTACAGAAGGTATCTCTACAGCGCACAAAGGAGTACAGAAGGTATCTCTACAGCGCCAAAGGAGTACAGAAGGTATCTCTACAGCGCACAAAGGAGTACAGAAGGTATCTCTACAGCGCACAAAGGAGTACAGAAGGTATCTCTACAGCGCACAAAGGAGTACAGAAGGTATCTCTACAGCGCACAAAGGAGTACAGAAGGTATCTCTACAGCGCACAAAGGAGTACAGAAGGTATCTCTACAGCGCACAAGGGAGTACAGAAGGTATCTCTACAGCGCACAAAGGAGTACAGAAGGTATCTCTACAGCGCACAAAGGAGTACAGGAAATATCTCTAGAACGTACAAAGGAGTACACGAGGTATCTCTACAGCGCACAAAGGAGTACAGAAGGTATCTCTACAACGCACAAAGGAGTACAGAAGGTATCTCTACAGCGCACAAAGGAGTACAGAAGGTATCTCAACAGCGCACAAAGGAGTACAGGAAATATCTCTAAAACGTACAAAGGAAGACACGAGGTATCTCTACAGCGTACAAAGGAGTACAGAAGGTGTCTCTACAGCGCACAAAGGAGTACAGGAAATATCTCTAGAACGTACAAAGGAGTACACGAGGTATCTCTACAGAGTACAAAGGAGTACACGAGGTATCTCTACAGCGTACAAAGAAGTACAGAAGATATCTCTACAGCGCACAAAGGAGTACAGAAGGTATCTCTACAGCGCACAAAGGAGTACAGAAGGTATCTCTACAGCGCACAAAGGAGTACAGAAGGTATTTCTACAGCGCACAAAGGAGTACAGAAGGTATCTCTACAGCGCAAAAAGGAGTACAGAAGGTATCTCTACAGCGCACAAAGGAGTACAGAAGGTATCTCTACAGCGCACAAAGGAGTATAGAAGGTATCTCTACAGCGCACAAAGGAGTACAGAAGGTATCTCTACAGCGCACAAAGGAGTACAGAAGGTATCTCTACAGCGCACAAAGGAGTACAGAAGGTATCTCTACAGCGCACAAAGGAGTACAGAAGGTATCTCTACAGCGCACAAAGGAGTACAGAAGGTATCTCTACAGCGCACAAAGGAGTACAGAAGGTATCTCTACAGCGCACAAAGGAGTACAGAAGGTATCTCTACAGCGCACAAAGGAGTACAGGAAATATCTCTAGAACGTACAAAGGAGTACACGAGGTATCTCTACAGCGTACAAAGGAGTACAGAAGGTATCTCTACAGCGCACAAAGGAGTACAGAAGGTATCTCAACAGCGCACAAAGGAGTACAGGAGGTATCTCTACAGCGCACAAAGGAGTACAGAAGGTATCTCTACAGCGCACAAAGGAGTACAGAAGGTATCTCTACAGCGCACAAAGGAGTACAGAAGGTATCTCTACAGCGCACAAAGGAGTACAGAAGGTATCTCTACAGCGCACAAAGGAGTACAGAAGGTATCTCTACAGCGCACAAAGGAGTACAGAAGGTATCTCTACAGCGCACAAAGGAGTACAGAAGGTATCTCTACAGCGCACAAAGGAGTACAGAAGGTATCTCTACAGCGCACAAAGGAGTACAGAAGGTATCTCTACAGCGCACAAAGGAGTACAGAAGGTATCTCTACAGCGCACAAAGGAGTACAAAAGGTATCTCTACAGCGCACAAAGGAGTACAGAAGGTATCTCTACAGCGCAAAAAGGAGTATAGAAGGTATCTCTACAGCGCACAAAGGAGTACAGGAAATATATCTAGAACGTACAAAGTAGTACACGAGGTATCTCTACAGCGTACAAAGGAGTACAGAAGGTATCTCTACAGCGCACAAAGGAGTACAGAAGGTATCTCTACAACGCACAAAGGAGTACAGAAGGTATCTCTACAGCGCACAAAGGAGTACAGAAGGTATCTCTACAGCGCACAAAGAAGTACAGGAAATATCTCTAAAACGTACAAAGGAGTACACGAGGTATCTCTACAGCGTACAAAGGAGTACAGAAGGTGTCTCTACAGCGCACAAAGGAGTACAGGAAATATCTCTAGAACGTACAAAGGAGTACACGAGGTATCTCTACCGCGTACAAAGAAGTACAGAAGGTATCTCTACAGCGCACAAAGGAGTACAGAAGGTATCTCTACAGCGCACAAAGGAGTACAGAAGGTATCTCTACAGCGCACAAAGGAGTACAGGAAATATCTCTAGAACGTACAAAGGAGGACACGAGGTATCTCTACAGCGTACAAAGGAGTACAGAAGGTATCTCTACAGCGCACAAAGGAGTACAGAAGGTATCTCTACAGCGCACAAAGGAGTACAGAAGGTATTTCTACAGCGCACAAAGGAGTACAGAAGGTATCTCTACAGCGCACAAAGGAGTACAGAAGGTATCTCTACAGCGCACAAAGGAGTACAGAAGGTATCTCTACAGCGCACAAAGGAGTACAGAAGGTATCTCTACAGCGCACAAAGGAGTACAGAAGGTATCTCTACAGCGCACAAAGGAGTACAGAAGGTATCTCTACAGCGCACAAAGGAGTACAGAAGGTATCTCTACAGCGCACAAAGGAGTACAGAAGGTATCTCTACAGCGTACAAAGGAGTACAGAAGGTATCTCTACAGCGCACAAAGGAGTACAGAAGGTATCTCTACAGCGCACAAAGGAGTACAGAAGGTATTTCTACAGCGCACAAAGGAGTACAGAAGGTATCTCTGCAGCGCACAAAGGAGTACAGAAGGTATCTCTACAGCGCACAAAGGAGTACAGAAGGTATCTCTACAGCGCACAAAGGAGTACAGAAGGTATCTCTACAGCGCACAAAGGAGTACAGAAGGTATCTCTACAGCGCACAAAGGAGTACAGAAGGTATCTCTACAGCGCACAAAGGAGTAAAGAAGGTATCTCTACAGCGCACAAAGGTGTACAGAAGGTATCTCTACAGCGCACAAAGGAGTACAGAAGGTATCTCTACAGCGCACAAAGGAGTACAGAAGGTATCTCTACAGCGCACAAAGGAGTACAGAAGGTATCTCTACAGCGCACAAAGGAGTACAGGAAAAATCTCTAGAACGTACAAAGGAGTACACGAGGTATCTCTACAGCGTACAAAGGAGTACAGATGGTATCTCTACAGCGCACAAAGGAGTACAGATGGTATCTCTACAGCGCACAAAGGAGTACAGGAGGTATCTCTACAGCGCACAAAGGAGTACAGAAGGTATCTCTACAGCGCATAATGGAGTACAGAAGGTATCTCTACAGTGCACAAAGGAGTACAGAACGTATCTCTACAGCGCACAAAGGAGTACAGAAGGTATCTCTACAGCGCACAAAGGAGTACAGAAGGTATCTCTACAGCGCCAAAGGAGTACAGAAGGTATCTCTACAGCGCACAAAGGAGTACAGAAGGTATCTCTACAGCGCACAAAGGAGTACAGAAGGTATCTCTACAGCGCACAAAGGAGTACAGAAGGTATCTCTACAGCGCACAAAGGAGTACAGAAGGTATCTCTACAGCGCACAAAGGAGTACAGAAGGTATCTCTACAGCGCACAAGGGAGTACAGAAGGTATCTCTACAGCGCACAAAGGAGTACAGAAGGTATCTCTACAGCGCACAAAGGAGTACAGGAAATATCTCTAGAACGTACAAAGGAGTACACGAGGTATCTCTACAGCGCACAAAGGAGTACAGAAGGTATCTCTACAACGCACAAAGGAGTACAGAAGGTATCTCTACAGCGCACAAAGGAGTACAGAAGGTATCTCAACAGCGCACAAAGGAGTACAGGAAATATCTCTAAAACGTACAAAGGAAGACACGAGGTATCTCTACAGCGTACAAAGGAGTACAGAAGGTGTCTCTACAGCGCACAAAGGAGTACAGGAAATATCTCTAGAACGTACAAAGGAGTACACGAGGTATCTCTACAGAGTACAAAGGAGTACACGAGGTATCTCTACAGCGTACAAAGAAGTACAGAAGATATCTCTACAGCGCACAAAGGAGTACAGAAGGTATCTCTACAGCGCACAAAGGAGTACAGAAGGTATCTCTACAGCGCACAAAGGAGTACAGAAGGTATTTCTACAGCGCACAAAGGAGTACAGAAGGTATCTCTACAGCGCAAAAAGGAGTACAGAAGGTATCTCTACAGCGCACAAAGGAGTACAGAAGGTATCTCTACAGCGCACAAAGGAGTATAGAAGGTATCTCTACAGCGCACAAAGGAGTACAGAAGGTATCTCTACAGCGCACAAAGGAGTACAGAAGGTATCTCTACAGCGCACAAAGGAGTACAGAAGGTATCTCTACAGCGCACAAAGGAGTACAGAAGGTATCTCTACAGCGCACAAAGGAGTACAGAAGGTATCTCTACAGCGCACAAAGGAGTACAGAAGGTATCTCTACAGCGCACAAAGGAGTACAGAAGGTATCTCTACAGCGCACAAAGGAGTACAGGAAATATCTCTAGAACGTACAAAGGAGTACACGAGGTATCTCTACAGCGTACAAAGGAGTACAGAAGGTATCTCTACAGCGCACAAAGGAGTACAGAAGGTATCTCAACAGCGCACAAAGGAGTACAGGAGGTATCTCTACAGCGCACAAAGGAGTACAGAAGGTATCTCTACAGCGCACAAAGGAGTACAGAAGGTATCTCTACAGCGCACAAAGGAGTACAGAAGGTATCTCTACAGCGCACAAAGGAGTACAGAAGGTATCTCTACAGCGCACAAAGGAGTACAGAAGGTATCTCTACAGCGCACAAAGGAGTACAGAAGGTATCTCTACAGCGCACAAAGGAGTACAGAAGGTATCTCTACAGCGCACAAAGGAGTACAGAAGGTATCTCTACAGCGCACAAAGGAGTACAGAAGGTATCTCTACAGCGCACAAAGGAGTACAGAAGGTATCTCTACAGCGCACAAAGGAGTACAAAAGGTATCTCTACAGCGCACAAAGGAGTACAGAAGGTATCTCTACAGCGCAAAAAGGAGTATAGAAGGTATCTCTACAGCGCACAAAGGAGTACAGGAAATATATCTAGAACGTACAAAGTAGTACACGAGGTATCTCTACAGCGTACAAAGGAGTACAGAAGGTATCTCTACAGCGCACAAAGGAGTACAGAAGGTATCTCTACAACGCACAAAGGAGTACAGAAGGTATCTCTACAGCGCACAAAGGAGTACAGAAGGTATCTCTACAGCGCACAAAGAAGTACAGGAAATATCTCTAAAACGTACAAAGGAGTACACGAGGTATCTCTACAGCGTACAAAGGAGTACAGAAGGTGTCTCTACAGCGCACAAAGGAGTACAGGAAATATCTCTAGAACGTACAAAGGAGTACACGAGGTATCTCTACCGCGTACAAAGAAGTACAGAAGGTATCTCTACAGCGCACAAAGGAGTACAGAAGGTATCTCTACAGCGCACAAAGGAGTACAGAAGGTATCTCTACAGCGCACAAAGGAGTACAGGAAATATCTCTAGAACGTACAAAGGAGGACACGAGGTATCTCTACAGCGTACAAAGGAGTACAGAAGGTATCTCTACAGCGCACAAAGGAGTACAGAAGGTATCTCTACAGCGCACAAAGGAGTACAGAAGGTATTTCTACAGCGCACAAAGGAGTACAGAAGGTATCTCTACAGCGCACAAAGGAGTACAGAAGGTATCTCTACAGCGCACAAAGGAGTACAGAAGGTATCTCTACAGCGCACAAAGGAGTACAGAAGGTATCTCTACAGCGCACAAAGGAGTACAGAAGGTATCTCTACAGCGCACAAAGGAGTACAGAAGGTATCTCTACAGCGCACAAAGGAGTACAGAAGGTATCTCTACAGCGCACAAAGGAGTACAGAAGGTATCTCTACAGCGCACAAAGGAGTACAGAAGGTATCTCTACAGCGCACAAAGGAGTACAGAAGGTATCTCTACAGCGCACAAAGGAGTACAGAAGGTATCTCTACAGCGCACAAAGGAGTACAAAAAATATCTCTAGAACGTACAAAGGAGTACACGAGGTATCTCTACAGCGTACAAAGGAGTACAGAAGGTATCTCTACAGCGCACAAAGGGGTACAGAAGGTATCTCTACAGCGCACAAAGGAGTACAGGAGGTATCTCTACAGCGCACAAAGGAGTACAGAAGGTATCTCTACAGCGCACAAAGGAGTACAGAAGGTATCTCTACAGCGCACAAAGGAGTACAGAAGGTATCTCTACAGCGCACAAAGGAGTACAGAAGGTATCTCTACAGCGCACAAAGGAGTACAGAAGGTATCTCTACAGCGCACAAAAGAGTACAGAAGGTATCTCTACAGCACACAAAGGAGTACAGAAGGTATCTCTACAGCGCACAAAGGAGTACAGAAGGTATCTCTTGTAGAAAAAACCCCCAATCAAAACTTCGAGGTCTCTTCCTTAATTTCAAATTTACTATCGCAAAGGAGATTAACCAAATTCACCACCGCAAAGACTTTTAATTTTGATGAATTTTGTGGAGTCACAGGTTTTAAGTTTCAGAAAGTTCGAAGGAAAAAATTACAGAGGAGTTAAACAACAGTCTTCTGGATGACCGAGGCAGGCCGGGCACGAGCGGAGCATCCCGGGCAGGCAACCCGGATGGAGGACCCTCGCGATCGCCCAAGGAGCATGGATTGCTGGAGGAAGACTTATCGATTATAGTGCTGTACACGAATATACTTTCAATATTATGCAAGAACGAATAGACTTTTAATATTATGCAAGAACGAATAGACTTTTAATATTATACACGATCGAATAGATTTTTAATATTATACACGATCGAATAGATTTTTAATATTATACACGATCGAATAGATTTGTAATATTATACACGATCGAATAGATTTGTAATATTATACACGAACGAATAAATTTATATTATTATACACGATCGAATAGATTTTTATTATGCACGATCGAGTTTTGGTATTATGCGCGAATAGAGTTTTGGTATTATGCGCGAATAGAGTTTTGGTATTATGCGCGAATAGAGTTGTGGTATTTCATTTTGAAGCCCTGGCCCCGGCTGTCGCCACAGATTAGGGAAAGCCTAGCTTCACGAGTCGCGTTTAAAAGCAACCCGTACAGAGGATCACCGAGGCTAGCCTAATTAATGCCTGCTTCAGACATCGGGAAATAAAGGCCGCCCGACTTACATCTGCCACTCAGGCTACGGCGTGCAGGTGTGCAGGCGAAGTGAAGTCTCCAGAGGCCAGCGCCCACAAGACGCAGGCCGTGCCGGATATGTGCCTTAGCCCATCATCGTTTCGTGGGCTCTCGAATGTAAAGGCAGTTGATTAAGCACGGAGATGTGTGCGCCGCTGAGGCTGAAATGGGTCTGCCTCTCTCAGGTGTCGTGACTCGAGGAAACCGTCTGTAATAGTCTTCACACTTTATGAATATCGGGCGGCCTCCCAGAGTGTATTTTAACTTTGAAGTTTAATTAAAATACTTTATTACAACTCGCGAAGGCTAGTTTCCCCAATCGCGGAAAAATAGCGTAAAATAAGGTTTTATTTTAGACACTCCGGGGGCCAAGGTTCATTTTCGAAATGAAAATGAACAGTTAAACATTTAAAGTAAAACTGGACTAAGCCTATGGCATTAAATCAGAAAACGAAAACGTAAGAACACAAAATTTGGAGAATACAACTCTTAACAAATAACTTAAACTAGATTTCTCTCCAGCATCCGCCGAGAAATCGCGCTTCCTCTTACGGAAGCAGCTCTTTGAGGACGCGCCTCCTCCTGACAATTAGGAGCAGTCAATGTTTCCCGTTGAACAGGTGGGCTACACGTAGGGCGCAAATAAGGTATTACCGACGACACGTGTCTCTTGACCGTTTCTCTCGTTCGACCCTTGTAAACAGTAACTGCCGTGACCTCACCCAAATCATTTTCGACTGTTGAATGAACCACTGCCATTGGGTAGTGATACACTTTCATGTTTGGCTCCTTCAGTAAAACTATGTCGCCCTCTGCTAACTTCTCATGTCGCACGGGTTTATACTTTCCCGATTCACTCGTTGCCTGATCCAACAGATTAGCAAAGAAGGCCTCATTGTACGTAGAGACAAGTCTGTCATCAATGGTAGATAGCCTAGAAAAACCGTCTAGTAAGGATTTCTCCCGAGTGGTATCGGGTTGCCAAACTTCGCCACTGGTCAGATAGGGAATAATGTTAGGAGAGATCAATTCTCGTCCCCTGGAAAGCAACTCTGGGGTTATGGGCAAAGGAGTCTGCTCCACATCTTCCCTTAGAGCCTCTTTAAAAGCCAGCGGTCGCTTGTTCACAAAATGCACAACTTTCGCTACCAGCAGCTCAAACTTATCCAAAGGTAATACCAAGTTCTTAATTGAACTGTAGAGCAGCCGTTTAACGAACTTGACGCAAACCTCCACCAAGGAGCCTAGAGAGCTGTTTCCTTTGAAATAATGATCGAATCTTACAGGTTCAACTCCATTTCTGCTCAAGAAGGTCTGCGTATGCACATCTTTAAGGAAATCTGCGACAATATTTGCAGCTGAGACTAGTTGCGATCCCAGGTCCGAAAACACGCGACTAGGCACACCGTGCTCGTATATGTGCGTCTGAAATGCTGTCAAGAATGACTCTACCGACAGGTCTGCACAAATTTTCAGGTTCACGGCCCTACTCCATAAGCACGTCACGCACAGCAGCCAAACATTCCTTTTGCCCGTCTGACTACCGACCCACATGGGACCTAAATAGTCCACAAAAATCGATCGAAACGGAATACAAGGGGGATTTCTCCTGAAGTCTCTGTAAGAGTTCTGATTTAATTTTACAGTACGAGAATTGAATCTCTTACACACCACGCAGTTCTTAATAGCGCGTTTCACTGTGGAGAAGAAATGCTCAACCCAGTACTCCCTCTTCAACTGATTAAGTAAAGTATAACAACCGGAATGGGCAGCTTGCACATGTGCATCTCTAATAATCAACTAAGTTACACGACTATTCTTTGAGAGCACAATCGGGTTATAATTATTATGACTATAATCACTAGCCCGGCCAAACTTGCTCTTCACTCTCAAAAGGCCGGCTGCATCGATAAACAAATTCAACCGAAAGACTAACTTAGGAGTTTCGTTCAAAGTAGTTCTGTTTCTGAAATATTCAAAAATATCGCCAAAGTGAAGTTGTTGGTCAAGCTGTAAGAGATCTGTAACAGCTTGGGAACGGTTAAATTCTGAACTTTTTTCCTCAAATCTCTGCTTCACCGGCTCCGACCCGAATTTCCTTACGAAACAAAAAAAAAATCTCTTTACTATAAAGTACACTGATACTAATTTAGCGAAACTCGAGAATCGCGAAGCGGGAACGGCGAACTCTATGCCCCTCACCTCTACTCCAGCGCTTGCCAGATAAGTCTGCTCGGGAGGTCGCTCTCTGTCCTGGCAAGGGTGAGGCAAGCTTACCGTAAAATCTTGAGCCATTTCAGCATCACCTGAAAGAAATTCTGGCCCCTCATGAAAAGTGCTCACGCTTAGTTTTCTAGGACTGACAGGCCTTGTTGTCAAATCGGCAGGATTTTCAACTGATGCTGCGAAAGAAAATTCTACGGGTAAGGATTTTGTCATCTCCATTATTTGTTTCAACCTATTTTGTAAAAACACTGAATGTTTCTGCATTTTCTCGAGCTTAAGCGCGTAAGAATTGATCCAGTGCAGTGCAATCATGCTGTCTGTGCAAACTTTAAACTTAACGAAATTTACCTTGCACAAGATCGACTCTCCAGATAATTGGTCCCGTAACTCTGCCAATATTTCCACTGCATAGGCCACGGCCTGAAGCTCGAGAACGGGAATGCTTTTTACACTCAACCTGTCATTAATAATTCTATTCTTCGCTAGCAGGAAACTGACCACACCAGTGCAAACGTTCTTCAAATAGACCACCACACCGTACATCAATTTACTAGAGTCGCAAAATGCAATTAATTCATACGCGTCAGAGTGGTGACCAACATTCCGCTTTATGGTGTAGTTAGGTCGGGCATTGAATTGGCGTGCAATAACTTTCCACTCCCTAATGAGTTCATCATTCAAAACAGAGTCCCACTGTAAACCAGAGCAACACTGCAGCTTATGAACAAATAACTTAGCCCTATTTAAGCAAGGCAAAATTAAACCGAAGTTATCGTATTGTGATGCAATAGTCTTTAGAACTAACCTTTTTGTATTGGCCTGGACATCCAACTCCAATCGTACAATGGCAAGTGCATCGCAACTTTTATCCCAAACCATACCTAGGACTTTGGTTTCTGGAGGAGACTCGCCTTTTTGTACCAACAGCTGGTGCACCTTCTCTGAGTTCGTTTCCACCTGCTGAATCTCAAATTTATATGGGTTAAATATTTCATTCAACTTTGAGAACGCGTACTGCACTTCTTCGTCTGACCCAGCATAGGCCCCATTATCCATGTAAATCAACGAGTACAGCCGAATTTTCAATAGTTTCAAATCATTGGACTCGCTCTCATCGAGGACCAGAATTTTAAACAAGGCCAACATCAGCAACGCCGGGCTAGGCTTTAACCCAAAGGGCAATCTCAAATTTCTGTAGGCCTCCAAGGAAAAATCCCCGTTCGATACGTCCCTAAACCAGAGAAACATCAAACGGTTAGAGTCTAGATCATTTAATGAGAGCTGCAGGAACGCCTTACGCAAGTCGTAAATTAACAGTCTTTCACCGAATCTCAGCATCAACAAGGCAGTAGAAATTTTATGATTCAGGCAAGGGCCAGGACAAAGAACTTGATTATGGTTCATTGAAACCTTACCCTGAAATTTCTCGCAAATGTTAGACAAAAAGACAACCCTACATTTAGTAGTAGCTCTCTGCAACTTGAAAATGGGCATGTGAGCCAAGAAACTATGCTTGTTGTTCCCACAAAACTCACGAAAATTAGGCACACGTTCAATAACTCCTGACTCGACTTGATCCTTAAAAACGTTATCCACCATAATCAATTTTTCTTTGTCCTTATGAAGTTTCCGTAGATTAGAGCTAAGTATACTCTTCGCTAGGCCGAAATTTGATCCCAGCAAGTGCGAAAATTCACCCCGCCAAGGCAAGGGCATGATTAGTCTCCCATCTGCATCTCTAGTAGTATTACTCAAAACAAAATTAACAACTTCATCGTTTTCTTCATGAGATTCTGAGTCGCTAGTTCTATCGTAATTGACTACTCTATTATAACAAAAATCCAACACTTCACTTGTTGCCAACTGAAGATCTCTATCTAAAACTTCCCCCTCATCGTCTAAGACGACGTATGCAGAGAAACCAATACAATTACCACAGTTACCTAGCTCACAGGTCGGAGAGACGTCTGCACGATCTGCCATCTGTCAAGACTCTGAGGGTGGAAGGGAAGAAACATTCGCCAGAAGCCTATTCAGATTACCGAAGAGAAGAACACCTGCCTCAGTCCTCGCAAATACTGATGGAACAGAGTCTCCAAACTCAATTTGTTGCTCAAACAAAAATATACGAATCATTGGTTCCGAGCACAAACTGTAAGCATGATAAAGAATCAGATTCAGTTACCAAGGAATCTGCCAGTTTATATCCTTTAATCTGAAATTGCTTCGCCACATCAGACAGACCAGGTAAGTTTACGTTAAGTCTTATTTCAGGAATGCAAATGGCCTCTACCGTGCGAAGTTTACCGTTCATTTCTAGAGGAACCTGAACTACATTAGTTACAAGCTTCCTAGCCTCGTTAAAACCGTTTACAGTTATTGGCACATTAGAACGCAGGCTAGGCAAGTTTAAGTCACTTGCGATTTTAGAGACAATGAAGTTAGGCTGACAGCCAGTATCTTTCATAGCGCGTATATCAACATTCTTTATTTTTGCAGTAAATGTCGGTATGACAGAATTCTCACCAATATCGGCTACACTCGTCCAAACAGTACCAGTGAACAAACTCGCATTTGATGGGGTATTATTTCTAGATGTAGGAGATTTATGTTTAGGAGGATTACCCTCGGTGCACAAGAAGGTCATGTGGTCACCTTTACATTTAAAACAGGGCCTACCAAATTTAAAAGAACATTGTTCAGTTGAGTGATTAGCAAAGCCACAACGAGTACAATAATTTAAGGACTTCAACCGTGCTATCTTAGACTCAGGGGTCTCGTACTTCCTGCATTCTCTGGTAACGTGAGAAGTGACTTTAGACCGCCCGGTTTCACTACACAAGCTACAAAATCTCACGGAATTTGCCCTAGGCTCGCCTCTGGACCCGTACTTAACATTTACCGCGAAAGAAGAAAGGTCAGGTTCTGCCGAATAGGAACTGCAAGATCTTACTTTTTTGTCCCTGCTTGTACTCTTGTTAGAGTCAATTTCTTTGCAACGGTCAATTGCTTTAAAGATATTATCTTGAATTTCTTTAATAGTAGGTTTATTATTATTACAGATGTTTATTAACTGAGTTTGCAAATCAGAATTCATGGCATTCCAAACGAAAAATTGTTGGCTGGTCTCAATGTCAATCTGAAGTACACGAAAAGATTCTAAAGCTACTCTCATTTCACTAACAAATTCGTAAGAATTACCATTTACCGGTAGCTCCAGGGTAGCCAAACGCTTTATTGCATCAAACTTTTGAACCGTTTCACTGGCAAATGCCTTTATCAACAATTCCCTTGCGTTCTCATACGACTGCTCCGACACGCCTAGAGAATTAACGAGCGACAAAGGCTCACCCTTTAATTGACGCTTCAAGAATATGAATTTTTCGTGGCTAGTAAGAGAATATTTGTTTAGGATGCTTTCAAACCCTCTCAGGAAGTGCTGTAAACTCTCCTCAGGAGCATGAGAATAACTAGGTAAAGGCACTTCAGGCAGTTTGAGTTTGCTTACAGTAGGAGGTAATGTGGCCGCACCACTGCTTACAGGAGAAGTCATGACTACAGTGAGAAAGCTTCTAGATTCGACAATCTTATCCTTATAAGCCTGGCAAGCTTCCAATTCCTCATAAAACTTAGAATCATCAACACCAGACCCTTACAACAGCGAAGCCACTTGAGCATCGAAAGCAGTTACATCAGTTTCCAACTGGTTCAACTTAAAGACATGAGCCTGTTTCTCAGTCTCGGAAAGAACTAAATAATCACTAGAAATTTTGTCATGAAGTTTAGTAATCTGAGTCCTGACGAAACCACGAGATTTAATGATAAAGTCCTTATTAGACATAGTTCAAGATAGTTACTCACAATTTTGGAAGATCAGCGCAGCCTCGTCACCGGCCGCCAACCCAGGAGACTCACACCCGCACACTGCCGCCTCGGCATCCTGTCTACAGCGCCATGTAGAAAAAACCCCCAATCAAAACTTCGAGGTCTCTTCCTTAATTTCAAATTTACTATCGCAAAGGAGATTAACCAAATTCACCACCGCAAAGACTTTTAATTTTGATGAATTTTGTGGAGTCACAGGTTTTAAGTTTCAGAAAGTTCGAAGGAAAAAATTACAGAGGAGTTAAACAACAGTCTTCTGGATGACCGAGGCAGGCCGGGCACGAGCGGAGCATCCCGGGCAGGCAACCCGGATGGAGGACCCTCGCGATCGCCCAAGGAGCATGGATTGCTGGAGGAAGACTTATCGATTATAGTGCTGTACACGAATATACTTTCAATATTATGCAAGAACGAATAGACTTTTAATATTATGCAAGAACGAATAGACTTTTAATATTATACACGATCGAATAGATTTTTAATATTATACACGATCGAATAGATTTTTAATATTATACACGATCGAATAGATTTGTAATATTATACACGATCGAATAGATTTGTAATATTATACACGAACGAATAAATTTATATTATTATACACGATCGAATAGATTTTTATTATGCACGATCGAGTTTTGGTATTATGCGCGAATAGAGTTTTGGTATTATGCGCGAATAGAGTTTTGGTATTATGCGCGAATAGAGTTGTGGTATTTCATTTTGAAGCCCTGGCCCCGGCTGTCGCCACAGATTAGGGAAAGCCTAGCTTCACGAGTCGCGTTTAAAAGCAACCCGTACAGAGGATCACCGAGGCTAGCCTAATTAATGCCTGCTTCAGACATCGGGAAATAAAGGCCGCCCGACTTACATCTGCCACTCAGGCTACGGCGTGCAGGTGTGCAGGCGAAGTGAAGTCTCCAGAGGCCAGCGCCCACAAGACGCAGGCCGTGCCGGATATGTGCCTTAGCCCATCATCGTTTCGTGGGCTCTCGAATGTAAAGGCAGTTGATTAAGCACGGAGATGTGTGCGCCGCTGAGGCTGAAATGGGTCTGCCTCTCTCAGGTGTCGTGACTCGAGGAAACCGTCTGTAATAGTCTTCACACTTTATGAATATCGGGCGGCCTCCCAGAGTGTATTTTAACTTTGAAGTTTAATTAAAATACTTTATTACAACTCGCGAAGGCTAGTTTCCCCAATCGCGGAAAAATAGCGTAAAATAAGGTTTTATTTTAGACATCTCTACAGCGCACAAAGGAGTACAGAAGGTATCTCTACAGCGCACAAAGGAGTACAGAAGGTATCTCTACAGCGCACAAAGGAGTACAAAAGGTATCTCTACAGCGCACAAAGGAGTACAGAAGGTATCTCTACAGCGCACAAAGGAGTGCAGAAGGTATCTCTACAGCGCACAAAGGAGTACAGGAAATATCTCTAGAACCTACAAAGGAGTACACGAGGTATCTCTACAGCGTACAAAGGAGTACAGAAGGTATCTCTACAGCGCACAAAGGAGTACAGAAGGTATCTCTACAGCGCACAAAGGAGTACAGAA
This sequence comes from Morinoia aosen, assembly GCA_030386875.1. Lineage (NCBI taxonomy): Eukaryota > Metazoa > Arthropoda > Malacostraca > Amphipoda > Talitridae > Morinoia > Morinoia aosen. The sequence goes on from JASJYW010000027.1 coordinate 17,015,977, forward strand.
GGCATCTCTACAGCGCACAAAGGAGTACAGAAGGTATCTCTACAGCGCACAAAGGAGTACAGGAAATATCTCTAGAACGTACAAAGGAGTACACGAGGTATCTCTACAGCGTACAAAGGAGTACAGAAGGTGTCTCTACAGCGCACAAAGGAGTACAGGAAATATCTCTAGAACGTACAAAGGAGTACACGAGGTATCTCTACCGCGTACAAAGAAGTACAGAAGGTATCTCTACAGCGCACAAAGGAGTACAGAAGGTATCTCTACAGCGCACAAAGGAGTACAGAAGGTATCTCTACAGCGCACAAAGGAGTACAGAAGGTATCTCTACAGCGCACAAAGGAGTACAGGAAATATCTCTCGAACGTAAAAAGGAGTACACGAGGTATCTCTACAGCGTACAAAGGAGTACAGAAGGTATCTCTACAGCGCACAAAGGAGTACAGAAGGTATCTCTACAGTGCACAAAGGAGTACAGAAGGTATCTCTACAGCGCACAAAGGAGTACAGAAGGTATCTCTACAGCGCACAAAGGAGTACAGAAGGTATCTCTACAGCGCACAAAGGAGTACAGGAAATATCTCTAGAACGTACAAAGGAGTACACGAGGTATCTCTACAGCGTACAAAGGAGTACAGAAGGTATCTCTACAGCGCACAAAGGAGTACAGAAGGTATCTCTACAGCGCACAAAGGAGTACAGAAAGTATCTCTACAGCGCACAAAGGAGTGCAGAAGGTATCTCTACAGCGCACAGAGGAGTACAGGAAATATCTCTAGAACGCATACCAAGGAGTACAGAAGGTATCTCTACAGCGCACAAAGGAGTACAGAAGGTATCTCTACAGCGTACAAAGGAGTACAGAAGGTATCTCTACAGCGCACAAAGGAGTACACGAGGTATCTCTACAGCGTACAAAGGAGTACAGAAGGTATCTCTACAGCGCACAAAGGAGTACAGAAGGTATCTCTACAGCGCACAAAGGAGTACAGAAGGTATCTCTACAGCGCACAAAGGAGTACAGGAAATATCTCTAGAACGTACAAAGGAGTACAGAAGGTATCTCTACAGCGCACAAAGGAGTACAGAAGGTATCTGTACAGCGCACAAAGGAGTACAGAAGGTATCTCTACAGCGCACAAAGGAGTACAGAAGGTATCTCTACAGCGCACAAAGGAGTAGAAGAAATATCTCTAGAACGTACAAAGGAGTACAGAAGGTATCTCTACAGCGCACAAAGGAGTACAGAAGGTATCTCTACAGCGCACAAAGGAGTACAGAAGGTATCTCTAAAGCGCACAAAGGAGTACAGAAGGTATCTCTACAGCGCGCAAAGGAATACAGGAAATAACTCTAGAACGTACAAAGGAGTACACGAGGTATCTCTACAGCGTACAAAAGAGTAGAGAAGGTATCTCTACAGCGCACAAAGGAGTACAGAAGGTATCTCTACAGCGCACAAAGGAGTACAGGAAATATCTCTAGAACGTACAAAGGAGTACACGAGGTATCTCTACAGCGTACAAAGGAGTACAGAAGGTATCTCTACAGCGCACAAAGGAGTACAGAAGGTATCTCTACAGCGCACAAAGGAGTACAGAAGGTATCTCAACAGCGCACAAAGGACTACAGAAGGTATCTCTACAGCGCACAAAGGAGTACAGGAAATATCTCTAGAACGTACAAAGGAGTACACGAGGTATCTCTACAGCGTACAAAGAAGTACAGAAGGTATCTCTACAGCGCACAAAGGAGTACAGAAGGTATCTCTACAGCGCACAAAGGAGTACAGAAGGTATCTCTTCAGCGCACAAAGGAGTACAGAAGGTATCTCTACAGCGCACAAGGAAATACAGGAAATATCTCTAGAACGTACAAAGGAGTACAGAAGGTATCTCTACAGCGCACAAAGGAGTACAGAAGGTATCTCTACAGCGCACAAAGGAGTACAGAAGGTATCTCTACAGCGCACAAAGGAGTACACGAGGTATCTCTACAGCGTACAAAGGAGTACAGAAGGTATCTCTACAGCGGACAAAGGAGTACAGAAGGTATCTCTACAGTGCACAAAGGAGTACAGAAGGTATCTCTACAGCGCACAAAGGAGTACAGGAAATATCTCTAGAACGTACAAAGGAGTACAAAAGGTATCTCTACAGCGCACAAAGGAGTACAGAAGGTATCTCTACAGCGCACAAAGGAGTACAGGAAATATCTCTAGAACATACAAAGGAGTACACGAGGTATCTCTACAGCGTACAAAGGAGTACAGAAGGAATCTCTACAGCGCACAAAGGAGTACAGAAGGTATCTCTACAGCGCACAAAGGAGTACAGAAGGTATCTCTACAGCGCACAAAGGAGTACAGAAGGTATCTCTACAGCGCACAAAGGAGTACAGGAAATATCTCTAGAACGTACAAAGGAGAACACGAGGTATCTCTACAGCGTACAAAGGAGTACAGAAGGTATCTCTACAGCGCACAAAGGAGTACAGAAGGTATCTCTACAGCGCACAAAGGAGTACAGAAGGTATCTCTACAGCGCACAAAGGAGTACAGAAGGTATCTCTACAGCGCACAAAGGAGTACAGGAAATATCTCTAGAACGTAAAAAAGGAGTACAGAAGGTATCTCTACAGCGCACAAAGGAGTACAAAAGGTATCTCTACAGCGCATTAAGGAGTACAGAAGGTATCTCTACAGCGCACAAAGGAGTACAAAAGGTATCTCTACAGCGCAAAAAGGAGTACAGAAGGTATCTCTACAGCGCACAAAAGAGTACAGAAGGTATCTCTACAGCGCACAAAGGAGTACAGGAAATATCTCTAGAACGTTCAAAGGAGTACAGAAGGTATCTCTACAGCGCACAAAGGAGTACAGAAGGTATTTCTACAGCGCACAAAGGAGTACAGAAGGTATCTCTACAGCGCACAAAGGAGTACAGAAGGTATCTCTACAGCGCACAAAGGAGTAAAGAAGGTATCCCTACAGCGCACAAAGGAGTACAGAAGGTATCTCTACAGCGCACAAAGGAGTAGAGAAGGTATCTCTACAGCGCACAAAGGAGTACAGAAGGTATCTCTACAGCGCACAAAGGAGTACAGGAAATATCTCTAGAACGTACAAAGGAGTACACGAGGTATCTCTACAGCGTACAAAGGAGTACAGAAGGTATCTCTACAGCGCACAAAGGAGTACAGAAGGTATCTCTACAGCGCACAAAGGAGTACAGGAAATATCTCTAGAACGTACAAAGGAGTACAGAAGGTATCTCTACAGCGCACAAAGGAGTACAGAAGGTATCTCTACAGCGCACAAAGGAGTACAGAAGGTATCTCTACAGCGCACAAAGGAGTACAGGAAATATCTCTAGAGCGAAAAAAGGAGTACACGAGGTATCTCTACAGCGTACAAAGGAGTACAGAAGGTATCTCTACAGCGCACAAAGGAGTACAGGAAATATCTCTAGAACGTACAAAGGAGTACACGAGGTATCTCTACAGCGTACAAAGGAGTACAGAAGGTATCTCTACAGCGCACAAAGGAGTACAGAAGGTATCTCTACAGCGCACAAAGGAGTACAGAAGGTATCTCTACAGCGCACAAAGGAGTACAGAAGGTATCTCTACAGCGCACAAAGGAGTACAGGAAATATCTCTAGAACGTACAAAGGAGTACAGGAAATATCTCTAGAACGTACAAAGGAGTACACGAGGTATCTCTACAGCGTACAAAGGAGTACAGAAGGTATCTCTACAGCGCACAAAGGAGTACAGAAGGTATCTCTACAGCGCACAAAGGAGTACAGAAGGTATCTCTACAGCGCACAAAGGAGTATAGAAGGTATCTCTACAGCGCACAACGGAGTACAGGAAATATCTCTAGAACGTACAAAGGAGTACAGAAGGTATCTCTACAGCGTACAAAGGAGTACAGAAGGTATCTCTACAGCGCACAAAGGAGTACAGAAGGTATCTCTACAGCGCACAAAGGAGTACAGAAGGTATCTCTACAGCGCACAAAGGAGTACAGAAGGTATCTCTACAGCGCACAAAGGAGTACAGAAGGTATCTCTACAGCGCACAAAGGAGTACAGGAAATATCTCTAGAACGTACAAAGGAGTACACGAGGTATCTCTACAGCGTACAAAGGAGTACAGAAGGTATCTCTACAGCGCACAAAGGAGTACAGAAGGTATCTCTACAGCGCACAAAGGAGTACAGAAGGTATTTCTACAGCGCACAAAGGAGTACAGAAGGTATCTCTACAGCGCACAAAGGAGTACAGAAGGTATCTCTACAGCGCACAAAGGAGCACAGAAGGTATCTCCACAGCGCAAAAAGGAGTACAGAAGGTATCTCTACAGCGCACAAAGGAGTACGGAAGGTATCTCTACAGCGCACAAAGGAGTACAGAAGGTATCTCTACGGCGCACAAAGGAGTACAGAAGGTATCTCTACAGCGCACAAAGGAGTACAGAAGGTATCTCTACAGCGCACAAAGGAGTACAGAAGGTATCTCTACAGCGCACAAAGGAGTACAGAAGGTATCTCTACAGCGCACAAAGGAGTACAGAACGTATCTCTACAGCGCACAAAGGAGTACAGGAAATATCTCTAGAACGTACAAAGGAGTACACGAGGTATCTCTACAGCGTACAAAGGAGTACAGAAGGTATCTCTACAGCGCACAAAGGAGTACAGAAGGTATCTCTACAGCGCACAAAGTAGTACAGGAGGTATCTCTACAGCGCACAAAGGAGTACAGAAGGTATCTCTACAGCGCACAAAGGAGTACAGAAGGTATCTCTACAGCGCACAAAGGAGTACAGAAGGTATCACTACAGCGCACAAAGGAGTACAGAAGGTATCTCTACAGCGCACAAAGGAGTACAGGAAATATCTCTAGAACGTACAAAGGAGTACACGAGGTATCTCTACAGCCCACAAAGGAGTACAGAAGGTATCTCTACAGCGCACAAAGGAGTACAGAAGGTATCTCTACAGCGCACAAAGGAGTACAGGAAATATCTCTAGAACGTACAAAGGAGTACACGAGGTATCTCTACAGCGTACAAAGGAGTACAGGAGGTATCTCTACAGCGCACAAAGGAGTACAGAGGGTATCTCTACAGCGCACAAAGGAGTACAGAAGGTATCTCTACAGCGCACAAAGGAGTACAGAAGGTATCTCTACAGCGCACAAAGGAGTACAGAAGGTATCGCTACAGCGCACAAAGGAGTACAGGAAATATCTCTAGAACGTACAAAGGAGTACACGAGGTATCTCTACAGCGTACAAAGGAGTACAGAAGGTATCTCTACAGCGCACAAAGGAGTACAGAAGGTATCTCTACAGCGCACAAAGGAGTACAGAAGGTATCTCTACAGCGCACAAAGGAGTATAGAAGGTATCTCTACAGCGCACAAAGGAGTACAGGAAATATCTCTAGAACGAACAAAGGAGTACAGAAGGTATCTCTACAGCGTACAAAGGAGTACAGAAGGTATCTTTACAGCGCACAAAGGAGTACAGAAGGTATCTCTACAGCGCACAAAGGAGTACAGAAGGTATCTCTACAGCGCACAAAGGAGTACAGAAGGTATCTCTACAGCACACAAAGGAGTACAGAAGGTATCTCTACCGCGCACAAAGGAGTACAGGAAATATCTCTAGAACGTACAAAGGAGTACACGAGGTATATCTACACCGTACAAAGGAGTACAGAAGGTATCTCTACAGCGCACAAAGGAGTACAGAAGGTATCTCTTCAGCGCACAAAGGAGTACAGAAGGTATTTCTACAGCGCACAAAGGAGTACAGAAGGTATCTCTACAGCGCACAAAGGATTACAGAAGGTATCTCTACAGCGCACAAAGGAGCACAGAAGGTATCTCTACAGCGCACAAAGGAGTACAGAAGGAATCTCTACAGCGCACAAAGGAGTACGGAAGGTATCTCTACAGCGCACAAAGGAGTACAGAAGGTATCTCTACAGCGCACAAAGGAGTACAGAAGGTATCTCTACAGCGCACAAAGGAGTACAGAAGGTATCTCTACAGCGCACAAAGGACTACAGAAGGTATCTCTACAGCGCACAAAGGAGTACAGAAGGTATCTCTACAGCGCACAAAGGAGTACAGAAGGTATCTCTACAGCGCACAAAGGAGTACAGGAAATATCTCTAGAACGTACAAAGGAGTACACGAGGTATCTCTACAGCGTACAAAGGAGTACAGAAGGTATCTCTACAGCGCACAAAGGAGTACAGAAGGTATCTCTACAGCGCACAAAGGAGTACAGGAGGTATCTCTACAGCGCACAAAGGAGTACAGAAGGTATCTCTACAGCGCACAAAGGAGTACAGAAGGTATCTCTACAGCGCACAAAGGAGTACAGAAGGTATCTCTACAGCGCACAAAGGAGTACAGAAGGTATCTCTACAGCGCACAAAGGAGTACAGGAAATATCTCTAGAACGTACAAAGGAGTACACGAGGTATCTCTACAGCGCACAAAGGAGTACAGAAGGTATCTCTACAGCGCACAAAGGAGTACAGAAGGTATCTCTACAGCGCACAAAGGAGTACAGGAAATATCTCTAGAACGTACAAAGGAGTACACGAGGTATCTCTACAGCGTACAAAGGAGTACAGGAGGTATCTCTACAGCGCACAAAGGAGTACAGAAGGTATCTCTACAGCGCACAAAGGAGTACAGAAGGTATCTCTACAGCGCACAAAGGAGTACAGAAGGTATCTCTACAGCGCACAAAGGAGTACAGAAGGTATCGCTACAGCGCACAAAGGAGTACAGGAAATATCTCTAGAACGTACAAAGGAGTACACGAGGTATCTCTACAGCGTACAAAGGAGTACAGAAGGTATCTCTACAGCGCACAAAGGAGTACAGAAGGTATCTCTACAGCGCACAAAGGAGTACAGAAGGTATCTCTACAGCGCACAAAGGAGTACAGAAGGTATCTCTACAGCGCACAAAGGAGTACAGAAGGTATCTCTACAGCACACAAAGGAGTACAGAAGGTATCTCTACAGCGCACAAAGGAGTACAGAAGGTATCTCTACAGCGCACAAAGGAGTACAGGAAATATCTCTAGAACGTACAAAGGAGTACAGAAGGTATCTCTACAGCGCACAAAGGAGTACAGAAGGTATCTCTACAGCGCACAAAGAAGTACAGAAGGTATCTCTACAGCGCACAAAGGAGTACAGAAGGTATCTCTACAGCGCACAAAGGAGTACAGGAAATATCTCTAGAACGTACAAAGGAGTACACGAGGTATCTCTACAGCATACAAAGGAGTACAGAAGGTATCTCTACAGCGCACAAAGGAGTACAGAAGGTATCTCTACAGCGCACAAAGGAGTACAGGAAATATCTCTAGAACGTACAAAGGAGTACACGAGGTATCTCTACAGCGTACAAAGGAGTACAGAAGGTATCTCTACAGCGCACAAAGGAGTACAGAAGGTATCTCTACAGCGCACAAAGGAGTACAGAAGGTATCTCTACAGCGCACAAAGGAGTACAGAAGATATCTCTACAGCGCACAAAGGAGTACAGAAGGTATCTCTACAGCGCACAAAGGAGTACAGGAAATATCTCTAGAACGTACAAAGGAGTACACGAGGTATCTCTACAGCGTACAAAGGAGTACAGAAGGTATCTCTACAGCGCACAAAGGAGTACAGAAGGTATCTCTACAGCGCACAAAGGAGTACAGAAGGTATCTCTTCAGCGCACAAAGGAGTACAGAAGGTATCTCTACAGCGCACAACGGAGTACAGAAGGTATCTCTACAGCGCACTAAGGAGTACAGAAGGTATCTCAACAGCGCACAAAGGAGTACAGAAGGTATCTCTACAGCGCACAAAGGAGTACAGGAAATATCTCTAGAACGTACAAAGGAGTACACGAGGTATCTCTACAGCGTACAAAGGAGTACAGAAGGTATCTCTACAGCGCACAAAGGAGTACAGAAGGTATCTCTACAGCGCACAAAGGAGTACAGAAGGTATCTCTACAGCGCACAAAGGAGTACAGAAGGTATCTCTACAGCGCACAAAGGAGTACAGGAAATATCTCTAGAACGTACAAAGGAGTACACGAGGTATCTCTACAGCGTACAAAGGAGAACAGAAGGTATCTCTACAGCGCACAAAGGAGTGCAGAAGGTATCTCTACAGCGCACAAAGGAGTACAGAAGGTATCTCTACAGCGCACAAAGGAGTACAGAAGGTATCTCTACAGCGCACAAAGGAGTACAGGAAATATCTCTAGAACGTACAAAGGAGTACACGAGGTATCTCTACAGCGTACAAAGGAGAACAGAAGGTATCTCTACAGCGCACAAAGGAGTACAGAAGGTATCTCTACAGCGCACAAAGGAGTACAGAAGGTATCTCTACAGCGCACAAAGGAGTACAGAAGGTATCTCTACAGCGCACAAAGGAGTACAGGAAATATCTCTAGAACGTACAAAGGAGTACACGAGGTATCTCTACAGCGTACAAAGGAGTACAGAAGGTATCTCTACAGCGCACAAAGGAGTACAGAAGGTATCTATACAGCGCACAAAGGAGTACAGAAGGTATCTCTACAGCGCACAAAGGAGTACAGAAGGTATCTCTTCAGCGCACAAAGGAGTACAGAAGGTATTTCTACAGCGCACAAAGGAGTACAGAAGGTATCTCTACAGCGCACAAAGGAGTACAGAAGGTATCTCTACAGCGCACAAAGGAGCACAGAAGGTATCTCTACAGCGCACAAAGGAGTACAGAAGGAATCTCTACAGCGCACAAAGGAGTACGGAAGGTATCTCTACAGCGCACAAAGGAGTACAGAAGGTATCTCTACAGCGCACAAAGGAGTACAGAAGGTATCTCTACAGCGCACAAAGGAGTACAGAAGGTATCTCTACAGCGCACAAAGGACTACAGAAGGTATCTCTACAGCGCACAAAGAAGTACAGAAGGTATCTCTACAGCGCACAAAGGAGTACAGAAGGTATCTCTACAGCGCACAAAGGAGTACAGGAAATATCTCTAGAACGTACAAAGGAGTACACGAGGTATCTCTACAGCGTACAAAGGAGTACAGAAGGTATCTCTACAGCGCACAAAGGAGTACAGAAGGTATCTCTACAGCGCACAAAGGAGTACAGGAGGTATCTCTACAGCGCACAAAGGAGTACAGAAGGTATCTCTACAGCGCACAAAGGAGTACAGAAGGTATCTCTACAGCGCACAAAGGAGTACAGAAGGTATCTCTACAGCGCACAAAGGAGTACAGAAGGTATCTCTACAGCGCACAAAGGAGTACAGGAAATATCTCTAGAACGTACAAAGGAGTACACGAGGTATCTCTACAGCGCACAAAGGAGTACAGAAGGTATCTCTACAGCGCACAAAGGAGTACAGAAGGTATCTCTACAGCGCACAAAGGAGTACAGGAAATATCTCTAGAACGTACAAAGGAGTACACGAGGTATCTCTACAGCGTACAAAGGAGTACAGGAGGTATCTCTACAGCGCACAAAGGAGTACAGAAGGTATCTCTACAGCGCACAAAGGAGTACAGAAGGTATCTCTACAGCGCACAAAGGAGTACAGAAGGTATCTCTTCAGCGCACAAAGGAGTACAGAAGGTATCGCTACAGCGCACAAAGGAGTACAGGAAATATCTCTAGAACGTACAAAGGAGTACACGAGGTATCTCTACAGCGTACAAAGGAGTACAGAAGGTATCTATACAGCGCACAAAGGAGTACAGAAGGTATCTCTACAGCGCACAAAGGAGTACAGAAGGTATCTCTACAGCGCACAAAGGAGTACAGAAGGTATCTCTACAGCGCACAAAGGAGTACAGAAGGTATCTCTACAGCACACAAAGGAGTACAGAAGGTATCTCTACAGCGCACAAAGGAGTACAGAAGGTATCTCTACAGCGCACAAAGGAGTACAGGAAATATCTCTAGAACGTACAAAGGAGTACAGAAGGTATCTCTACAGCGCACAAAGGAGTACAGAAGGTATCTCTACAGCGCACAAAGAAGTACAGAAGGTATCTCTACAGCGCACAAAGGAGTACAGAAGGTATCTCTACAGCGCACAAAGGAGTACAGGAAATATCTCTAGAACGTACAAAGGAGTACACGAGGTATCTCTACAGCATACAAAGGAGTACAGAAGGTATCTCTACAGCGCACAAAGGAGTACAGAAGGTATCTCTACAGCGCACAAAGGAGTACAGGAAATATCTCTAGAACGTACAAAGGAGTACACGAGGTATCTCTACAGCGTACAAAGGAGTACAGAAGGTATCTCTACAGCGCACAAAGGAGTACAGAAGATATCTCTACAGCGCACAAAGGAGTACAGAAGGTATCTCTACAGCGCAAAAAGGAGTACAGAAGATATCTCTACAGCGCACAAAGGAGTACAGAAGGTATCTCTACAGCGCAAAAAGGAGTACAGGAAATATCTCTAGAACGTACAAAGGAGTACACGAGGTATCTCTACAGCGTACAAAGGAGTACAGAAGGTATCTCTACAGCGCACAAAGGAGTACAGAAGGTATCTCTACAGCGCACAAAGGAGTACAGAAGGTATCTCTTCAGCGCACAAAGGAGTACAGAAGGTATCTCTACAGCGCACAACGGAGTACAGAAGGTATCTCTACAGCGCACTAAGGAGTACAGAAGGTATCTCAACAGCGCACAAAGGAGTACAGAAGGTATCTCTACAGCGCACAAAGGAGTACAGGAAATATCTCTAGAACGTACAAAGGAGTACACGAGGTATCTCTACAGCGTACAAAGGAGTACAGAAGGTATCTCTACAGCGCACAAAGGAGTACAGAAGGTATCTCTACAGCGCACAAAGGAGTACAGAAGGTATCTCTACAGCGCACAAAGGAGTACAGAAGGTATCTCTACAGCGCACAAAGGAGTACAGAAGGTATCTCTACAGCGCACAAAGGAGTACAGAAGGTATCTCTACAGCGCACAAAGGAGTACAGAAGGTATCTCTACAGCGCACAAAGGAGTACAGGAAATATCTCTAGAACGTACAAAGGAGTACACGAGGTATCTCTACAGCGTACAAAGGAGTACAGAAGGTATCTCTACAGCGCACAAAGGAGTACAGAAGGTATCTATACAGCGCACAAAGGAGTACAGAAGGTATCTCTACAGCGCACAAAGATGTACAGAAGGTATCTCTACAGCGCACAAAGGAGTACAGAAGGTATCTCTACAGCGCACAAAGGAGTACAGAAGGTATCTCTACAGCGCACAAAGGAGTACAGAAGGTATCTCTACAGCGCACAAAGGAGTACAGGAAATATCTCTAGAACGTACAAAGGAGTACACGAGGTATCTCTACAGCGTACAAAGGAGTACAGAAGGTATCTCTACAGCGCACAAAGGAGTACAGAAGGTATCTCTACAGCGCACAAAGGAGTACAGAAGGTATCTCTACAGCGCACAAAGGAGTACAGAAGGTATCTCTACAGCGCACAAAGGAGTACAGGAAATATCTCTAGAACGTACAAAGGAGTACACGAGGTATCTCTACAGCGTACAAAGGAGTACAGAAGGTATCTCTACAGCGCACAAAGGAGTACAGAAGGGGTCTCTACAGCGCACAAAGGAGTACAGAAGGTATCTCTACAGCGCACAAAGGAGTACAGAAGGTATCTCTACAGCGCAAAAAGGAGTACAGGAAATATCTCTGGAACGTACAAAGAAGTACAGAAGGTATCTCTACAGCGCACAAAGGAGTACAGAAGGTATCTCTACAGCGAACAAAGGAGTACAGAAGGTATCTCTACAGCGCACAAAGGAGTGCAGAAGGTATCTCTACAGCGCACAAAGGAGTACAGAAGGTATCTCTACAGCGCACAAAGGAGTACAGAAGGTATCTCTACAGCGCACAAAGGAGTACAGGAAATATCTCTAGAACGTACAAAGGAGTACAGAAGGTATCTCTAAAGCGCACAAAGGAGTACAGAAGGTATCTCTACAACGCACAAAGGAGTACAGAAGGTATCTCTACAGCGCACAAAGGAGTACAGAAGGTATCTCTACAGCGCACAAAGGAGTACAGAAGGTATCTCTACAGCGCACAAAGGAGTACAGAAGGTATCTCTACAGCGCACAAAGGAGTACAGGAAATATCTCTAGAACGTACAAAGGAGTACACGAGGTATCTCTAGAGCGTACAAAGGAGTACAGAAGGTATCTCTACAGCGCACAAAAGAGTACAGAAGGTATCTCTACAGCGCACAAAGGAGTACATGAAATATCTCTAGAACGTACAAAGGAGTACAGAAGGTATCTCTACAGCGCACAAAGGAGTACAGAAGGTATCTCTACAGCACACAAAGGAGTACAGAAGGTATCTCTACAGCGCACAAAGGAGTACAGAAGGTATCTCTACAGCGCACAAAGGAGTACAGGAAATATCTCTAGAACGTACAAAGGAGTACACGAGGTATCTCTACAGCGTACAAAGGAGTACAGGATGTATCTCTACAGCGCACAAAGGAATACAGGAAATATCTCTAGAACGTACAAAGGAGTACACGAGGTATCTCTACAGCGCACAAAGGAGTACAGAAGGTATCTCTACAGCGCACAAAGGAGTACAGAAGGTATCTCTACAGCGCACAAAGGAGTACAGAAGGTATCTCTACAGCGCACAAAGGACTACAGAAGGTATCTCTACAGCGCACAAAGGAGTACAGAAGGTATCTCTACAGCGCACAAAGGAGTACAGAAGGTATCTCTACAGCGCACAAAGGAGTACAGGAAATATCTCTAGAACGTACAAAGGAGTACACGAGGTATCTCTACAGCGTACAAAGGAGTACAGAAGGTATCTCTACAGCGCACAAAGGAGTACAGAAGGTATCTCTACAGCGCACAAAGGAGTACAGGAGGTATCTCTACAGCGCACAAAGGAGTACAGAAGGTATCTCTACAGCGCACAAAGGAGTACAGAAGGTATCTCTACAGCGCACAAAGGAGTACAGAAGGTATCTCTACAGCGCACAAAGGAGTACAGAAGGTATCTCTACAGCGCACAAAGGAGTACAGGAAATATCTCTAGAACGTACAAAGGAGTACACGAGGTATCTCTACAGCGCACAAAGGAGTACAGAAGGTATCTCTACAGCGCACAAAGGAGTACAGAAGGTATCTCTACAGCGCACAAAGGAGTACAGGAAATATCTCTAGAACGTACAAAGGAGTACACGAGGTATCTCTACAGCGTACAAAGGAGTACAGGAGGTATCTCTACAGCGCACAAAGGAGTACAGAAGGTATCTCTACAGCGCACAAAGGAGTACAGAAGGTATCTCTACAGCGCACAAAGGAGTACAGAAGGTATCTCTACAGCGCACAAAGGAGTACAGAAGGTATCGCTACAGCGCACAAAGGAGTACAGGAAATATCTCTAGAACGTACAAAGGAGTACACGAGGTATCTCTACAGCGTACAAAGGAGTACAGAAGGTATCTCTACAGCGCACAAAGGAGTACAGAAGGTATCTCTACAGCGCACAAAGGAGTACAGAAGGTATCTCTACAGCGCACAAAGGAGTACAGAAGGTATCTCTACAGCACACAAAGGAGTACAGAAGGTATCTCTACAGCGCACAAAGGAGTACAGAAGGTATCTCTACAGCGCACAAAGGAGTACAGGAAATATCTCTAGAACGTACAAAGGAGTACAGAAGGTATCTCTACAGCGCACAAAGGAGTACAGAAGGTATCTCTACAGCGCACAAAGAAGTACAGAAGGTATCTCTACAGCGCACTAAGGAGTACAGAAGGTATCTCTACAGCGCACAAAGGAGTACAGGAAATATCTCTAGAACGTACAAAGGAGTACACGAGGTATCTCTACAGCATACAAAGGAGTACAGAAGGTATCTCTACAGCGCACAAAGGAGTACAGAAGGTATCTCTACAGCGCACAAAGGAGTACAGGAAATATCTCTAGAACGTACAAAGGAGTACACGAGGTATCTCTACAGCGTACAAAGGAGTACAGAAGGTATCTCTACAGCGCACAAAGGAGTACAGAAGGTATCTCTACAGCGCACAAAGGAGTACAGAAGGTATCTCTACAGCGCACAAAGGAGTACAGAAGATATCTCTACAGCGCACAAAGGAGTACAGAAGGTATCTCTACAGCGCACAAAGGAGTACAGGAAATATCTCTAGAACGTACAAAGGAGTACACGAGGTATCTCTACAGCGTACAAAGGAGTACAGAAGGTATCTCTACAGCGCACAAAGGAGTACAGAAGGTATCTCTACAGCGCACAAAGGAGTACAGAAGGTATCTCTTCAGCGCACAAAGGAGTACAGAAGGTATCTCTACAGCGCACAACGGAGTACAGAAGGTATTTCTACAGCGCACTAAGGAGTACAGAAGGTATCTCAACAGCGCACAAAGGAGTACAGAAGGTATCTCTACAGCGCACAAAGGAGTACAGGAAATATCTCTAGAACGTACAAAGGAGTACACGAGGTATCTCTACAGCGTACAAAGGAGTACAGAAGGTATCTCTACAGCGCACAAAGGAGTACAGAAGGTATCTCTACAGCGCACAAAGGAGTACAGAAGGTATCTCTACAGCGCACAAAGGAGTACAGAAGATATCTCTACAGCGCACAAAGGAGTACAGGAAATATCTCTAGAACGTACAAAGGAGTACACGAGGTATCTCTACAGCGTACAAAGGAGAACAGAAGGTATCTCTACAGCGCACAAAGGAGTACAGAAGGTATCTCTACAGCGCACAAAGGAGTACAGAAGGTATCTCTACAGCGCACAAAGGAGTACAGAAGGTATCTCTACAGCGCACAAAGGAGTACAGGAAATATCTCTAGAACGTACAAAGGAGTACACGAGGTATCTCTACAGCGTACAAAGGAGAACAGAAGGTATCTCTACAGCGCACAAAGGAGTACAGAAGGTATCTCTACAGCGCACAAAGGAGTACAGAAGGTATCTCTACAGCGCACAAAGGAGTACAGAAGGTATCTCTACAGCGCACAAAGGAGTACAGGAAATATCTCTAGAACGTACAAAGGAGTACACGAGGTATCTCTACAGCGTACAAAGGAGTACAGAAGGTATCTCTACAGCGCACAAAGGAGTACAGAAGGTATCTATACAGCGCACAAAGGAGTACAGAAGGTATCTCTACAGCGCACAAAGATGTACAGAAGGTATCTCTACAGCGCACAAAGGAGTACAGAAGGTATCTCTACAGCGCACAAAGGAGTACAGAAGGTATCTCTACAGCGCACAAAGGAGTACAGAAGGTATCTCTACAGCGCACAAAGGAGTACAGGAAATATCTCTAGAACGTACAAAGGAGTACACGAGGTATCTCTACAGCGTACAAAGGAGTACAGAAGGTATCTCTACAGCGCACAAAGGAGAACAGAAGGTATCTCTACAGCGCACAAAGGAGTGCAGAAGGTATCTCTACAGCGCACAAAGGAGTACAGGAGGTATCTCTACAGCGCACAAAGGAGTACAGGAAATATCTCTAGAACGTACAAAGGAGTACACGAGGTATCTCTACAGCGTACAAAGGAGTACAGAAGGTATCTCTACAGCGCACAAAGGAGTACAGAAGGTATCTCTACAGCGCACAAAGGAGTACAGAAGGTATCTCTACAGCGCAAAAAGGAGTACAGGAAATATCTCTGGAACGTACAAAGGAGTACAGAAGGTATCTCTACAGCGCACAAAGGAGTACAGAAGGTATCTCTACAGCGAACAAAGGAGTACAGAAGGTATCTCTACAGCGCACAAAGGAGTACAGAAGGTATCTCTACAGCGCACAAAGGAGTACAGAAGGTATCTCTACAGCGCACAAAGGAGTACAGAAGGTATCTCTACAGCGCACAAAGGAGTACAGGAAATATCTCTAGAACGTACAAAGGAGTACAGAAGGTATCTCTAAAGCGCACAAAGGAGTACAGAAGGTATCTCTACAGCGCACAAAGGAGTACAGAAGGTATCTCTACAGCGCACAAAGGAGTACAGAAGGTATCTCTACAGCGCACAAAGGAGTACAGAAGGTATCTCTACAGCGCACAAAGGAGTACAGAAGGTATCTCTACAGCGCACAAAGGAGTACAGGAAATATCTCTAGAACGTACAAAGGAGTACACGAGGTATCTCTAGAGCGTACAAAGGAGTACAGAAGGTATCTCTACAGCGCACAAAAGAGTAGAGAAGGTATCTTTACAGCGCACAAAGGAGTACATGAAATATCTCTAGAACGTACAAAGGAGTACAGAAGGTATCTCTACAGCGCACAAAGGAGTACAGAAGGTATCTCTACAGCACACAAAGGAGTACAGAAGGTATCTCTACAGCGCACAAAGGAGTACAGAAGGTATCTCTACAGCGCACAAAGGAGTACAGGAAATATCTCTAGAACGTACAAAGGAGTACACGAGGTATCTCTACAGCGTACAAAGGAGTACAGGATGTATCTCTACAGCGCACAAAGGAATACAGGAAATATCTCTAGAACGTACAAAGGAGTACACGAGGTATCTCTACAGCGTACAAAGGAGTACAGAAGGTATCTCTACAGCGCACAAAGGAGTACAGAAGGTATCTCTACAGCGCACAAAGGAGTACAGAAGGTATCTCTACAGCGCACAAAGGAGTACAGAAGGTATCTCTACAGCGCACAAAGGAGTACAGGAAATATCTCTAGAACGTACAAAGGAGTACAGGAAATATCTCTAGGACGTACAAAGGAGTACACGAGGTATCTCTACAGCGTACAAAGGAGTACAGAAGGTATCTCTACAGCGCTCAAAGAAGTACAGAAGGTATCTCTACAGCGCACAAAGGAGTACAGGAAATATCTCTAGAACGTACAAAGGAGTACACGAGGTATCTCTACAGCGTGCAAAGGAGTACAGAAGGTATCTCTACAGCGCACAAAGGAGTACAGAAGGTATCTCTACAGCGCACAAAGGAGTACAGGAAATATCTCTAGAACGTACAAAGGAGTACAGAAGGTATCTCTACAGCGCACAAAGGAGTACAGAAGGTATCTCTACAGCGCACAAAGGAGTACAGAAGGTATCTCTACAGCGCACAAAGGAGTACAGAAGGTATCTCTACAGCGCACAAAGGAGTACAGGAAATATCTCTAGAACGTACAAAGGAGTACACGAGGTATCTCTACAGCGTACAAAGGAGTACAGGAGGTATCTCTACAGCGCACAAAGGAGTACAGGAAATATCTCTAGAACGTACAAAGGAGTACACGAGGTATCTCTACAGCCTACAAAGGTGTACAGAAGGTATCTCTACAGCGCACAGAGAAGTACAGAAGGTATCTCTACAGCGCACAAAGGAGTACAGAAGGTATCTCTACAGCGCACAAAGGAGTACAGAAGGTATCGCTACAGCGCACAAAGGAGTACAGAAGGTATCTCTACAGCGCACAAAGGAGTACAGGAAATATCTCTAGAACGTACAAAGAAGTACACGAGGTATCTCTACAGCGTACAAAGGAGTACAGGATGTATCTCTACAGCGCACAAAGGAGTACAGGAAATATCTCTAGAACGTACAAAGGAGTACACGAGGTATCTCTACAGCGTACGAAGGAGTACAGAAGGTATCTCTACAGCGCACAAAGGAGTACAGAAGGTATCTCTACAGCGCACAAAGGAGTACAGAAGGTATCTCTACAGCGCACAAAGGAGTACAGAAGGTATCTCTACAGCGCACAAAGGAGTACAGGAAATATCTCTAGAACGTACAAAGGAGTACAGGAAATATCTCTAGAACGTACAAAGGAGTACACGAGGTATCTCTACAGCGTACAAAGGAGTACAGAAGGTATCTCTACAGCGCTCAAAGAAGTACAGAAGGTATCTCTACAGCGCACTAAGGAGTACAGGAAATATCTCTAGAACGTACAAAGGAGTACACGAGGTATCTCTACAGCGTGCAAAGGAGTACAGAAGGTATCTCTACAGCGCACAAAGGAGTACAGAAGGTATCTCTACAGCGCACAAAGGAGTACAGGAAATATCTCTAGAACGTACAAAGGAGTACAGAAGGTATCTCTACAGCGCACAAAGGAGTACAGAAGGTATCTCTACAGCGCACAAAGGAGTACAGAAGGTATCTCTACAGCGCACAAAGGAGTACAGAAGGTATCTCTACAGCGCACAAAGGAGTACAGGAAATATCTCTAGAACGTACAAAGGAGTACACGAGGTATCTCTACAGCGTACAAAGGAGTACAGAAGGTATCTCTACAGCGCACAAAGGAGTACAGAAGGTATCTCTACAGCGCACAAAGGAGTGCAGAAGGTATCTCTACAGCGCACAAAGGAGTACAGAAGGTATCTCTACAGCGCACAAAGAAGTACAGAAGGTATCTCTACAGCGCACAAAGGAGTACAGAAGGTATCTCTACAGCGCACAAAGGATTACAGAAGGTATCGCTACAGCGCACAAAGGAGTACAGAAGGTATCTCTACAGCGCACAAAGGAGTACAGGAAATATCTCTAGAACGTACAAAGGAGTACACGAGGTATCTCTACAGCGTACAAAGGAGTACAGAAGGTATCTCTACAGCGCACAAAGGAGTACAGGAAATATCTCTAGAACGTACAAAGGAGTACACGAGGTATCTCTACAGCATACAAAGGAGTACAGAAGGTATCTCTACAGCGCACAAAGGAGTACAAAAGGTATCTCTACAGCGCACAAAGAAGTACACGAGGTATCTCTACAGCGCACAAAGGAGTACAGAAGGTATCTCTACAGCGCACAAAGGAGTACAGAAGGTATCTCTACAGCGCACAAAGGAGTACAGGAAATATCTCTAGAACGTACAAAGGAGTACACGAGGTATCTCTACAGCGTACAAAGGAGTACAGAAGGTATCTCTACAGCGCACAAAGGAGTACAGAAGGTATCTCTACAGCGCGCAAAGGAGTACAGAAGGTAACTCTACAACGCACAAATGAGTACAGAAGGTATCTCTACAGCGCACAAAGGAGTACAGGAGGTATCTCTACAGCGCACAAAGGAGTACAGGAAATATCTCTAGAACGTACAAAGGAGTACACGAGGTATCTCTACAGCGTACAAAGGAGTACAGAAGGTATCTCTACAGCGCACAAAGGAGTACAGAAGGTATCTCTACAGCGAACAAAGGAGTACAGAAAGTATCTCTACAGCGCACAAAGGAGTACAGGAAATATCTCTAGAACGTACAAAGGAGTACACGAGGTATCTCTACAGCATACAAAGGAGTACAGAAGGTATCTCTACAGCGCACAAAGGAGTACAAAAGGTATCTCTACAGCGCACAAAGAAGTACACGAGGTATCTCTACAGCGCACAAAGGAGTACAGAAGGTATCTCTACAGCGCACAAAGGAGTACAGAAGGTATCTCTACACCGCACAAAGGAGTACAGGAAATATCTCTAGAACGTACAAAGGAGTACACGAGGTATCTCTACAGCGTACAAAGGAGTACAGAAGGTATCTCTACAGCGCACAAAGGAGTACAGAAGGTAACTCTACAGCGCGCAAAGGAGTACAGAAGGTAACTCTACAGCGCACAAAGGAGTACAGAAGGTATCTCTACAGCGCACAAAGGAGTACAGAAGGTATCTCTACAGCGCACAACGGAGTACAGGAAATATCTCTAGAACGCACAAAGGAGTACACGAGGTATCTCTACAGCGTACAAAGGAGTACAGAAGGTATCTCTACAGCGCACAAAGGAGTACAGAAGGTATCTCTACAGCGCACAAAGGAGTACAGAAAGTATCTCTACAGCGCACAAAGGAGTAGAGGAAATATCTCTAGAACGTACAAAGGAGTACAGAAGGTATCTCTACAGCGCAAAAAGGAGTACAGAAGGTATCTCTACAGCGCACAAAGGAGTACAGAAGGTATCTCTACAGCGCACAAAGGAGTACAGAAGGTATCTCTACAGCGCACAAAGGAGTACAGGAAATATCTCTAGAACGTACAAAGGAGTACACGAGGTATCTCTACAGCGTACAAAGAAGTACAGAAGGTATCTCTACAGCGCTCAAAGGAGTACAGAAGGTATCTCTACAGCGCACAAAGGAGTACAGGAATTATCTCTAGAACGTACAAAGGAGTACACGAGGTATCTCTACAGCGTACAAAGGAGTACAGAAGGTATCTCTACAGCGCACAAAGGAGTACAAAAGGTATCTCTACAGCGCACAAAGAAGTACAGAAGGTATCTCTACAGCGCACAAAGGAGTACACGAGGTATCTCTACAGCGTACAAAGGAGTACAGAAGGTATCTCTACAGCGCACAAAGGAGTACAGAAGGTATCTCTACAGCGCACAAAGGAGTACAGAAGGTATCTCTACAGCGCACATAGGAGTACAGGAAATATCTCTACAACGTACAAAGGAGTACACGAGGTATCTCTACAGCGTACAAAGGAGTACAGAAGGTATCTCTACAGCGCACAAAGGAGTACAGAAGGTATCTCTACAGCGCATAAAGGAGTACAGAAGGTATCTCTACAGCGCACAAAGGAGTACAGAAGGTATCTCTACAGCGCACAAAGGAGTACAGAAGGTATCTCAACAGCGCACAAAGGACTACAGAAGGTATCTCTACAGCGCACAAAGGAGTACAGGAAATATCTCTAGAACCTACACAGGAGTACACGAGGTATCTCTACAGCGTACAAAGAAGTACAGAAGGTATCTCTACAGCGCACAAAGGAGTACAGAAGGTATCTCTACAGCGCACAAAGGAGTACAGAAGGTATCTCTTCAGCGCACAAAGGAGTACAGAAGGTATCTCTACAGCACACAAAGGAATACAGGAAATATCTATAGAACGTACAAAGGAGTACAGAAGGTATCTCTACAGCGCACAAAGGAGTACAGAAGGTATCTCTACAGCGCACAAAGGAGTACAGAAGGTATCTCTACAGCGCACAAAGGAGTACACGAGGTATCTCTACAGCGTACAAAGGAGTACAGAAGGTATCTCTACAGCGGACAAAGGAGTACAGAAGGTATCTCTACAGTGCACAAAGGAGTACAGAAGGTATCTCTACAGCGCACAAAGGAGTACAGGAAATATCTCTAGAACGTACAAAGGAGTACAAAAGGTATCTCTACAGCGCACAAAGGAGTGCAGAAGGTATCTCTACAGCGCACAAAGGAGTACAGGAAATATCTCTAGAACGTACAAAGGAGTACACGAGGTATCTCTACAGCGTACAAAGGAGTACAGAAGGTATCTCTACAGCGCACAAAGGAGTACAGAAGGTATCTCTACAGCGCACAAAGGAGTACAGAAGGTATCTCTACAGCGCACAAAGGAGTACAGAAGGTATCTCTACAGCGCACAAAGGAGTACAGAAGGTATCTCTACAGCGCACAAAGGAGTACAGGAAATATCTCTAGAACGTACAAATGAGTACACGAGGTATCTCTACAGCGTACAAAGGAGTACAGAAGGTATCTCTACAGCGCACAAAGGAGTACAGAAGGTATCTCTACAGCGCACAAAGGAGTACAGGAAAAATCTCTAGAACGTAAAAAAGGAGTACAGAAGGTATCTCTACAGCGCACAAAGGAGTACAAAAGGTATCTCTACAGCGCACAAAGGAGAACAGAAGGTATCTCTACAGCGCACAAAGGAGTACAGAAGGTATCTCTACAGCGCACAAAGGAGTACAGAGGGTATCTCTACAGCGCACAAAGGAGTACAGAAGGTATCTCTACAGCGCACAAAGGAGTACAGGAAATATCTCTAGAACGTTCAAAGGAGTACAGAAGGTATCTCTACAGCGCACAAAGGAGTACAGAAGGTATCTCTACAGTGCACAAAGGAGTACAGAAGGTATCTCTACAGCGCACAAAGGAGTACAGAAGGTATCTCTACAGCGCACAAAGGAGTAAAGAAGGTATCCCTACAGCGCACAAAGGAGTACAGAAGGTATCTCTACAGCGCACAAAGGAGTAGAGAAGGTATCTCTACAGCGCACAAAGGAGTACAGAAGGTATCTCTACAGCGCACAAAGGAGTACAGGAAATATCTCTAGAACGTACAAAGGAGTACACGAGGTATCTCTACAGCGTACAAAGGAGTACAGAAGGTATCTCTACAGCGCACAAAGGAGTACAGAAGGTATCTCTACAGCGCACAAAGGAGTACAGGAAATATCTCTAGAACGTACAAAGGAGTACAGAAGGTATCTCTACAGCGCACAAAGGAGTACAGAAGGTATCTCTACAGCGCACAAAGGAGTACAGAAGGTATCTCTACAGCGCACAAAGGAGTACAGGAAATATCTCTAGAACGAACAAAGGAGTACACGAGGTATCTCTACAGCGTACAAAGGAGTACAGAAGGTATCTCTACAGCGCACAAAGGAGTACAGGAAATATCTCTAGAACGTACAAAGGAGTACACGAGGTATCTCTACAGCGTACAAAGGAGTACAGAAGGTATCTCTACAGCGCACAAAGGAGTACAGAAGGTATCTCTACAGCGCACAAAGGAGTACAGAAGGTATCTCTACAGAGCACAAAGGAGTACAGAAGGTATCTCTACAGCGCACAAAGGAGTACAGGAAATATCTCTAGAACGTACAAAGGAGTACAGGAAATATCTCTAGAGCGTACAAAGGAGTACACGAGGTATCTCTACAGCGTACAAAGGAGTACAGAAGGTATCTCTACAGCGCACAAAGGAGTACAGAAGGTATCTCTACAGCGCACAAAGGAGCACAGAAGGTATCTCTACAGCGCACAAAGGAGTATAGAAGGTATCTCTACAGCGCACAAAGGAGTACAGGAAATATCTCTAGAACGTACAAAGGAGTACAGAAGGTATCTCTACAGCGTACAAAGGAGTACAGAAGGTATCTCTACAGCGCACAAAGGAGTACAGAAGGTATCTCTACAGCGCACAAAGGAGTACAGAAGGTATCTCCACAGCGCACAAAGGAGTACAGAAGGTATCTCTACAGCGCACAAAGGAGTACAGAAGGTATCTCTACAGCGCACAAAGGAGTACAGGAAATATCTCTAGAACGTACAAAGGAGTACACGAGGTATCTCTACAGCGTACAAAGGAGTACAGAAGGTATCTCTACAGCGCACAAAGGAGTACAGAAGGTATCTCTACAGCGCACAAAGGAGTACAGAAGGTATCTCTACAGCGCACAAAGGAGTACAGAAGGTATCTCTACAGCGCACAAAGGAGCACAGAAGGTATCTCTACAGCGCACAAAGGAGTACAGAAGGTATCTCTACAGCGCACAAAGGAGTACGGAAGGTATCTCTACAGCGCACAAAGGAGTACAGAAGGTATCTATACAGCGAACAAAGGAGTACAGAAGGTATCTCTACAGCGCACAAAGGAGTACAGAAGGTATCTCTACAGCGCACAAAGGAGTACAGAAGGTATCTCTACAGCGCACAAAGGAGTACAGAAGGTATCTCTACAGCGCACAAAGGAGTACAGAAGGTATCTCTACAGCGCACAAAGGAGTACAGGAAATATCTCTAGAACGTTTAAAGGAGTACACGAGGTATCTCTACAGCGTACAAAGGAGTACAGAAGGTATCTCTACAGCGCACAAAGGAGTACAGAAGGTATCTCTACAGCGCACAAAGGAGTACAGGAGGTATCTCTACAGCGCACAAAGGAGTACAGAAGGTATCTCTACAGCGCACAAAGGAGTACAGAAGGTATCTCTACAGCGCACAAAGGAGTACAGAAGGTATCTCTACAGGGCACAAAGGAGTACAGAAGGTATCTCTACAGCGCACAAAGGAGTACAGGAAATATCTCTAGAACGTACAAAGGAGTACACGAGGTATCTCTACAGCGCACAAAGGAGTACAGAAGGTATCTCTACAGCGCACAAAGGAGTACGGAAGGTATCTCTACAGCGCACAAAGGAGTACAGGAAATATCTCTAGAACGTACAAAGGAGTACACGAGGTATCTCTACAGCGTACAAAGGAGTACAGGAGGTATCTCTACAGCGCACAAAGGAGTACAGAAGGTATCTCTACAGCGCACAAAGGAGTACAGAAGGTATCTCTACAGCGCACAAAGGAGTACAGAAGGTATCTCTACAGCGCACAAAGGAGTACAGAAGGTATCGCTACAGCGCACAAAGGAGTACAGGAAATATCTCTAGAACGTACAAAGGAGTACACGAGGTATCTCTACAGCGTACAAAGGAGTACAGAAGGTATCTCTACAGCGCACAAAGGAGTACAGAAGGTATCTCTACAGCGCACAAAGGAGTACAAAAGGTATCTCTACAGCGCACAAAGGAGTACAGAAGGTATCTCTACAGCGCACAAAGGAGTACAGAAGGTATCTCTACAGCACACAAAGGAGTACAGAAGGTATCTCTACAGCGCACAAAGGAGTACAGAAGGTATCTCTACAGCGTACAAAGGAGTACAGGAAATATCTCTAGAACGTACAAAGGAGTACAGAAGGTATCTCTACAGCGCACAAAGGAGTACAGAAGGTATCTCTACAGCGCACAAAGGAGTACAGAAGGTATCTCTACAGCGCACAAAGGAGTACAGAAGGTATCTCTACAGCGCACAAAGGAGTACAGGAAATATCTCTAGAACGTACAAAGGAGTACACGAGGTATCTCTACAGCATACAAAGGAGTACAGAAGGTATCTCTACAGCGCACAAAGGAGTACAGAAGGTATCTCTACAGCGCACAAAGGAGTACAGGAAATATCTCTAGAACGTACAAAGGAGTACACGAGGTATCTCTACAGCGTACAAAGGAGTACAGAAGGTATCTCTACAGCGCACAAAGGAGTACAGAAGGTATCTCTACAGCGCACAAAGGAGTACAGAAGGTATCTCTACAGCGCACAAAGGAGTACAGAAGGTATCTCTACAGCGCACAAAGGAGTACAGAAGGTATCTCTACAGCGCACAAAGGAGTACAGGAAATATCTCTAGAACGTACAAAGGAGTACACGAGGTATCTCTACAGCGTACAAAGGAGTACAGAAGGTATCTCTACAGCGCACAAAGGAGTACAGAAGGTATCTCTACAGCGCACAAAGGAGTACAGAATGTATCTCTTCAGCGCACAAAGGAGTACAGAAGGTATCTCTACAGCGCACAACGGAGTACAGAAGGTATCTCTACAGCGCACTAAGGAGTACAGAAGGTATCTCAACAGCGCACAAAGGAGTACAGAAGGTATCTCTACAGCGCACAAAGGAGTACAGGAAATATCTCTAGAACGTACAAAGGAGTACACGAGGTATCTCTACAGCGTACAAAGGAGTACAGAAGGTATCTCTACAGCGCACAAAGGAGTACAGAAGGTATCTCTACAGCGCACAAAGGAGTACAGAAGGTATCTCTACAGCGCACAAAGGAGTACAGAAGGTATCTCTACAGCGCACAAAGGAGTACAGGAAATATCTCTAGAACGTACAAAGGAGTACACGAGGTATCTCTACAGCGTACAAAGGAGTACAGAAGGTATCTCTACAGCGCACAAAGGAGTACAGAAGGTATCTCTACAGCGCACAAAGGAGTACAGAAGGTATCTCTACAGCGCACAAAGGAGAACAGAAGGTATCTCTACAGCGCACAAAGGAGTACAGGAAATATCTCTAGAACGTACAAAGGAGTACAGAAGGTATCTCTACAGCGCACAAAGGAGTACAGAAGGTATCTCTACAGCGCACAAAGGAGTACAGAAGGTATCTCTACAGCGCACAAAGGAGTACACGAGGTATCTCAACAGCGTACAAAGGAGTACAGAAGGTATCTCTACAGCGCACAAAGGAGTACAGAAGGTATCTCTACAACGCACAAAGGAGTACAGAAGGTATCTCTACAGCGCACAAAGGAGTACAGGAAATATCTCTAGAACGTACAAAGGAGTACAAAAGGTATCTCTACAGCGCACAAAGGAGTACAGAAAGTATCTCTACAGCGCACAAAGGAGTACAGAAGGTATCTCTACAGCGCACAAAGGAGTACAGAAGGTATCTCTACAGCGCACAAAGGAGTACAGGAAATATCTCTAGAACGTACAAAGAAGTACACGAGGTATCTCTACAGCGTACAAAGGAGCACAGAAGGTATCTCTTCAGCGCACAAAGGAGTACAGAAGGTATCTCTACAGCGCACAAAGGAGTACAGGAAATATCTCTAGAACGTACAAAGGAGTACACGAGGTATCTCTACAGCGTACAAAGGAGTACAGAAGGTATCTCTACAGCGCACAAAGGAGTACAGAAGGTATCTCTACAGCGAACAAAGGAATACAGAAGGTATCTCTACAGCGCACAAAGGAGTACACGAGGTATCTCTACAGCGTACAAAGGAGTACAGAAGGTATCTCTACAGCGCACAAAGGAGTACAGAAGGTATCTCTACAGCGCACAAAGGAGTACAGAAGGTATCTCTACAGCGCACAAAGAAATACAGGAAATATCTCTAGAACGTACAAAGGAGTACACGAGGTATCTCTACAGCGTACAAAGGAGTACAGAAGGTATCTCTACAGCGCACAAAGGAGTACAGAAGGTATCTCTACAGCGCACAAAGGAGTACAGAAGGTATCTCTACAGCGCACAAAGGAGTACAGAAGGTATCTCTACAGCGCACAAAGGAGTACAGAAGGTATCTATACAGCGCACAAAGGAGTACAGGGAATATCTCTAGAACGTACAAAGGAGTACACGAGGTATCTCTACAGCGTACAAAGGAGTACAGAAGGTATCTCTACAGCGCACAAAGGTGTACAGAAGGTATCTATACAGCGCACTAAGGAGTACAGAAGGTATCTCTACAGCGCACAGAGATGTACAGAAGGTATCTCTACAGCGCACAAAGGAGTACAGAAGGTATCTCTACAGCGCACAAAGGAGTACAGAAGGTATCTCTACAGCGCACAAAGGAGTACAGAAGGTATCTCTACAGCGCACAAAGGAGTACAGGAAATATCTCTAGAACGTACAGAGGAGTACACGAGGTATCTCTACAGCGTACAAAGGAGTACAGAAGGTATCTCTACAGCGCACAAAGGAGTACACAAGGTATCTCTACAGCGCACAAAGGAGTACAGAAGGTATCTCTACAGCGCACAAAGGAGTCTAGAAGGTATCTCTACAGCGCACAAAGGAGTACAGGAAATATCTCTAGAACGTACAAAGGAGTACACGAGGTATCTCTACAGCGTACAAAGGAGTACAGAAGGTATCTCTACAGCGCACAAAGGAGTACAGAAGGTATCTCTACAGCGCACAAAGGAGTACAGAAGGTATCTCTACAGCGCACAAAGGAGTACAGAAGGTATCTCTACAGCGCAAAAAGGAGTACAGGAAATATCTCTGGAACGTACAAAGGAGTACAGAAGGTATCTCTACAGCGCACAAAGGAGTACAGAAGGTATCTCTACAGCGAACAAAGGAGTACAGAAGGTATCTCTACAGCGCACAAAGGAGTACAGAAGGTATCTCTACAGCGCACAAAGGAGTACAGAAGGTATCTCTACAGCGCACAAAGGAGTACAGAAGGTATCTCTACAACGCACAAAGGAGTACAGGAAATATCTCTAGAACGTACAAAGGAGTACAGAAGGTATCTCTAAAGCGCACAAAGGAGTACAGAAGGTATCTCTACAGCGCACAAAGGAGTACAGAAGGTATCTCTACAGCGCACAAAGGAGTACAGAAGGTATCTCTACAGCGCACAAAGGAGTACAGAAGGTATCTCTACAGCGCACAAAGGAGTACAGAAGGTATCTCTACAGCGCACAAAGGAGTACAGGAAATATCTCTAGAACGTACAAAGGAGTACACGAGGTATCTCTAGAGCGTACAAAGGAGTACAGAAGGTATCTCTACAGCGCACAAAGGAGTACAGAAGGTATCTCTACAGCGCACAAAGGAGTACATGAAATATCTCTAGAACGTACAAAGGAGTACAGAAGGTATCTCTACAGCGCACAAAGGAGTACAGAAGGTATCTCTACAGCACACAAAGGAGTACAGAAGGTATCTCTACAGCGCACAAAGGAGTACAGAAGGTATCTCTACAGCGCACAAGGGAGTACAGGAAATATCTCTAGAACGTACAAAGGAGTACACGAGGTATCTCTACAGCGTACAAAGGAGTACAGGATGTATCTCTACAGCGCACAAAGGAGTACAGGAAATATCTCTAGAACGTACAAAGGAGTACACGAGGTATCTCTACAGCGTACAAAGAAGTACAGAAGGTATCTCTACAGCGCACAAAGGAGTACAGAAGGTATCTCTACAGCGCACAAAGGAGTACAGAAGGTATCTCTACAGCGCACAAAGGAGTACAGAAGGTATCTCTACAGCGCACAAAGGAGTTTAGGAAATATCTCTAGAACGTACAAAGGAGTACAGGAAATATCTCTAGAACGAACAAAGGAGTACACGAGGTATCTCTACAGCGTACAAAGGAGTACAGAAGGTATCTCTAAAGCGCTCAAAGAAGTACAGAAGGTATCTCTACAGCGCACAAAGGAGTACAGAAGGTATCTCTACAGCGCACAAAGGAGTACAGAACGTATCTCTACAGCGCACAAAGGAGTACAGGAAATTTCTCTAGAACGTACAAAGGAGTAGAGAAGGTATCTCTACAGCGTACAAAGGAGTACAGAAGGTATCTCTACAGCGCACAAAGGAGTACAGAAGTTATCTCTACAGCGCACAAAGGAGTACAGAAGGTATCTCTACAGCGCACAAAGGAGTACAGAAGGTATCTCTACAGCGCACAAAGGAATACAGAAGGTATCTCTACAGCGCACAAAGGAGTACAGAAGGTATCTCTACAGCGCACAAAGGAGTACAGGAAATATCTCTAGAACGTACAAAGGAGTACACGAGGTATCTCTACAGCGTGCAAAGGAGTACAGAAGGTATCTCTACAGCGCACAAAGGAGTACAGAAGGTATCTCTACAGCGCACAAAGGATTACAGGAAATATCTCTAGAACGTACAAAGGAGTACAGAAGGTATCTCTACAGCGCACAAAGGAGTACAGAAGGTATCTCTACAGCGCACAAAGGAGTACAGAAGGTATCTCTACAGCGCACAAAGGAGTACAGAAGGTATCTCTACAGCGCACAAAGGAGTACAGGAAATATCTCTAGAACGTACAAAGGAGTACACGAGGTATCTCTACAGCGTACAAAGGAGTACAGGAGGTATCTCTACAGCGCACAAAGGAGTACAGGAAATATCTCTAGAACGTACAAAGGAGTACACGAGGTATCTCTACAGCGTACAAAGGAGTACAGAAGGTATCTCTACAGCGCACAAAGAAGTACAGAAGGTATCTCTACAGCGCACAAAGGAGTACAGAAGGTATCTCTACAGCGATCAAAGGAGTACAGAAGGTATCTCTACAGCGCACAAAGGAGTACAGGAAATATCTCTAGAACGTACAAAGGAGTACAGGAAATATCTCTAGAACGTACAAAGGAGTACACGAGGTATCTCTACAGCGTACAAAGGAGTACAGATGGTATCTCTACAGCGCTCAAAGAAGTACAGAAGGTATCTCTACAGCGCACAAAGGAGTACAGAAGGTATCTCTACAGCGCACAAAGGAGTACAGAAGGTATCTCTACAGCGCACAAAGGAGTACAGGAAATATCTCTAGAACGTACAAAGGAGTACAGAAGGTATCTCTACAGCGTACAAAGGAGTACAGAAGGTATCTCTACAGCGCACAAAGGAGTACAGAAGGTATCTCTACAGCGCACAAAGGAGTACAGAAGGTATCTCTACAGCGCACAAAGGAGTACAGAAGGTATCTCTACAGCGCACAAAGGAGTACAGAAGGTATCTCTACAGCGCACGAAGGAGTACAGGAAATATCTCTAGAACGTACAAAGGAGTACACGAGGTATCTCTACAGCGTACAAAGGAGTACAGAATGTATCTCTACAGCGCACAAAGGAGTACAGAAGGTATCTCTACAGCGCACAAAGGAGTACAGAAGGTATCTCTACAGCGCACAAAGGAGTACAGAAGGTATCTCTACAGCGCACAAAGGAGTACAGAAGGTATCTCTACAGCGCACAAAGGAGTACAGAAGGTATCTCTACAGCGCACAAAGGAGTACAGAATGTATCTCTACAGCGCACAAAGGAGTACAGAAGGTATCTCTACAGCGCACAAAGGAGTACAGAAGGTATCTCTACAGCGCACAAAGGAGTACAGAAGGTATCTCTACAGCACACAAAGGAGTACAGAAGGTATCTCTACAGCGCACAAAGGAGTACAGAAGGTATCACTACAGCGCACAAAGGAGTACAGAAGGTATCTCTACAGCGCACAAAGGAGTACATAAGGTATCTCTACAGCGCACAAAGGAGTACAGGAAAGATCTCTAGAACGTACAAAGGAGCACACGAGGTATCTCTACAGCGTACAAAGGAGTACAGAAGGTATCTCTACAGCGCACAAAGGAGTACAGAAGGTATCTCTACAGCGCACAAAGGAGTACAGAAGGTATCTCTACAGCGCACAAAGGAGTACAGAAGGTATCTCTACAGCGCACAAAGGAGAACAGAAGGTATCTCTTCAGCGCACAAAGGAGAACAGAAGGTATCTCTACAGCGCACAAAGGAGTACAGAAGGTATCTCTACAGCGCACAAAGGAGTACAGAAGGTATCTCTACAGCGCACAAAGGAGTACAGAAGGTATCTCTACAGCGCACAAAGGAGTACAGAAGGTATCTCTACAGCGCACAAAGGAGTACAGAAGGTATCTCTACAGCGCACGAAGGAGTACAGAAGGTATCTCTACAGCGCACAAAGGAGTACAGAAGGTATCTCTACAGCGCACAAAGGAGTACAGAAGGTATCTCTACAGCGCACAAAGGAGTACAGAAGGTATCTCTACAGCGCACAAAGGAGTACAGGAAATATCTCTAGAACGTACAAAGGAGTACACGAGGTATCTCTACAGCGTACAAAGGAGTACAGAAGGTATCTCTACAGCGCACAAAGGAGTACTGAAGGTATCTCTACAGCGCAAAAAGGAGTACAGATGGTATCTCTACAGCGCACAAAGGAGTACAGAAGGTATCTCTACCGCACACAAAGGAGTACAGGAAATATCTCTAGAACGTACAAAGGAGTACACGAGGAATCTCTACAGCGTACAAAGGAGTTCAGACGGTATCTCTACAGCGCACAAAGGAGTACAGGAAATATCTCTAGAACGTACAAAGGAGTACACGAGGTATCTCTACAGCATACAAAGGAGTACAGAAGGTATCTCTACAGCGCACAAAGGAGTACAAAAGGTATCTCTACAGCGCACAAAGAAGTACACGAGGTATCTCTACAGCGCACAAAGGAGTACAGAAGGTATCTCTACAGCGCACAAAGGAGTACAGAAGGTATCTCTACAGCGCACAAAGGAGTACAGGAAATATCTCTAGAACGTACAAAGGAGTACACGAGGTATCTCTACAGCGTACAAAGGAGTACAGAAGGTATCTCTACAGCGCACAAAGGAGTACAGAAGGTATCTGTACAGCGCGCAAAGGAGTACAGAAGGTAACTCTACAGCGCACAAAGGAGTACAGAAGGTATCTCTTCAGCGCACAAAGGAGTACAGAAGGGTCTCTACAGCGCACAAAGGAGTACAGGAAATATCTCTAGAACGTACAAAGGAGTACACGAGGTATCTCTACAGCGTACAAAGGAGTACAGAAGGTATCTCTACAGCGCACAAAGGAGTACAGAAGGTATCTCTACAGCGCACAAAGGAGTACAGAAAGTATCTCTACAGCGCACAAAGGAGTACAGGAAATATCTCTAGAACGTACAGAGGAGTACACGAGGTATCTCTACAGCATACAAAGGAGTACAGAAGGTATCTCTACAGCGCACAAAGGAGTACAAAAGGTATCTCTACAGCGCACAAAGAAGTACACGAGGTATCTCTACAGCGCACAAAGGAGTACAGAAGGTATCTCTACAGCGCACAAAGGAGTACAGAAGGTATCTCTACAGCGCACAAAGGAGTACAGGAAATATCTCTAGAACGTACAAAGGAGTACACGAGGTATCTCTACAGCGTACAAAGGAGTACAGAAGGTATCTCTACAGCGCACAAAGGAGTACAGAAGGTATCTCTACAGCGCGCAAAGGAGTACAGAAGGTAACTCTACAGCGCACAAAGGAGTACAGAAGGTATCTCTACAGCGCACAAAGGAGTACAGAAGGTATCTCTACAGCGCACAAAGGAGTACAGGAAATATCTCTAGAACGTACAAAGGAGTACACGAGGTATCTCTACAGCGTACAAAGGAGTACAGAAGGTATCTCTACAGCGCACAAAGGAGTAAAGAAGGTATCTCTACAGCGCACAAAGGAGTACAGAAAGTATCTCTACAGCGCACAAAGGAGTACAGGAAATATCTCTAGAACGTACAAAGGAGTACACGAGGTATCTCTACAGCATACAAAGGAGTACAGAAGGTATCTCTACAGCGCACAAAGGAGTACAAAAGGTATCTCTCCAGCGCACAAAGAAGTAGACGAGGTATCTCTACAGCGCACAAAGGAGTACAGAAGGTATCTCTACAGCGCACAAAGGAGTACAGAAGGTATCTCTACACCGCACAAAGGAGTACAGGAAATATCTCTAGAACGTACAAAGGAGTACACGAGGTATCTCTACAGCGTACAAAGGAGTACAGAAGGTATCTCTACAGCGCACAAAGGAGTACAGAAGGTATCTCTACAGCGCGCAAAGGAGTACAGAAGGTAACTCTACAGCGCACAAAGGAGTACAGAAGGTATCTCTACAGCGCACAAAGGAGTACAGAAGGTATCTCTACAGCGCACAAAGGAGTACAGGAAATATCTCTAGAACGCACAAAGGAGTACACGAGGTATCTCTACAGCGTACAAAGGAGTACAGAAGGTATCTCTACAGCGCACAAAGGAGTACAGAAGGTATCTCTACAGCGCACAAAGGAGTACAGAAAGTATCTCTACAGCGCACAAAGGAGTACAGGAAATATCTCTAGAACGTACAAAGGAGTACAGAAGGTATCTCTACAGCGCACAAAGGAGTACAGAAGGTATCTCTACAGCGCACAAAGGAGTACAGAAGGTATCTCTACAGCGCACAAAGGAGTACAGAAGGTATCTCTACAGCGCACAAAGGAGTACAGGAAATATCTCTAGAACGTACAAAGGAGTACACGAGGTATCTCTACAGCGTACAAAGGAGTACAGAAGGTATCTCTACAGCGCTCAAAGGAGTACAGAAGGTATCTCTACAGCGCACAAAGGAGTACAGGAAATATCTCTAGAACGTACAAAGGAGTACACGAGGTATCTCTACAGCGTACAAAGGAGTACAGAAGGTATCTCTACAGCGCAAAAAGGAGTACAAAAGGTATCTCTACAGCGCACAAAGGAGTACAGAAGGTATCTCTACAGCGCACAAAGGAGTACACGAGGTATCTCTACAGCGTACAAAGGAGTACAGAAGGTATCTCTACAGCGCACAAAGGAGTACAGAAGGTATCTCTACAGCGCACAAAGAAGTACAGAAGGTATCTCTACAGCGCACAAAGGAGTACAGGAAATATCTCTAGAACGTACAAAGGAGTACACGAGGTATCTCTACAGCGAACAAAGGAGTACAGAAGGTATCTCTACAGCGCACAAAGGAGTACAGAAGGTATCTCTACAGCGCACAAAGGAGTACAGAAGGTATCTCTACAGCGCACAAAGGAGTACAGAAGGTATCTCTACAGCGCACAAAGGAGTACAGAAGGTATCTCTACAGCGCACAAAGGAGTACAGAAAGTATCTCTACAGCGCACAAAGGAGTACAGGAAATATCTCTACAGCGCACAAAGGAGTACAGAAGGTATCTCTACAGCGCACAAAGGAGTACAGAAGGTATCTCTACAGCGCACAAAGGAGTACAGAAGGTATCTCTACAGCGCACAAAGAAGTACAGAAGGTATCTCTACAGCGCACAAAGGAGTACAGAAGGTATCTCTACAGCGCACAAAGGATTACAGAAGGTATCTCTACAGCGCACAAAGGAGTACAGAAGGTATCTCTACAGCGCACAAAGGAGTACAGGAAATATCTCTAGAACGTACAAAGGAGTACACGAGGTATCTCTACAGCGTACAAAGGAGTTCAGACGGTATCTCTACAGCGCACAAAGGAGTACAGGAAATATCTCTAGAACGTACAAAGGAGTACACGAGGTATCTCTACAGCATACAAAGGAGTACAGAAGGTATCTCTACAGCGCACAAAGGAGTACAAAAGGTATCTCTACAGCGCACAAAGAAGTACACGAGGTATCTCTACAGCGCACAAAGGAGTACAGAAGGTATCTCTACAGCGCACAAAGGAGTACAGAAGGTATCTCTACAGCGCACAAAGGAGTACAGGAAATATCTCTAGAACGTACAAAGGAGTACACGAGGTATCTCTACAGCGTACAAAGGAGTACAGAAGGTATCTCTACAGCGCACAAAGGAGTACAGAAGGTATCTCTACAGCGCGCAAAGGAGTACAGAAGGTAACTCTACAGCGCACAAAGGAGTACAGAAGGTATCTCTACAGCGCACAAAGGAGTACAGAAGGGTCTCTACAGCGCACAAAGGAGTACAGGAAATATCTCTAGAACGTACAAAGGAGTACACGAGGTATCTCTACAGCGTACAAAGGAGTACAGAAGGTATCTCTACAGCGCACAAAGGAGTACAGAAGGTATCTCTACAGCGCACAAAGGAGTACAGAAAGTATCTCTACAGCGCACAAAGGAGTACAGGAAATATCTCTAGAACGTACAGAGGAGTACACGAGGTATCTCTACAGCATACAAAGGAGTACAGAAGGTATCTCTACAGCGCACAAAGGAGTACAAAAGGTATCTCTACAGCGCACAAAGAAGTACACGAGGTATCTCTACAGCGCACAAAGGAGTACAGAAGGTATCTCTACAGCGCACAAAGGAGTACAGAAGGTATCTCTACAGCGCACAAAGGAGTACAGGAAATATCTCTAGAACGTACAAAGGAGTACACGAGGTATCTCTACAGCGTACAAAGGAGTACAGAAGGTATCTCTACAGCGCACAAAGGAGTACAGAAGGTATCTCTACAGCGCGCAAAGGAGTACAGAAGGTAACTCTACAGCGCACAAAGGAGTACAGAAGGTATCTCTACAGCGCACAAAGGAGTACAGAAGGTATCTCTACAGCGCACAAAGGAGTACAGGAAATATCTCTAGAACGTACAAAGGAGTACACGAGGTATCTCTACAGCGTACAAAGGAGTACAGAAGGTATCTCTACAGCGCACAAAGGAGTAAAGAAGGTATCTCTACAGCGCACAAAGGAGTACAGAAAGTATCTCTACAGCGCACAAAGGAGTACAGGAAATATCTCTAGAACGTACAAAGGAGTACACGAGGTATCTCTACAGCATACAAAGGAGTACAGAAGGTATCTCTACAGCGCACAAAGGAGTACAAAAGGTATCTCTCCAGCGCACAAAGAAGTAGACGAGGTATCTCTACAGCGCACAAAGGAGTACAGAAGGTATCTCTACAGCGCACAAAGGAGTACAGAAGGTATCTCTACACCGCACAAAGGAGTACAGGAAATATCTCTAGAACGTACAAAGGAGTACACGAGGTATCTCTACAGCGTACAAAGGAGTACAGAAGGTATCTCTACAGCGCACAAAGGAGTACAGAAGGTATCTCTACAGCGCGCAAAGGAGTACAGAAGGTAACTCTACAGCGCACAAAGGAGTACAGAAGGTATCTCTACAGCGCACAAAGGAGTACAGAAGGTATCTCTACAGCGCACAAAGGAGTACAGGAAATATCTCTAGAACGCACAAAGGAGTACACGAGGTATCTCTACAGCGTACAAAGGAGTACAGAAGGTATCTCTACAGCGCACAAAGGAGTACAGAAGGTATCTCTACAGCGCACAAAGGAGTACAGAAAGTATCTCTACAGCGCACAAAGGAGTACAGGAAATATCTCTAGAACGTACAAAGGAGTACAGAAGGTATCTCTACAGCGCACAAAGGAGTACAGAAGGTATCTCTACAGCGCACAAAGGAGTACAGAAGGTATCTCTACAGCGCACAAAGGAGTACAGAAGGTATCTCTACAGCGCACAAAGGAGTACAGGAAATATCTCTAGAACGTACAAAGGAGTACACGAGGTATCTCTACAGCGTACAAAGGAGTACAGAAGGTATCTCTACAGCGCTCAAAGGAGTACAGAAGGTATCTCTACAGCGCACAAAGGAGTACAGGAAATATCTCTAGAACGTACAAAGGAGTACACGAGGTATCTCTACAGCGTACAAAGGAGTACAGAAGGTATCTCTACAGCGCAAAAAGGAGTACAAAAGGTATCTCTACAGCGCACAAAGGAGTACAGAAGGTATCTCTACAGCGCACAAAGGAGTACACGAGGTATCTCTACAGCGTACAAAGGAGTACAGAAGGTATCTCTACAGCGCACAAAGGAGTACAGAAGGTATCTCTACAGCGCACAAAGAAGTACAGAAGGTATCTCTACAGCGCACAAAGGAGTACAGGAAATATCTCTAGAACGTACAAAGGAGTACACGAGGTATCTCTACAGCGTACAAAGGAGTACAGAAGGTATCTCTACAGCGCACAAAGGAGTACAGAAGGTATCTCTACAGCGCACAAAGGAGTACAGAAGGTATCTCTACAGCGCACAAAGGAGTACAGAAGGTATCTCTACAGCGCACAAAGGAGTACAGAAGGTATCTCTACAGCGCACAAAGGAGTACAGAAAGTATCTCTACAGCGCACAAAGGAGTACAGGAAATATCTCTAGAACGTACAAAGGAGTACACGAGGTATCTCTACAGCGTACAAAGGAGTACAGAAGGTGTCTCTACAGCGCACAAAGGAGTACAGAAGGTATCTCTACAGCGCACAAAGCAGTACAGAAGGTATCTCTACAGCGCACAAAGAAGTACAGAAGGTATCTCTACAGCGCACAAAGGAGTACAGAAGGTATCTCTACAGCGCACAAAGGAGTACAGAGGGTATCTCTACAGTGCACAAAGGAGTACAGAAGGTATCTCTACAGCGCACAAAGGAGTACAGGAAATATCTCTAGAACGTACAAAGGAGTACACGAGGTATCTCTACAGCGTACAAAGGAGTACAGAAGGTATCTCTACAGCGCACAAAGGAGTGCAGAAGGCATCTCTACAGCGCACAAAGGAGTACAGAAGGTATCTCTACAGCGCACAAAGGAGTACAGAAGGTATCTCTACAGCGCACAAAGGAGAACAGGAAATATCTCTAGAACGTACAAAGGAGTACACGAGGTATCTCTACAGCGTACAAAGGAGTACAGAAGGTATCTCTACAGCGCACAAAGGAGTACAGAAGGTATCTCTACAGCGCACAAAGGAGTACAGAAGGTACCTCTACAGCGCACAAAGGAGTACAGAAGGTATCTCTACAGCGCACAAAGGAGTACAGGAAATATCTCTAGAACGTACAAAGGAGTACAGAAGGTATCTCTACAGCGCACAAAGGAGTACAAAAGGTATCTCTACAGCGCACAAAGGAGTACAGAAGGTATCTCTACAGCGCACAAAGGAGTACAGAAGGTATCTCTACAGCGCACAAAGGAGTACAGAAGGTATCTCTACAGCGCACAAAGGAGTACAGAAGGTATCTCTACAGCGCACAAATGAGTACAGGAAATATCTCTAGAACGTTCAAAGGAGTACAGAAGGTATCTCTACAGCGCACAAAGGAGTACAGAAGGTATCTCTACAGCGCACAAAGGAGTACAGAATGTATCTCTACAGCGCACAAAGGAGTACAGAAGGTATCTCTACAGCGCACAAAGGAGTACAGAAGGTATCTCTACAGCGCACAAAGGAGTACAGAAGGTATCTCTACAGCGCACAAAGGAGTACAGAAGGTATCTCTACAGCGCACAAAGGAGTACAGAAGGTATCTCTACAGCGCACAAAGGAGTACAGGAAATATCTCTAGAACGTACAAAGGAGTACACGAGGTATCTCTACAGCTACAAAGGAGTACAGAAGGTATCTCTACAGCGCACAAAGGAGTACAGAAGGTATCTCTACAGCGCACAAAGGAGTACAGGAAATATCTCTAGAACGTACAAAGGAGTACAGAAGGTATCTCTACAGCGCACAAAGGAGTACAGAAGGTATCTCTACAGCGCACAAAGGAGTACAGAAGGTATCTCTACAGCGCACAAAGGAGTACAGGAAATTTCTCTAGAACGTACAAAGAAGTACACGAGGTATCTCTACAGCGTACAAAGGAGTACAGAAGGTATCTCTACAGCGCACAAATGAGTACAGGAAATATCTCTAGAACGTACAAAGGAGTACACGAGGTATCTCTACAGCGTACAAAGGAGTACAGAAGGTATCTCTACAGCGCACAAAGGAGTACAGAAGGTATCTCTACAGCACACAAAGGAGTACAGAAGGTATCTCTACAGCGCACAAAGGAGTACAGAAGGTATCTCTACAGCGCACAAAGGAGTACAGGAAATATCTCTAGAACGTACAAAGGAGTACAGGAAATATCTCTAGAACGTACAAAGGAGTACACGAGGTATCTCTACAGCGTACAAAGGAGTACAGAAGGTATCTCTAGAGCGCACAAAGGAGTACAGAAGGTATCTCTACAGCGCACAAAGGAGTACAGAAGGTATCTCTACAGCGCACAAAGGAGTACAGAAGGTATCTCTACAGCGCACAAAGGAGTACAGGAAATATCTCTAGATCGTACAAAGGAGTACAGAAGGTATCTCTACAGCGTACAAAGGAGTACAGAAGGTATCTCTACCGCGCACAAAGGAGTACAGAAGGTATCTCTACAGCACACAAAGGAGTACAGAAGGTATCTCTACAGCGCACAAAGGAGTACAGAAGGTATCTCTACAGCGCACAAAGGAGTACAGAAGGTATCTCTACAGCGCACAAAGGAGTACAGGAAATATCTCTAGAACGTACAAAGAAGTACACGAGGTATCTCTACAGCGTACAAAGGAGTACAGAAGGTATCTCTACAGCGCACAAAGAAGTACAGAAGGTATCTCTACAGCGCACAAAGGAGTACAGAAGGTATCTCTACAGCGCACAAAGGAGTACAGAAGGTATCTCTACAGCGCACAAAGGAGTACAGAAGGTATCTCAACAGCGCACAAAGGAGTACAGAAGGTATCTCTACAGCGCACAAAGGAGTACAGAAGGTATCTCTACAGCGCACAAAGGAGTACAGAAGGTATCTCTACAGCGCACCAAGGAGTACAGAAGGTATCTCTACAGCGCACAAAGGAGTACAGAAGGTATCTCTACATCGCACAAAGGAGTACAGAAGGTATCTCTACAGCACACAAAGGAGTACAGAAGGTATCTCTACAGCGCACAAAGGAGTACAGGAAATATCTCTAGATCGTACAAAGAAGTACACGAGGTATCTCTACAGCGTACAAAGGAGTACAGAAGGTATCTCTACAGCGCACAGAGGAGTACAGAAGGTATCTCTACAGCGCACAAAGGAGTACAGGAGGTATCTCTACAGCGCACAAAGGAGTACAGAAGGTATCTCTACAGCGCACAAAGGAGAACAGAAGGTATCTCTTCAGCGCATAAAGGAGTACAGAAGGTATCTCTACAGCGCACAAAGGAGTACAGAAGGTATCTCTACAGCGCACAAAGGAGTACAGAAGGTATCTCTACAGCGCACAAAGGAGTACAGAAGGTATCTCTACAGCGCACAAAAGAGTACAAAAGGTATCTCTACAGCGCACAAAGGAGTACAGAAGGTATCTCTACAGCGCACAAAGTAGTACAGAAGGTATCTCTACAGCGCACAAAGGAGTACAGAAGGTATCTCTACAGCACACAAAGGAGTACAGAAGGTATCTCTACAGCGCACAAAGGAGTACAGAAGGTATCTCTACAGCGCACAAAGGAGTACAGGAAATATCTCTAGAACGTACAAAGGAGTACACGAGGTATCTCTACAGCGTACAAAGGAGTACAGAAGGTATCTCTACAGCGCTCAAAGGAGTACAGAAGGTATCTCTACAGCGCACAAAGGAGTACAGGAAATATCTCCAGAACGTACAAAGGAGTACACGAGGTATCTCTACAGCGTACAAAGGAGTACAGAAGGTATCTCTACAGCGCACAAAGGAGTACAAAAGGTATCTCTACAGCGCACAAAGGAGTACAGAAGGTATCTCTACAGCGCACAAAGGAGTACACGAGGTATCTCTACAGCGTACAAAGGAGTACAGAAGGTATCTCTACAGCGCACAAAGGAGTACAGAAGGTATCTCTACAGCGCACAAAGGAGTACAGAAGGTATCTCTACAGCGCACAAAGGAGTACAGGAGATATCTCTAGAACGTACAAAGGAGTACACGAGGTATCTCTACAGCATACAAAGAAGTACAGAAGGTATCTCTACAGCGCACAAAGGAGTACAGAAGGTATCTCTACAGCGCACAAAGGAGTACAGAAGGTATCTCTACAGCGCACAAAGGAGTACAGAAGGTATCTCTACAGCGCACAAAGGAGTACAGAAGGTATCTCTACAGCGCACAAAGGAGTACAGAAGGTATCTCTACAGCGCACAAAGGAGTACAGGAAATATCTCTAGAATGTACAAAGGAGTACACGAGGTATCTCTACAGCGTACAAAGGAGTACAGAAGGTGTCTCTACAGCGCACAAAGGAGTACAGAAGGTATCTCTACAGCGCACAAAGGAGTACAGAAGGTATCTCTACAGTGCACAAAGGAGTACAGAAGGTATCTCTACAGCGCACAAAGGAGTACAGAAGGTATCTCTACAGCGCACAAAGGAGTACAGAGGGTATCTCTACAGTGCACAAAGGAGTACAGAAGGTATCTCTACAGCGCACAAAGGAGTACAGGAAATATCTCTAGAACGTACAAAGGAGTACACGAGGTATCTCTACAGCGTACAAAGGAGTACAGAAGGTA
Organism: Morinoia aosen; assembly: GCA_030386875.1. Lineage (NCBI taxonomy): Eukaryota > Metazoa > Arthropoda > Malacostraca > Amphipoda > Talitridae > Morinoia > Morinoia aosen. Next base: position 17,057,166 of record JASJYW010000027.1, read on the forward strand.
TCTCTACAGCGCACAAAGGAGTACAGAAGGTATCTCTACAGCGCACAAAGGAGTACAGAAGGTATCTCTACAGCGCACAAAGGAGTACAGAAGGTATCTCTACAGCGCACAAAGGAGTACAGGAAATATCTCTAGAACGTACAAAGGAGTACACGAGGTATCTCTACAGCGTACAAAGGAGTACAGAAGGTATCTCTACAGCGCACAAAGGAGTGCAGAAGGTATCTCTACAGCGCACAAAGGAGTACAGGAAATATCTCTAGAACGTACAAAGGAGTACAGAAGGTATCTCTACAGCGCACAAAGGAGTACAGAAGGTATCTCTACAGCGCACAAAGGAGTACAGAAGGTATCTCTACAGCGCACAAAGGAGTACAGGAAATATCTCTAGAACGTACAAAGGAGTACACGAGGTATCTCTACAGCGTACAAAGGAGTACAGAAGGTATCTCTACAGCGCACAAAGGAGTACAGGAAATATCTCTAGAACGTACAAAGGAGTACACGAGGTATCTCTACAGCGTACAAAGGAGTACAGAAGGTATCTCTATAGCGCACAAAGGAGTACAGAAGGTATCTCTACAGCGCACAAAGGTGTACAGAAGGTTTCTCTACAGCGCACAAAGGAGTACAGAAGGTATCTCTACAGTGCACAAAGGAGTACAGGAAATATCTCTAGAACGTACAAAGGAGTACAGGAAATATCTCTAGAACGTACAAAGGAGTAAACGAGGTATCTCTACAGCGTACAAAGGAGTACAGAAGGTATCTCTACAGCGCACAAAGGAGTACAGAAGGTATCTCTACAGCGCACAAAGGAGTACAGAAGGTATCTCTACAGCGCAAAAAGGAGTACAGAAGGTATCTCTACAGCGCACAAAGGAGTACAGGAAATATCTCTAGATCGTACAAAGGAGTACAGAAGGTATCTCTACAGCGTACAAAGGAGTACAGAAGGTATCTCTACCGCGCACAAAGGAGTACAGAAGGTATCTCTACAGCACACAAAGGAGTACAGAAGGTATCTCTACAGCGCACAAAGGAGTACAGAAGGTATCTCTACAGCGCACAAAGGAGTACAGAAGGTATCTCTACAGCGCACAAAGGAGTACAGGAAATATCTCTAGAACGTACAAAGGCGTACACGAGGTATCTCTACAGCGTACAAAGAAGTACAGAAGGTATCTCTACAGCGCACAAAGAAGTACAGAAGGTATCTCTACAGCGCACAAAGGAGTACAGAAGGTATTTCTACAGCGCACAAAGGAGTACAGAAGGTATCTCTACAGCGCACAAAGGAGTACAGAAGGTATCTCTACAGCGCACAAAGGAGTGCAGAAGGTATCTCTACAGCGCACAAAGGAGTACAGAAGGTATCTCTACAGCGCACAAAGGAGTACAGAAGGTATCTCTACAGCGCACAAAGGAGTACAGAAGGTATCTCTACAGCGCACAAAGGAGTACAGGAAATATATCTAGAACGTACAAAGGAGTACACGAGGTATCTCTACAGCGTACAAAGGAGTACAGAAGGTATCTCTACAGCGCACAAAGGAGTATAGAAGGTATCTCTACAGCGCACAAAGGAGTACAGGAGGTATCTCTACAGCGCACAAAGGAGTACAGAAGGTATCTCTACACCGCACAAAGGAGAACAGAAGGTATCTCTTCAGCGCACAAAGGAGTACAGAAGGTATCTCTACAGCGCACAAAGGAGTACAGAAGGTATCTCTACAGCGCACAAAGGAGTACAGAAGGTATCTCTACAGCGCACAAAGGAGTACAGAAGGTATCTCTACAGCGCACAAAAGAGTACAAAAGGTATTTCTACAGCGCACAAAGGAGTACAGAAGGTATCTCTACAGCGCACAAAGGAGTACAGAAGGTATCTCTACAGCGCACAAAGGAGTACAGAAGGTATCTTTACAGCGCACAAAGAAGTACAGGAAATATCTCTAGAACGTACAAAGGAGTACACGAGGTATCTTTACAGCGTACAAAGGAGTACAGAGGTATCTCTACAGTGCACAAAGGAGTACAGAAGGTATCTCTACAGCGCACAAAGGAGTACAGAAAGTATCTCTACAGCGCACAAAGGAGTACAGGAAATATCTCTAGAACGTACAAAGGAGTACACGAGGTATCTCTACAGCGTACAAAGGTGTACAGAAGGTATCTCTACAGCGCACAAAGGAGTACAGAAGGTATCTCTACAGCGCGCAAAGGAGTACAGAAGGTATCTCTACAGCGCACAAAGGAGTACAGAAGGTATCTCTACAGCGCACAAAGGAGTACAGAAAGTATCTCTACAGCGCACAAAGGAGTACAGGAAATATCTCTAGAACGTACAAAGGAGTACAGAAGGTATCTCTACAGCGCACAAAGGAGTACAGAAGGTATCTCTACAGCGCACAAAGGAGTACAGAAGGTATCTCTACAGCGCACAAAGGAGTACAGAAGGTATCTCTACAGCGCACAAAGGAGTACAGGAAATATCTCTAGAACGTACAAAGGAGTACACGAGGTATCTCTACAGCGTACAAAGGAGTACAGAAGGTATCTCTACAGCGCTCAAAGGAGTACAGAAGGTATCTCTACAGCGCACAAAGGAGTACAGGAAATATCTCTAGAACGTACAAAGGAGTACACGAGGTATCTCTACAGCGTACAAAGGAGTACAGAAGGTATCTCTACAGCGCAAAAAGGAGTACAAAAGGTATCTCTACAGCGCACAAAGGAGTACAGAAGGTATCTCTACAGCGCACAAAGGAGTACACGAGGTATCTCTACAGCGTACAAAGGAGTACAGAAGGTATCTCTACAGCGCACAAAGGAGTACAGAAGGTATCTCTACAGCGCACAAAGAAGTACAGAAGGTATCTCTACAGCGCACAAAGGAGTACAGGAAATATCTCTAGAACGTACAAAGGAGTACACGAGGTATCTCTACAGCGTACAAAGGAGTACAGAAGGTATCTCTACAGCGCACAAAGGAGTACAGAAGGTATCTCTACAGCGCACAAAGGAGTACAGAAGGTATCTCTACAGCGCACAAAGGAGTACAGAAGGTATCTCTACAGCGCACAAAGGAGTACAGAAGGTATCTCTACAGCGCACAAAGGAGTACAGAAAGTATCTCTACAGCGCACAAAGGAGTACAGGAAATATCTCTAGAACGTACAAAGGAGTACACGAGGTATCTCTACAGCGTACAAAGGAGTACAGAAGGTGTCTCTACAGCGCACAAAGGAGTACAGAAGGTATCTCTACAGCGCACAAAGCAGTACAGAAGGTATCTCTACAGCGCACAAAGAAGTACAGAAGGTATCTCTACAGCGCACAAAGGAGTACAGAAGGTATCTCTACAGCGCACAAAGGAGTACAGAGGGTATCTCTACAGTGCACAAAGGAGTACAGAAGGTATCTCTACAGCGCACAAAGGAGTACAGGAAATATCTCTAGAACGTACAAAGGAGTACACGAGGTATCTCTACAGCGTACAAAGGAGTACAGAAGGTATCTCTACAGCGCACAAAGGAGTGCAGAAGGCATCTCTACAGCGCACAAAGGAGTACAGAAGGTATCTCTACAGCGCACAAAGGAGTACAGAAGGTATCTCTACAGCGCACAAAGGAGTACAGGAAATATCTCTAGAACGTACAAAGGAGTACACGAGGTATCTCTACAGCGTACAAAGGAGTACAGAAGGTATCTCTACAGCGCACAAAGGAGTACAGAAGGTATCTCTACAGCGCACAAAGGAGTACAGAAGGTACCTCTACAGCGCACAAAGGAGTACAGAAGGTATCTCTACAGCGCACAAAGGAGTACAGGAAATATCTCTAGAACGTACAAAGGAGTACAGAAGGTATCTCTACAGCGCACAAAGGAGTACAAAAGGTATCTCTACAGCGCACAAAGGAGTACAGAAGGTATCTCTACAGCGCACAAAGGAGTACAGAAGGTATCTCTACAGCGCACAAAGGAGTACAGAAGGTATCTCTACAGCGCACAAAGGAGTACAGAAGGTATCTCTACAGCGCACAAATGAGTACAGGAAATATCTCTAGAACGTTCAAAGGAGTACAGAAGGTATCTCTACAGCGCACAAAGGAGTACAGAAGGTATCTCTACAGCGCACAAAGGAGTACAGAATGTATCTCTACAGCGCACAAAGGAGTACAGAAGGTATCTCTACAGCGCACAAAGGAGTACAGAAGGTATCTCTACAGCGCACAAAGGAGTACAGAAGGTATCTCTACAGCGCACAAAGGAGTACAGAAGGTATCTCTACAGCGCACAAAGGAGTACAGAAGGTATCTCTACAGCGCACAAAGGAGTACAGGAAATATCTCTAGAACGTACAAAGGAGTACACGAGGTATCTCTACAGCTACAAAGGAGTACAGAAGGTATCTCTACAGCGCACAAAGGAGTACAGAAGGTATCTCTACAGCGCACAAAGGAGTACAGGAAATATCTCTAGAACGTACAAAGGAGTACAGAAGGTATCTCTACAGCGCACAAAGGAGTACAGAAGGTATCTCTACAGCGCACAAAGGAGTACAGAAGGTATCTCTACAGCGCACAAAGGAGTACAGGAAATTTCTCTAGAACGTACAAAGAAGTACACGAGGTATCTCTACAGCGTACAAAGGAGTACAGAAGGTATCTCTACAGCGCACAAATGAGTACAGGAAATATCTCTAGAACGTACAAAGGAGTACACGAGGTATCTCTACAGCGTACAAAGGAGTACAGGAGGTATCTCTACAGCGAACAAAGGAGTACAGAAGGTATCTCTACAGCACACAAAGGAGTACAGAAGGTATCTCTACAGCGCACAAAGGAGTACAGAAGGTATCTCTACAGCGCACAAAGGAGTACAGGAAATATCTCTAGAACGTACAAAGGAGTACAGGAAATATCTCTAGAACGTACAAAGGAGTACACGAGGTATCTCTACAGCGTACAAAGGAGTACAGAAGGTATCTCTAGAGCGCACAAAGGAGTACAGAAGGTATCTCTACAGCGCACAAAGGAGTACAGAAGGTATCTCTACAGCGCACAAAGGAGTACAGAAGGTATCTCTACAGCGCACAAAGGAGTACAGGAAATATCTCTAGATCGTACAAAGGAGTACAGAAGGTATCTCTACAGCGTACAAAGGAGTACAGAAGGTATCTCTACCGCGCACAAAGGAGTACAGAAGGTATCTCTACAGCACACAAAGGAGTACAGAAGGTATCTCTACAGCGCACAAAGGAGTACAGAAGGTATCTCTACAGCGCACAAAGGAGTACAGAAGGTATCTCTACAGCGCACAAAGGAGTACAGGAAATATCTCTAGAACGTACAAAGAAGTACACGAGGTATCTCTACAGCGTACAAAGGAGTACAGAAGGTATCTCTACAGCGCACAAAGAAGTACAGAAGGTATCTCTACAGCGCACAAAGGAGTACAGAAGGTATCTCTACAGCGCACAAAGGAGTACAGAAGGTATCTCTACAGCGCACAAAGGAGTACAGAAGGTATCTCTACAGCGCACAAAGGAGTACAGAAGGTATCTCTACAGCGCACAAAGGAGTACAGAAGGTATCTCTACAGCGCACAAAGGAGTACAGAAGGTATCTCTACAGCGCACCAAGGAGTACAGAAGGTATCTCTACAGCGCACAAAGGAGTACAGAAGGTATCTCTACATCGCACAAAGGAGTACAGAAGGTATCTCTACAGCGCACAAAGGAGTACAGAAGGTATCTCTACAGCGCACAAAGGAGTACAGGAAATATCTCTAGATCGTACAAAGAAGTACACGAGGTATCTCTACAGCGTACAAAGGAGTACAGAAGGTATCTCTACAGCGCACAGAGGAGTACAGAAGGTATCTCTACAGCGCACAAAGGAGTACAGGAGGTATCTCTACAGCGCACAAAGGAGTACAGAAGGTATCTCTACAGCGCACAAAGGAGAACAGAAGGTATCTCTTCAGCGCATAAAGGAGTACAGAAGGTATCTCTACAGCGCACAAAGGAGTACAGAAGGTATCTCTACAGCGCACAAAGGAGTACAGAAGGTATCTCTACAGCGCACAAAGGAGTACAGAAGGTATCTCTACAGCGCACAAAAGAGTACAAAAGGTATCTCTACAGCGCACAAAGGAGTACAGAAGGTATCTCTACAGCGCACAAAGTAGTACAGAAGGTATCTCTACAGCGCACAAAGGAGTACAGAAGGTATCTCTACAGCGCACAAAGGAGTACAGAAGGTATCTCTACAGCGCACAAAGGAGTACAGAAGGTATCTCTACAGCGCACAAAGGAGTACAGGAAATATCTCTAGAACGTACAAAGGAGTACACGAGGTATCTCTACAGCGTACAAAGGAGTACAGAAGGTATCTCTACAGCGCTCAAAGGAGTACAGAAGGTATCTCTACAGCGCACAAAGGAGTACAGGAAATATCTCCAGAACGTACAAAGGAGTACACGAGGTATCTCTACAGCGTACAAAGGAGTACAGAAGGTATCTCTACAGCGCACAAAGGAGTACAAAAGGTATCTCTACAGCGCACAAAGGAGTACAGAAGGTATCTCTACAGCGCACAAAGGAGTACACGAGGTATCTCTACAGCGTACAAAGGAGTACAGACGGTATCTCTACAGCGCACAAAGGAGTACAGAAGGTATCTCTACAGCGCACAAAGGAGTACAGAAGGTATCTCTACAGCGCACAAAGGAGTACAGGAGATATCTCTAGAACGTACAAAGGAGTACACGAGGTATCTCTACAGCATACAAAGAAGTACAGAAGGTATCTCTACAGCGCACAAAGGAGTACAGAAGGTATCTCTACAGCGCACAAAGGAGTACAGAAGATATCTCTACAGCGCACAAAGGAGTACAGAAGGTATCTCTACAGCGCACAAAGGAGTACAGAAGGTATCTCTACAGCGCACAAAGGAGTACAGAAGGTATCTCTACAGCGCACAAAGGAGTACAGGAAATATCTCTAGAATGTACAAAGGAGTACACGAGGTATCTCTACAGCGTACAAAGGAGTACAGAAGGTGTCTCTACAGCGCACAAAGGAGTACAGAAGGTATCTCTACAGCGCACAAAGGAGTACAGAAGGTATCTCTACAGTGCACAAAGGAGTACAGAAGGTATCTCTACAGCGCACAAAGGAGTACAGAAGGTATCTCTACAGCGCACAAAGGAGTACAGAGGGTATCTCTACAGTGCACAAAGGAGTACAGAAGGTATCTCTACAGCGCACAAAGGAGTACAGGAAATATCTCTAGAACGTACAAAGGAGTACACGAGGTATCTCTACAGCGTACAAAGGAGTACAGAAGGTATCTCTACAGCGCACAAAGGAGTACAGAAGGTATCTCTACAGCGCACAAAGGAGTACAGAAGGTATCTCTACAGCGCACAAAGGAGTACAGAAGGTATCTCTACAGCGCACAAAGGAGTACAGGAAATATCTCTAGAACGTACAAAGGAGTACACGAGGTATCTCTACAGCGTACAAAGGCGTACAGAAGGTATCTCTACAGCGCACAAAGGAGTACAGAAGGTATCTCTACAGCGCACAAAGGAGTACAGAAGGTACCTCTACAGCGCACAAAGAAGTACAGAAGGTATCTCTACAGCGCACAAAGGAGTACAGGAAATATCTCTAGAACGTACAAAGGAGTACAGAAGGTATCTCTACAGCGCACAAAGGAGTACAAAAGGTATCTCTACAGCGCACAAAGGAGTACAGAAGGTATCTCTACAGCGCACAAAGGAGTACAGAAGGTATCTCTACAGCGCACAAAGGAGTACAGAAGGTATCTCTACAGCGCACAAAGGAGTACAGAAGGTATCTCTACAGCACACAAATGAGTACAGGAAATATCTCTAGAACGTTCAAAGGAGTACAGAAGGTATCTCTACAGCGCACAAAGGAGTACAGAAGGTATCTCTACAGCGCACAAAGGAGTACAGAAGGTATTTCTACAGCGCACAAAGGAGTACAGAAGGTATCTCTACAGCGCACAAAGGAGTACAGATGGTATCTCTACAGCGCACAAAGGAGTACAGAAGGTATCTCTACAGCGCACAAAGGAGTACAGAAGGTATCTCTACAGCGCACAAAGGAGTACAGAAGGTATCTCTACAGCACACAAAGGAGTACAGGAAATATCTCTAGAACGTACAAAGGAGTACACGAGGTATCTCTACAGCGTACAAAGGAGTACAGAAGGTATCTCTACAGCGCACAAAGGAGTGCAGAAGGTATCTCTACAGCGCACAAAGGAGTACAGGAAATATCTCTAGAACGTACAAAGGAGTACAGAAGGTATCTCTACAGCGCACAAAGGAGTACAGAAGGTATCTCTACAGCGCACAAAGGAGTACAGAAGGTATCTCTACAGCGCACAAAGGAGTACAGGAAATATCTCTAGAACGTACAAAGGAGTACACGAGGTATCTCTACAGCGTACAAAGGAGTACAGAAGGTATCTCTACAGCGCACAAAGGAGTACAGGAAATATCTCTAGAACGTACAAAGGAGTACACGAGGTATCTCTACAGCGTACAAAGGAGTACAGAAGGTATCTCTATAGCGCACAAAGGAGTACAGAAGGTATCTCTACAGCGCACAAAGGTGTACAGAAGGTATCTCTACAGCGCACAATGGAGTACAGAAGGTATCTCTACAGTGCACAAAGGAGTACAGGAAATATCTCTAGAACGTACAAAGGAGTACAGGAAATATCTCTAGAACGTACAAAGGAGTAAACGAGGTATCTCTACAGCGTACAAAGGAGTACAGAAGGTATCTCTACAGCGCACAAAGGAGTACAGAAGGTATCTCTACAGCGCACAAAGGAGTACAGAAGGTATCTCTACAGCGCAAAAAGGAGTACAGAAGGTATCTCTACAGCGCACAAAGGAGTACAGGAAATATCTCTAGATCGTACAAAGGAGTACAGAAGGTATCTCTACAGCGTACAAAGGAGTACAGAAGGTATCTCTACCGCGCACAAAGGAGTACAGAAGGTATCTCTACAGCACACAAAGGAGTACAGAAGGTATCTCTACAGCGCACAAAGGAGTACAGAAGGTATCTCTACAGCGCACAAAGGAGTACAGAAGGTATCTCTACAGCGCACAAAGGAGTACAGGAAATATCTCTAGAACGTACAAAGGAGTACACGAGGTATCTCTACAGCGTACAAAGAAGTACAGAAGGTATCTCTACAGCGCACAAAGAAGTACAGAAGGTATCTCTACAGCGCACAAAGGAGTACAGAAGGTATTTCTACAGCGCACAAAGGAGTACAGAAGGTATCTCTACAGCGCACAAAGGAGTACAGAAGGTATCTCTACAGCGCACAAAGGAGTGCAGAAGGTATCTCTACAGCGCACAAAGGAGTACAGAAGGTATCTCTACAGCGCACAAAGGAGTACAGAAGGTATCTCTACAGCGCACAAAGGAGTACAGAAGGTATCTCTACAGCGCACAAAGGAGTACAGGAAATATATCTAGAACGTACAAAGGAGTACACGAGGTATCTCTACAGCGTACAAAGGAGTACAGAAGGTATCTCTACAGCGCACAAAGGAGTATAGAAGGTATCTCTACAGCGCACAAAGGAGTACAGGAGGTATCTCTACAGCGCACAAAGGAGTACAGAAGGTATCTCTACACCGCACAAAGGAGAACAGAAGGTATCTCTTCAGCGCACAAAGGAGTACAGAAGGTATCTCTACAGCGCACAAAGGAGTACAGAAGGTATCTCTACAGCGCACAAAGGAGTACAGAAGGTATCTCTACAGCGCACAAAGGAGTACAGAAGGTATCTCTACAGCGCACAAAAGAGTACAGAAGGTATTTCTACAGCGCACAAAGGAGTACAGAAGGTATCTCTACAGCGCACAAAGGAGTACAGAAGGTATCTCTACAGCGCACAAAGGAGTACAGAAGGTATCTTTACAGCGCACAAAGAAGTACAGGAAATATCTCTAGAACGTACAAAGGAGTACACGAGGTATCTCTACAGCGTACAAAGGAGTACAGAGGTATCTCTACAGTGCACAAAGGAGTACAGAAGGTATCTCTACAGCGCACAAAGGAGTACAGAAAGTATCTCTACAGCGCACAAAGGAGTACAGGAAATATCTCTAGAACGTACAAAGGAGTACACGAGGTATCTCTACAGCGTACAAAGGTGTACAGAAGGTATCTCTACAGCGCACAAAGGAGTACAGAAGGTATCTCTACAGCGCGCAAAGGAGTACAGAAGGTATCTCTACAGCGCACAAAGGAGTACAGAAGGTATCTCTACAGCGCACAAAGGAGTACAGAAAGTATCTCTACAGCGCACAAAGGAGTACAGGAAATATCTCTAGAACGTACAAAGGAGTACAGAAGGTATCTCTACAGCGCACAAAGGAGTACAGAAGGTATCTCTACAGCGCACAAAGGAGTACAGAAGGTATCTCTACAGCGCACAAAGGAGTACAGAAGGTATCTCTACAGCGCACAAAGGAGTACAGGAAATATCTCTAGAACGTACAAAGGAGTACACGAGGTATCTCTACAGCGTACAAAGGAGTACAGAAGGTATCTCTACAGCGCTCAAAGGAGTACAGAAGGTATCTCTACAGCGCACAAAGGAGTACAGGAAATATCTCTAGAACGTACAAAGGAGTACACGAGGTATCTCTACAGCGTACAAAGGAGTACAGAAGGTATCTCTACAGCGCAAAAAGGAGTACAAAAGGTATCTCTACAGCGCACAAAGGAGTACAGAAGGTATCTCTACAGCGCACAAAGGAGTACACGAGGTATCTCTACAGCGTACAAAGGAGTACAGAAGGTATCTCTACAGCGCACAAAGGAGTACAGAAGGTATCTCTACAGCGCACAAAGAAGTACAGAAGGTATCTCTACAGCGCACAAAGGAGTACAGGAAATATCTCTAGAACGTACAAAGGAGTACACGAGGTATCTCTACAGCGTACAAAGGAGTACAGAAGGTATCTCTACAGCGCACAAAGGAGTACAGAAGGTATCTCTACAGCGCACAAAGGAGTACAGAAGGTATCTCTACAGCGCACAAAGGAGTACAGAAGGTATCTCTACAGCGCACAAAGGAGTACAGAAGGTATCTCTACAGCGCACAAAGGAGTACAGAAAGTATCTCTACAGCGCACAAAGGAGTACAGGAAATATCTCTAGAACGTACAAAGGAGTACACGAGGTATCTCTACAGCGTACAAAGGAGTACAGAAGGTGTCTCTACAGCGCACAAAGGAGTACAGAAGGTATCTCTACAGCGCACAAAGCAGTACAGAAGGTATCTCTACAGCGCACAAAGAAGTACAGAAGGTATCTCTACAGCGCACAAAGGAGTACAGAAGGTATCTCTACAGCGCACAAAGGAGTACAGAGGGTATCTCTACAGTGCACAAAGGAGTACAGAAGGTATCTCTACAGCGCACAAAGGAGTACAGGAAATATCTCTAGAACGTACAAAGGAGTACACGAGGTATCTCTACAGCGTACAAAGGAGTACAGAAGGTATCTCTACAGCGCACAAAGGAGTGCAGAAGGCATCTCTACAGCGCACAAAGGAGTACAGAAGGTATCTCTACAGCGCACAAAGGAGTACAGAAGGTATCTCTACAGCGCACAAAGGAGTACAGGAAATATCTCTAGAACGTACAAAGGAGTACACGAGGTATCTCTACAGCGTACAAAGGAGTACAGAAGGTATCTCTACAGCGCACAAAGGAGTACAGAAGGTATCTCTACAGCGCACAAAGGAGTACAGAAGGTACCTCTACAGCGCACAAAGGAGTACAGAAGGTATCTCTACAGCGCACAAAGGAGTACAGGAAATATCTCTAGAACGTACAAAGGAGTACAGAAGGTATCTCTACAGCGCACAAAGGAGTACAAAAGGTATCTCTACAGCGCACAAAGGAGTACAGAAGGTATCTCTACAGCGCACAAAGGAGTACAGAAGGTATCTCTACAGCGCACAAAGGAGTACAGAAGGTATCTCTACAGCGCACAAAGGAGTACAGAAGGTATCTCTACAGCGCACAAATGAGTACAGGAAATATCTCTAGAACGTTCAAAGGAGTACAGAAGGTATCTCTACAGCGCACAAAGGAGTACAGAAGGTATCTCTACAGCGCACAAAGGAGTACAGAATGTATCTCTACAGCGCACAAAGGAGTACAGAAGGTATCTCTACAGCGCACAAAGGAGTACAGAAGGTATCTCTACAGCGCACAAAGGAGTACAGAAGGTATCTCTACAGCGCACAAAGGAGTACAGAAGGTATCTCTACAGCGCACAAAGGAGTACAGAAGGTATCTCTACAGCGCACAAAGGAGTACAGGAAATATCTCTAGAACGTACAAAGGAGTACACGAGGTATCTCTACAGCTACAAAGGAGTACAGAAGGTATATCTACAGCGGACAAAGGAGTACAGAAGGTATCTCTACAGCGCACAAAGGAGTACAGGAAATATCTCTAGAACGTACAAAGGAGTACAGAAGGTATCTCTACAGCGCACAAAGGAGTACAGAAGGTATCTCTACAGCGCACAAAGGAGTACAGAAGGTATCTCTACAGCGCACAAAGGAGTACAGGAAATTTCTCTAGAACGTACAAAGAAGTACACGAGGTATCTCTACAGCGTACAAAGGAGTACAGAAGGTATCTCTACAGCGCACAAATGAGTACAGGAAATATCTCTAGAACGTACAAAGGAGTACACGAGGTATCTCTACAGCGTACAAAGGAGTACAGGAGGTATCTCTACAGCGAACAAAGGAGTACAGAAGGTATCTCTACAGCACACAAAGGAGTACAGAAGGTATCTCTACAGCGCACAAAGGAGTACAGAAGGTATCTCTACAGCGCACAAAGGAGTACAGGAAATATCTCTAGAACGTACAAAGGAGTACAGGAAATATCTCTAGAACGTACAAAGGAGTACACGAGGTATCTCTACAGCGTACAAAGGAGTACAGAAGGTATCTCTAGAGCGCACAAAGGAGTACAGAAGGTATCTCTACAGCGCACAAAGGAGTACAGAAGGTATCTCTACAGCGCACAAAGGAGTACAGAAGGTATCTCTACAGCGCACAAAGGAGTACAGGAAATATCTCTAGATCGTACAAAGGAGTACAGAAGGTATCTCTACAGCGTACAAAGGAGTACAGAAGGTATCTCTACCGCGCACAAAGGAGTACAGAAGGTATCTCTACAGCACACAAAGGAGTACAGAAGGTATCTCTACAGCGCACAAAGGAGTACAGAAGGTATCTCTACAGCGCACAAAGGAGTACAGAAGGTATCTCTACAGCGCACAAAGGAGTACAGGAAATATCTCTAGAACGTACAAAGAAGTACACGAGGTATCTCTACAGCGTACAAAGGAGTACAGAAGGTATCTCTACAGCGCACAAAGAAGTACAGAAGGTATCTCTACAGCGCACAAAGGAGTACAGAAGGTATCTCTACAGCGCACAAAGGAGTACAGAAGGTATCTCTACAGCGCACAAAGGAGTACAGAAGGTATCTCTACAGCGCACAAAGGAGTACAGAAGGTATCTCTACAGCGCACAAAGGAGTACAGAAGGTATCTCTACAGCGCACAAAGGAGTACAGAAGGTATCTCTACAGCGCACCAAGGAGTACAGAAGGTATCTCTACAGCGCACAAAGGAGTACAGAAGGTATCTCTACATCGCACAAAGGAGTACAGAAGGTATCTCTACAGCGCACAAAGGAGTACAGAAGGTATCTCTACAGCGCACAAAGGAGTACAGGAAATATCTCTAGATCGTACAAAGAAGTACACGAGGTATCTCTACAGCGTACAAAGGAGTACAGAAGGTATCTCTACAGCGCACAGAGGAGTACAGAAGGTATCTCTACAGCGCACAAAGGAGTACAGGAGGTATCTCTACAGCGCACAAAGGAGTACAGAAGGTATCTCTACAGCGCACAAAGGAGAACAGAAGGTATCTCTTCAGCGCATAAAGGAGTACAGAAGGTATCTCTACAGCGCACAAAGGAGTACAGAAGGTATCTCTACAGCGCACAAAGGAGTACAGAAGGTATCTCTACAGCGCACAAAGGAGTACAGAAGGTATCTCTACAGCGCACAAAAGAGTACAAAAGGTATCTCTACAGCGCACAAAGGAGTACAGAAGGTATCTCTACAGCGCACAAAGTAGTACAGAAGGTATCTCTACAGCGCACAAAGGAGTACAGAAGGTATCTCTACAGCGCACAAAGGAGTACAGAAGGTATCTCTACAGCGCACAAAGGAGTACAGAAGGTATCTCTACAGCGCACAAAGGAGTACAGGAAATATCTCTAGAACGTACAAAGGAGTACACGAGGTATCTCTACAGCGTACAAAGGAGTACAGAAGGTATCTCTACAGCGCTCAAAGGAGTACAGAAGGTATCTCTACAGCGCACAAAGGAGTACAGGAAATATCTCCAGAACGTACAAAGGAGTACACGAGGTATCTCTACAGCGTACAAAGGAGTACAGAAGGTATCTCTACAGCGCACAAAGGAGTACAAAAGGTATCTCTACAGCGCACAAAGGAGTACAGAAGGTATCTCTACAGCGCACAAAGGAGTACACGAGGTATCTCTACAGCGTACAAAGGAGTACAGACGGTATCTCTACAGCGCACAAAGGAGTACAGAAGGTATCTCTACAGCGCACAAAGGAGTACAGAAGGTATCTCTACAGCGCACAAAGGAGTACAGGAGATATCTCTAGAACGTACAAAGGAGTACACGAGGTATCTCTACAGCATACAAAGAAGTACAGAAGGTATCTCTACAGCGCACAAAGGAGTACAGAAGGTATCTCTACAGCGCACAAAGGAGTACAGAAGATATCTCTACAGCGCACAAAGGAGTACAGAAGGTATCTCTACAGCGCACAAAGGAGTACAGAAGGTATCTCTACAGCGCACAAAGGAGTACAGAAGGTATCTCTACAGCGCACAAAGGAGTACAGGAAATATCTCTAGAATGTACAAAGGAGTACACGAGGTATCTCTACAGCGTACAAAGGAGTACAGAAGGTGTCTCTACAGCGCACAAAGGAGTACAGAAGGTATCTCTACAGCGCACAAAGGAGTACAGAAGGTATCTCTACAGCGCACAAAGGAGTACAGAAGGTATCTCTACAGCGCACAAAGGAGTACAGAAGGTATCTCTACAGCGCACAAAGGAGTACAGGAAATATCTCTAGAACGTACAAAGGAGTACACGAGGTATCTCTACAGCGTACAAAGGAGTACAGAAGGTATCTCTACAGCGCACAAAGGAGTACAGGAAATATCTCTAGAACGTACAAAGGAGTACACGAGGTATCTCTACAGCGTACAAAGGAGTACAGAAGGTATCTCTATAGCGCACAAAGGAGTACAGAAGGTATCTCTACAGCGCACAAAGGTGTACAGAAGGTATCTCTACAGCGCACAATGGAGTACAGAAGGTATCTCTACAGTGCACAAAGGAGTACAGGAAATATCTCTAGAACGTACAAAGGAGTACAGGAAATATCTCTAGAACGTACAAAGGAGTAAACGAGGTATCTCTACAGCGTACAAAGGAGTACAGAAGGTATCTCTACAGCGCACAAAGGAGTACAGAAGGTATCTCTACAGCGCACAAAGGAGTACAGAAGGTATCTCTACAGCGCAAAAAGGAGTACAGAAGGTATCTCTACAGCGCACAAAGGAGTACAGGAAATATCTCTAGATCGTACAAAGGAGTACAGAAGGTATCTCTACAGCGTACAAAGGAGTACAGAAGGTATCTCTACCGCGCACAAAGGAGTACAGAAGGTATCTCTACAGCACACAAAGGAGTACAGAAGGTATCTCTACAGCGCACAAAGGAGTACAGAAGGTATCTCTACAGCGCACAAAGGAGTACAGAAGGTATCTCTACAGCGCACAAAGGAGTACAGGAAATATCTCTAGAACGTACAAAGGAGTACACGAGGTATCTCTACAGCGTACAAAGAAGTACAGAAGGTATCTCTACAGCGCACAAAGAAGTACAGAAGGTATCTCTACAGCGCACAAAGGAGTACAGAAGGTATTTCTACAGCGCACAAAGGAGTACAGAAGGTATCTCTACAGCGCACAAAGAAGTACAGAAGGTATCTCTACAGCGCACAAAGGAGTGCAGAAGGTATCTCTACAGCGCACAAAGGAGTACAGAAGGTATCTCTACAGCGCACAAAGGAGTACAGAAGGTATCTCTACAGCGCTCAAAGGAGTACAGAAGGTATCTCTACAGCGCACAAAGGAGTACAGGAAATATATCTAGAACGTACAAAGGAGTACACGAGGTATCTCTACAGCGTACAAAGGAGTACAGAAGGTATCTCTACAGCGCACAAAGGAGTATAGAAGGTATCTCTACAGCGCACAAAGGAGTACAGGAGGTATCTCTACAGCGCACAAAGGAGTACAGAAGGTATCTCTACACCGCACAAAGGAGAACAGAAGGTATCTCTTCAGCGCACAAAGGAGTACAGAAGGTATCTCTACAGCGCACAAAGGAGTACAGAAGGTATCTCTACAGCGCACAAAGGAGTACAGAAGGTATCTCTACAGCGCACAAAGGAGTACAGAAGGTATCTCTACAGCGTACAAAGGAGTACAGAAGGTATCTCTATAGCGCACAAAGGAGTACAGAAGGTATCTCTACAGCGCACAAAGGTGTACAGAAGGTATCTCTACAGCGCACAAAGGAGTACAGAAGGTATCTCTACAGTGCACAAAGGAGTACAGGAAATATCTCTAGAACGTACAAAGGAGTACAGGAAATATCTCTAGAACGTACAAAGGAGTAAACGAGGTATCTCTACAGCGTACAAAGGAGTACAGAAGGTATCTCTACAGCGCACAAAGGAGTACAGAAGGTATCTCTACAGCGCACAAAGGAGTACAGGAAATATCTCTAGAACGTACAAAGGAGTACACGAGGTATCTCTACAGCGTACAAAGGCGTACAGAAGGTATCTCTACAGCGCACAAAGGAGTACAGAAGGTATCTCTACAGCGCACAAAGGAGTACAGAAGGTACCTCTACAGCGCACAAAGAAGTACAGAAGGTATCTCTACAGCGCACAAAGGAGTACAGGAAATATCTCTAGAACGTACAAAGGAGTACAGAAGGTATCTCTACAGCGCACAAAGGAGTACAAAAGGTATCTCTACAGCGCACAAAGGAGTACAGAAGGTATCTCTACAGCGCACAAAGGAGTACAGAAGGTATCTCTACAGCGCACAAAGGAGTACAGGAAATATCTCTAGAACGTACAAAGGAGTACAGAAGGTATCTCTACAGCGCACAAAGGAGTACAGAAGGTATCTCTACAGCGCACAAAGGAGTACAGAAGGTATCTCTACAGCGCACAAAGGAGTACAGGAAATATCTCTAGAACGTACAAAGGAGTACACGAGGTATCTCTACAGCGTACAAAGGAGTACAGAAGGTATCTCTACAGCGCACAAAGGAGTACAGGAAATATCTCTAGAACGTACAAAGGAGTACACGAGGTATCTCTACAGCGTACAAAGGAGTACAGAAGGTATCTCTATAGCGCACAAAGGAGTACAGAAGGTATCTCTACAGCGCACAAAGGTGTACAGAAGGTATCTCTACAGCGCACAATGGAGTACAGAAGGTATCTCTACAGTGCACAAAGGAGTACAGGAAATATCTCTAGAACGTACAAAGGAGTACAGGAAATATCTCTAGAACGTACAAAGGAGTAAACGAGGTATCTCTACAGCGTACAAAGGAGTACAGAAGGTATCTCTACAGCGCACAAAGGAGTACAGAAGGTATCTCTACAGCGCACAAAGGAGTACAGAAGGTATCTCTACAGCGCAAAAAGGAGTACAGAAGGTATCTCTACAGCGCACAAAGGAGTACAGGAAATATCTCTAGATCGTACAAAGGAGTACAGAAGGTATCTCTACAGCGTACAAAGGAGTACAGAAGGTATCTCTACCGCGCACAAAGGAGTACAGAAGGTATCTCTACAGCACACAAAGGAGTACAGAAGGTATCTCTACAGCGCACAAAGGAGTACAGAAGGTATCTCTACAGCGCACAAAGGAGTACAGAAGGTATCTCTACAGCGCACAAAGGAGTACAGGAAATATCTCTAGAACGTACAAAGGAGTACACGAGGTATCTCTACAGCGTACAAAGAAGTACAGAAGGTATCTCTACAGCGCACAAAGAAGTACAGAAGGTATCTCTACAGCGCACAAAGGAGTACAGAAGGTATTTCTACAGCGCACAAAGGAGTACAGAAGGTATCTCTACAGCGCACAAAGAAGTACAGAAGGTATCTCTACAGCGCACAAAGGAGTGCAGAAGGTATCTCTACAGCGCACAAAGGAGTACAGAAGGTATCTCTACAGCGCACAAAGGAGTACAGAAGGTATCTCTACAGCGCTCAAAGGAGTACAGAAGGTATCTCTACAGCGCACAAAGGAGTACAGGAAATATATCTAGAACGTACAAAGGAGTACACGAGGTATCTCTACAGCGTACAAAGGAGTACAGAAGGTATCTCTACAGCGCACAAAGGAGTATAGAAGGTATCTCTACAGCGCACAAAGGAGTACAGGAGGTATCTCTACAGCGCACAAAGGAGTACAGAAGGTATCTCTACACCGCACAAAGGAGAACAGAAGGTATCTCTTCAGCGCACAAAGGAGTACAGAAGGTATCTCTACAGCGCACAAAGGAGTACAGAAGGTATCTCTACAGCGCACAAAGGAGTACAGAAGGTATCTCTACAGCGCACAAAGGAGTACAGAAGGTATCTCTACAGCGTACAAAGGAGTACAGAAGGTATCTCTATAGCGCACAAAGGAGTACAGAAGGTATCTCTACAGCGCACAAAGGTGTACAGAAGGTATCTCTACAGCGCACAAAGGAGTACAGAAGGTATCTCTACAGTGCACAAAGGAGTACAGGAAATATCTCTAGAACGTACAAAGGAGTACAGGAAATATCTCTAGAACGTACAAAGGAGTAAACGAGGTATCTCTACAGCGTACAAAGGAGTACAGAAGGTATCTCTACAGCGCACAAAGGAGTACAGAAGGTATCTCTACAGCGCACAAAGGAGTACAGAAGGTATCTCTACAGCGCAAAAAGGAGTACAGAAGGTATCTCTACAGCGCACAAAGGAGTACAGGAAATATCTCTAGATCGTACAAAGGAGTACAGAAGGTATCTCTACAGCGTACAAAGGAGTACAGAAGGTATCTCTACCGCGCACAAAGGAGTACAGAAGGTATCTCTACAGCACACAAAGGAGTACAGAAGGTATCTCTACAGCGCACAAAGGAGTACAGAAGGTATCTCTACAGCGCACAAAGGAGTACAGAAGGTATCTCTACAGCGCACAAAGGAGTACAGGAAATATCTCTAGAACGTACAAAGGAGTACACGAGGTATCTCTACAGCGTACAAAGAAGTACAGAAGGTATCTCTACAGCGCACAAAGAAGTACAGAAGGTATCTCTACAGCGCACAAAGGAGTACAGAAGGTATTTCTACAGCGCACAAAGGAGTACAGAAGGTATCTCTACAGCGCACAAAGAAGTACAGAAGGTATCTCTACAGCGCACAAAGGAGTGCAGAAGGTATCTCTACAGCGCACAAAGGAGTACAGAAGGTATCTCTACAGCGCACAAAGGAGTACAGAAGGTATCTCTACAGCGCACAAAGGAGTACAGAAGGTATCTCTACAGCGCACAAAGGAGTACAGGAAATATATCTAGAACGTACAAAGGAGTACACGAGGTATCTCTACAGCGTACAAAGGAGTACAGAAGGTATCTCTACAGCGCACAAAGGAGTATAGAAGGTATCTCTACAGCGCACAAAGGAGTACAGGAGGTATCTCTACAGCGCACAAAGGAGTACAGAAGGTATCTCTACACCGCACAAAGGAGAACAGAAGGTATCTCTTCAGCGCACAAAGGAGTACAGAAGGTATCTCTACAGCGCACAAAGGAGTACAGAAGGTATCTCTACAGCGCACAAAGGAGTACAGAAGGTATCTCTACAGCGCACAAAGGAGTACAGAAGGTATCTCTACAGCGCACAAAAGAGTACAGAAGGTATTTCTACAGCGCACAAAGGAGTACAGAAGGTATCTCTACAGCGCACAAAGGAGTACAGAAGGTATCTCTACAGCGCACAAAGGAGTACAGAAGGTATCTTTACAGCGCACAAAGAAGTACAGGAAATATCTCTAGAACGTACAAAGGAGTACACGAGGTATCTCTACAGCGTACAAAGGAGTACAGAGGTATCTCTACAGTGCACAAAGGAGTACAGAAGGTATCTCTACAACGCACAAAGGAGTACACGAGGTATTTCTACAGCGTACAAAGGAGTACAGAAGGTGTCTCTACAGCGCACAAAGGAGTACAGGAAATATCTCTAGAACGTACATAGGAGTACAGGAGGTATCTCTACAGCGTACAAAGAAGTACAGAAGGTATCTCTACAGCGCACAAAGGAGTACAGAAGGTATCTCTTCAGCGCACGAAGGAGTACAGAAGGTATTTCTACAGCGCACAAAGGAGTACAGAAGGTATCTCTACAGCGCACAAAGGAGTACAGGAAATATCTCTCGAACGTACAAAGGAGTACACGAGGTATCTCTACAGCGTACAAAGGAGTACAGAAGGTATCTCTACAGCGCACAAAGGAGTACAGAAGGTATCTCTACAGCGCACAAAGGAGTACAGAAGGTATCTCTACAGCGCACAAAGGAGTACAGAAGGTATCTCTACAGCGCACAAAGGAGTACAGAAGGTATCTCTACAGCGCACAAAGGAGAACAGGAAATATCTCTAGAACGTACAAAGGAGTACACGAGGTATCTCTACAGCGTACGAAGGTGTACAGAAGGTATCTCTACAGCGCACAAAGGAGTACAGAAGGTATCTCTACAGCGCACAAAGGAGTACAGAAGGTATCTCTACAGCGCACAAAGGAGTACAGAAGGTTTCTCTACAGCGCACAAAGGAGTACAGAAGGTATCTCTACAGCGCACAAAGGAGTACAGAAGGTATCTCTACAGCGCACAAAGGAGTACAGAAGGTATCTCTACAGCGCACAAAGGAGTACAGAAGGTATCTCTACAGCGCACAAAGGAGTACAGGAAATATCTCTAGAACGTACAGAGGAGTACACGAGGTATCTCTACAGCGTACAAAGGAGTACAGAAGGTATCTCTACAGCGCACAAAGAAGTACAGAAGGTATCTCTACAGCGCACAAAGGAGTACAGAAGGTATCTCTACAGCGCACAAAGGAGTACAGAAGGTATCTCTACAGCGCACAAAGGAGTACAGAAGGTATCTCTACAGCGCACAAAGGAGTACAGGAAATATCTCTAGAACGTACAAAGGAGTACACGAGGTATCTCTACAGCGTACAAAGGAGTACAGAAGGTATCTCTACAGCGCACAAAGGAGTACAGAAGGTATCTCTACAGCGCACAAAGGAGTACAGAAGGTATCTCTACAGCGCACAAAGGAGTACAGAAGGTATCTCTACAGCGCACAAAGGAGTACAGAAGGTATCTCTACAGCACACAAAGGAGTACAGAAGGTATCTCTACAGCGCACAAAGGAGTACAGAAGGTATCTCTACAGCGCACAAAGGAGTACAGGAAATATCTCTAGAACGTACAAAGGAGTACACGAGGTATCTCTACAGCGTACAAAGGAGTACAGAAGGTATCTCTACAGCGCACAAAGGAGTACAGAAGGTATCTCTACAGCGCACAAAGGAGTACAGAAGGTATCTCTACAGCGCACAAAGGAGTACAGAAGGTATCTCTACAGCTCACAAAGGAGTACAGAAGGTATCTCTACAGCGCACAAAGGAGTACAGAAGGTATCTCTACAGCGCACAAAGGAGCACAGGAAATATCTCTAGAACGTACAAAGGAGTACAGAAGGTATCTCTACAGCGCACAAAGGAGTACAGAAGGTATCTCTACAGCGCACAAAGGAGTACAGAAGGTATCTCTACAGCGCACAAAGGAGTACACGAGGTATCTCTACAGCGTACAAAGGAGTACAGAAGGTATCTCTACAGCGCACAAAGAAGTACAGAAGGTATCTCTACAGCGCACAAAGGAGTACAGAAGGTATCTCTACAGCGCACAAAGGAGTACAGAAGGTATCTCTACAGCGCACAAAGGAGTACAGAAGGTATCTCTACAGCGCACAAAGGAGTACAGGAAATATCTCTAGAACGTACAAAGGAGTACACGAGGTATCTCTACAGCGCACAAAGGAGTACAGAAGGTATCTCTACAGCGCACAAAGGAGTACAGAAGGTATCTCTACAGCGCACAAAGGAGTACAGGAAATATCTCTAGAACGTACAAAGGAGTACACGAGGTATCTCTACAGCGTACAAAGGAGTACAGAAGGTATCTCTACAGCGCACAAAGGAGTACAGAAGGTATCTCTACAGCGCACAAAGGAGTACAGAAGGTATCTCTACAGCGCACAAAGGAGTACACGAGGTATCTCTACAACGTACAAAGGAGTACAGAAGGTATCTCTACAGCGCACAAAGGAGTACAGAAGGTATCTCTACAGCGCACAAAGGAGAACAGAAGGTATCTCTACAGCGCACAAAGGAGTACAGGAAATATCTCTAGAACGTACAAAGGAGTACACGAGGTATCTCTACAGCGCACAAAGGAGTACAAAAGGTATCTCTACAGCGCACAAAGGAGTACAGAAGGTATCTCTACAGCGCACAAAGGAGTACAGAAGGTATCTCTACAGCGCACAAAGGAGTACAGAAGGTATCTCTACAACGCACAAAGGAGTACAGAAGGTATCTCTACAGCGCACAAAGGAGTACAGAAGGTATCTCTACAGCGCACAAAGGAGTACAGGAAATATCTCTAGAACGTACAAAGGAGTACACGAGGTATCTCTACAGCGTACAAAGGAGTACAGAAGGTATCTCTACAGCGCACAAAGGAGTACAGAAGGTATCTCTACAGCGCACAAAGGAGTACAGAAGGTATCTCTACAGCGCACAAAGGAGTACAGAAGGTATCTCTACAGCGCACAAAGGAGTACAGAAGGTATCTCTACAGCGCACAAAGGAGTACAGAAGGTATCTCTACAGCGCACAAAGGAGTTCAGAAGGTATCTCTACAGCGCACAAAGGAGTACAGGAAATATCTCTAGAACGTACAAAGGAGTACATGAGGTATCTCTACAGCGTACAAAGGAGTACAGAAGGTATCTCTACAGCGCACAAAGGAGTACAGAAGGTATCTCTACAGCGCACAAATGAGTACAGAAGGTATCTCTACAGCGCACAAAGGAGTACAGAAGGTATCTCTACAGCGCACAAAGGAGTACAGGAAATATCTCTAGAACGTACAGAGGAGTACACGAGGTATCTCTACAGCGTACAAAGGAGTACAGAAGGTATCTCTACAGCGCACAAAGGAGTACAGAAGGTATCTCTACAGCGCACAAAGGAGTACAGAAGGTACCTCTACAGCGCACAAAGGAGTACAGAAAGTATCTCTACAGCGCACAAAGGAGTACAGGAAATATCTCTAGAACGTACAAAGGAGTACAGAAGGTATCTCTACAGCGCACAAAGGAGTGCAAAAGGTATCTCTACAGCGCACAAAGGAGTACAGAAGGTATCTCTACAGCGCACAAAGGAGTACAGAAGGTATCTCTACAGCGCACAAAGGAGTAAAGAAGGGATCTCTACAGCGCACAAAGGAGTACAGAAGGTATCTCTAAAGCGCACAAAGGAGTACAGGAAATATCTCTAGAACGTTCAAAGGAGTACAGAAGGTATCTCTACAGCGCACAAAGGAGTACAGAAGGTATCTCTACAGCGCACAAAGGAGTACAGAAGGTATCTCTACAGCGCACAAAGGAGTACAGAAGGTATCTCTACAGCGCACATAGGAGTACAGAAGGTATCTCTACAGCGCACAAAGGAGTACAGAAGGTATCTCTACAGCGCACAAAGGAGTACAGAAGGTATCTCTACAGCGCACAAAGGAGTACAGAAGGTATCTCTACAGCGCACAAAGGAGTACAGAAGGTATCTCTACAGCGCACAAAGGAGTACAGGAAATATCTCTAGAACGTACAAAGGAGTACACGAGGTATCTCTACAGCGTACAAAGGAGTACAGAAGGTATCTCTACAGCGCACAAAGGAGTACAGAAGGTATCTCTACAGCGCACAAAGGAGTACAGGAAATATCTCTAGAACGTACAAAGAAGTACAGAAGGTATCTCTACAGCGCACAAAGGAGTACAGAAGGTATCTCTACAGCGCACAAAGAAGTACAGAAGGTATCTCTACAGCGCACAAAGGAGTACAGGAAATATCTCTAGAACGTACAAAGGAGTACACGAGGTATCTCTACAGCGTACAAAGGAGTACAGAAGGTATCTCTACAGCGCACAAAGGAGTACAGGAAATATCTCTAGAACGTACAAAGGAGTACACGAGGTATCTCTACAGCGTACAAAGGAGTACAGAAGGTATCTCTACAGCGCACAAAGGAGTACAGAAGGTATCTCTACAGCGCACAAAGGAGTACAGAAGGTATCTCTAGAGCGCACAAAGGAGTACAGAAGGTATCTCTACAGCGCACAAAGGAGTACAGGAAATATCTCTAGAACGTACAGAGGAGTACAGGAAATATCTCTAGAACGTACAAAGGAGTACACGAGGTATCTCTACAGCGTACAAAGGAGTACAGAAGGTATCTCTACAGCGCACAAAGGAGTACAGAAGGTATCTCTACAGCGCACAAAGGAGTACAGAAGGTATCTCTACAGCGCACAAAGGAGTACAGAAGGTATCTCTACAGCGCACAAAGTGGTACAGGGAATATCTCTAGAACGTACAAAGGAGTACAGAAGGTATCTCTACAGCGTACAAAGGAGTACAGAAGGTATCTCTACAGCGCACAAATGAGTACAGAAGGTATCTCTACAGCGCACAAAGGAGTACAGAAGGTATCTCTACAGCGCACAAAGGAGTACAGAAGGTATCTCTACAGCGCACAAAGGAGTACAGAAGGTATCTCTACAGCTCACAAAGGAGTACAGGAAATATCTCTAGAACGTACAAAGGAGTACACGAGGTATCTCTACAGCGTACAAAGGAGTACAGAAGGTATCTCTACAGCGCACAAAGGAGTACAGAAGGTATCTCTACAGCGCACAAAAGAGTACAGAAGGTATTTCTACAGCGCACAAAGGAGTACAGAAGGTATCTCTACAGCGCACAAAGGAGTACAGAAGGTATCTCTACAGCGCACAAAGGAGTACAGAAGGTATCTCTACAGCGCACAAAGGAGTACAGAAGGTATCTCTACAGCGCACAAAGGAGTACAGAAGGTATCTCTACAGCGCACAAAGGAGTACAGAAGGTTTCTCTACAGCGCACAAAGGAGTACAGAAGGTATCTCTACAGTGCACAAAGGAGTACAGAAGGTATCTCTACAGCGCACAAAGGAGTACAGAAGGTATCTCTACAGCGCACAAAGGAGTACAGAAGGTATCTCTACAGCGCACAAAGGAGTACAGAAGGTATCTCTACAGAGCACAAAGGAGTACAGGAAATATCTCTAGAACGTACAAAGGAGTACACGAGGTATCTTTACAGCGTACAAAGGAGTACAGAAGGTATCTCTACAGCGCACAAAGGAGTACAGAAGGTATCTCTACAGCGCACAAAGGAGTACAGGAGGTATATCTACAGCGCACAAAGGAGTACAGAAGGTATCTCTACAGCGCACAAAGGAGTACAGGAAATATCTCTAGAACGTACAAAGGAGTACACGAGGTATCTCTACAGCGTACAAAGGAGTACAGAAGGTATCTCTACAGCGCACAAAGGAGTACAGAAGGTATCTCTACAGCGCACAAAGGAGTACAGAAGGTATCTCTACAGCGCACAAAGGAGTACAGAAGGTTTCTCTACAGCGCACAAAGGAGTACAGAAGGTATCTCTACAGCGCACAAAGGAGTACAGAAGGTATCTCTACAGCGCACAAAGGAGTACAGAAGGTATCTCTACAGCGCACAAAGGAGTACAGAAGGTATCTCTACAGCGCACAAAGGAGTACAGGAAATATCTCCAGAACGTACAAAGGAGTACACGAGGTATCTCTACAGCGTACAAAGGAGTACAGAAGGTATCTCTACAGCGCACAAAGGAGTACAGAAGGTATCTCTACAGCGCACAAAGGAGTACAGCAGGTATCTCTACAGCGCACAAAGGAGTACAGAAGGTATCTCTACAGCGCACAAAGGAGTACAGAAGGTATCTCTACAGCGCACAAAGGAGTACAGGAAATATCTCTAGAACGTACAAAGGAGTACACGAGGTATCTCTACAGCGTACAAAGGAGTACAGAAGGTATCTCTACAGCGCACAAAGGAGTACAGAAGGTATCTCTACAGCGCACAAAGGAGTACAGAAGGTATCTCTACAGCGCACAAAGGAGTACAGAAGGTATCTCTACAACGCACAAAGGAGTACAGAAGGTATCTCTACAGCGCACAAAGGAGTGCAGAAGGTATCTCTACAGCGCACAAAGGAGTACAGAAGGTATCTCTACAGCGCACAAAGGAGTACAGAAGGTATCTCTACAGCGCACAAAGGAGTACACGAGGTATCTCTACAGCGTACAAAGGAGTACAGAAGTTATCTCTACAGCGCACAAAGGAGTACAGAAGATATCTCTACAGCGCACAAAGGAGTACAGAAGGTATCTCTACAGCGCACAAAGGAGTACAGGAAATATCTCTAGAACGTACAAAGGAGTACAGAAGGTATCTCTACAGCGCACAAAGGAGTACAGAAGGTATCTCTACAGCGCACAAAGGAGTACAGAAGGTATCTCTACAGCGCACAAAGGAGTGCAGGAAATATCTCTAGAACGTACAAAGGAGTACAGAAGGTATCTCTACAGCGCACAAAGGAGTACAGAAGGTATCTCTACAGCGCACAAAGGAGTACAGAAGGTATCTCTAAAGCGCACAAAGGAGTACAGAAGGTATCTCTACAGCGCACAAAGGAGTACAGGAAATAACTCTAGAACGTACAAAGGAGTACACGAGGTATCTCTACAGCGTACAAAAGAGTACAGAAGGTATCTCTACAGCGCACAAAGGAGTACAGAAGGTATCTCTACAGCGCACAAACGAGTACAGGAAATATCTCTAGAACGTACAAAGGAGTACACGAGGTATCTCTACAGCGTACAAAGGAGTACAGAAGGTATCTCTACAGCGCACAAAGGAGTACAGAAGGTATCTCTACAGCGCACAATGGAGTACAGAAGGTATCTCAACAGCGCACAAAGGACTACAGAAGGTATCTCTACAGCGCACAAAGGAGTACAGAAGGTATCTCTACAGCGCACAAAGGAGTACAGGAAATATCTCTAGAACGTACAAAGGAGTACACGAGGTATCTCTACAGCGTACAAAGGAGTACAGAAAATATCTCTACAGCGCACAAAGAAGTACAGAAGGTATCTCTACAGCGCACAAAGGAGTACAGAAGGTATCTCTACAGCGCACAAAGGAGTACAGAAGGTATCTCTACAGCGAACAAAGGAGTACAGAAGGTATCTCTACAGCGCACAAAGGAGTACAGGAAATATCTCTAGAACGTACAAAGGAGTACACGAGGTATCTCTACAGCGTACAAAGGAGTACAGAAGGTATCTCTACAGCGCACAAAGGAGTACAGAAGGTATCTCTACAGCGCACAAAGGAGTACAGAAGGTATCTCTACAGCGCACAAAGGAGTACAGAAGGTATCTCTACAGCGCACAAAGGAGTACAGAAGGTATCTCTACAGCGCACAAAGGAGAACAGAAGGTATCTCTACAGCGCACAAAGGAGTACAGAAGGTATCTCTACAGCGCACAAAGGAGTACAGGAAATATCTCTAGAACGTACAAAGGAGTACACGAGGTATCTCTACAGCGTACAAAGGAGTACAGAAGGTATCTCTACAGCGCACAAAGGAGTACAGAAGGTATCTCTACAGCGCACAAAGGAGTACAGAAGGCATCTCTACAGCGCACAAAGGAGTACAGAAGGTATCTCTACAGCTCACAAAGGAGTACAGAAGGTATCTCTACAGCGCACAAAGGAGTACAGAAGGTATCTCTACAGCGCACAATGGAGTACAGGAAATATCTCTAGAACGTACAAAGGAGTACAGAAGGTATCTCTACAGCGCACAAAGGAGTACAGAAGGCATCTCTACAGCGCACAAAGGAGTACAGAAGGTATCTCTACAGCGCACAAAGGAGTACACGAGGTATCTCTACAGCGTACAAAGGAGTACAGAAGGTATCTCTACAGCGCACAAAGAAGTACAGAAGGTATCTCTACAGCGCACAAAGGAGTACAGAAGGTATCTCTACAGCGCACAAAGGAGTACAGAAGGTATCTCTACAGCGCACAAAGGAGTACAGAAGGTATCTCTACAGCGCACAAAGGAGTACAGGAAATATCTCTAGAACGTACATAGGAGTACACGAGGTATCTCTACAGCGTACAAAGGAGTACAGAAGGTATCTCTACAGCGCACAAAGGAGTACAGAAGGTATCTCTACAGCGCACAAAGGAGTACAGGAAATATCTCTAGAACGTACAAAGGAGTACACGAGGTATCTCTACAGCGTACAAAGGAGTACAGAAGGTATCTCTACAGCGCACAAAGGAGTACAGAAGGTATCTCTACAGCACACAAAGGAGTACAGAAGGTATCTCTACAGCGCACAAAGGAGTACACGAGGTATCTCTACAGCGTACAAAGGAGTACAGAATGTATCTCTACAGCGCACAAAGGATTACAGAAGGTATCTCTACAGCGCACAAAGGAGAACAGAAGGTATCTCTACAGCGCACAAAGGAGTACAGGAAATATCTCTAGAACGTACAAAGGAGTACACGAGGTATCTCTACAGCGTACAAAGGAGTACAAAAGGTATCTCTACAGCGCACAAAGGAGTACAGAAGGTATCTCTACAGCGCACAAAGGAGTACAGAAGGTATCTCTACAGCGCACAAAGGAGTACAGAAGGTATCTCTACAACGCACAAAGGAGTACAGAAGGTATCTCTACAGCGCACAAAGGAGTACAGAAGGTATCTCTACAGCGCACAAAGGAGTACAGGAAATATCTCTAGAACGTACAAAGGAGTACACGAGGTATCTCTACAGCGTACAAAGGAGTACAGAAGGTATCTCTACAGCGCACAAAGGAGTACAGAAGGTATCTCTACAGCGCACAAAGGAGTACAGAAGGTATCTCTACAGCGCACAAAGGAGTACAGAAGGTATCTCTACAGCGCACAAAGGAGTACAGAAGGTATCTCTACAGCGCACAAAGGAGTACAGAAGGTATCTCTACAGCGCACAAAGGAGTTCAGAAGGTATCTCTACAGCGCACAAAGGAGTACAGGAAATATCTCTAGAACGTACAAAGGAGTACATGAGGTATCTCTACAGCGTACAAAGGAGTACAGAAGGTATCTCTACAGCGCACAAAGGAGTACAGAAGGTATCTCTACAGCGCACAAATGAGTACAGAAGGTATCTCTACAGCGCACAAAGGAGTACAGAAGGTATCTCTACAGCGCACAAAGGAGTACAGGAAATATCTCTAGAACGTACAAAGGAGTACACGAGGTATCTCTACAGCGTACAAAGGAGTACAGAAGGTATCTCTACAGCGCACAAAGGAGTACAGAAGGTATCTCTACAGCGCACAAAGGAGTACAGAAGGTACCTCTACAGCGCACAAAGGAGTACAGAAAGTATCTCTACAGCGCACAAAGGAGTACAGGAAATATCTCTAGAACGTACAAAGGAGTACAGAAGGTATCTCTACAGCGCACAAAGGAGTGCAAAAGGTATCTCTACAGCGCACAAAGGAGTACAGAAGGTATCTCTACAGCGCACAAAAGAGTTTAGAAGGTATCTCTACAGCGCACAAAGGAGTACAGAAGGGATCTCTACAGCGCACAAAGGAGTACAGAAGGTATCTCTAAAGCGCACAAAGGAGTACAGGAAATATCTCTAGAACGTTCAAAGGAGTACAGAAGGTATCTCTACAGCGCACAAAGGAGTACAGAAGGTATCTCTACAGCGCACAAAGGAGTACAGAAGGTATCTCTACAGCGCACAAAGGAGTACAGAAGGTATCTCTACAGCGCACATAGGAGTACAGAAGGTATCTCTACAGCGCACAAAGGAGTACAGAAGGTATCTCTACAGCGCACAAAGGAGTACAGAAGGTATCTCTACAGCGCACAAAGGAGTACAGAAGGTATCTCTACAGCGCACAAAGGAGTACAGGAAATATCTCTAGAACGTACAAAGGAGTACACGAGGTATCTCTACAGCGTACAAAGGAGTACAGAAGGTATCTCTACAGCGCACAAAGGAGTACAGAAGGTATCTCTACAGCGCACAAAGGAGTACAGGAAATATCTCTAGAACGTACAAAGAAGTACAGAAGGTATCTCTACAGCGCACAAAGGAGTACAGAAGGTATCTCTACAGCGCACAAAGGAGTACAGAAGGTATCTCTACAGCGCACAAAGGAGTACAGGAAATATCTCTAGAACGTACAAAGGAGTACACGAGGTATCTCTACAGCGTACAAAGGAGTACAGAAGGTATCTCTACAGCGCACAAAGGAGTACAGGAAATATCTCTAGAACGTACAAAGGAGTACACGAGGTATCTCTACAGCGTACAAAGGAGTACAGAAGGTATCTCTACAGCGCACAAAGGAGTACAGAAGGTATCTCTACAGCGCACAAAGGAGTACAGAAGGTATCTCTACAGCGCACAAAGGAGTACAGAAGGTATCTCTACAGCGCACAAAGGAGTACAGGAAATATCTCTAGAACGTACAGAGGAGTACAGGAAATATCTCTAGAACGTACAAAGGAGTACACGAGGTATCTCTACAGCGTACAAAGGAGTACAGAAGGTATCTCTACAGCGCACAAAGGAGTACAGAAGGTATCTCTACAGCGCACAAAGGAGTACAGAAGGTATCTCTACAGCGCACAAAGGAGTACAGAAGGTATCTCTACAGCGCACAAAGTGGTACAGGAAATATCTCTAGAACGTACAAAGGAGTACAGAAGGTATCTCTACAGCGTACAAAGGAGTACAGAAGGTATCTCTACAGCGCACAAAGGAGTACAGAAGGTATCTCTACAGCGCACAAAGGAGTACAGAAGGTATCTCTACAGCGCACAAAGGAGTACAGAAGGTATCTCTACAGCGCACAAAGGAGTACAGAAGGTATCTCTACAGCTCACAAAGGAGTACAGGAAATATCTCTAGAACGTACAAAGGAGTACACGAGGTATCTCTACAGCGTACAAAGGAGTACAGAAGGTATCTCTACAGCGCACAAAGGAGTACAGAAGGTATCTCTACAGCGCACAAAGGAGTACAGAAGGTATCTCTACAGCGCACAAAGGAGTACAGAAGGTTTCTCTACAGCGCACAAAGGAGTACAGAAGGTATCTCTACAGCGCACAAAGGAGTACAGAAGGTATCTCTACAGCGCACAAAGGAGTACAGAAGGTATCTCTACAGCGCACAAAGGAGTACAGAAGGTATCTCTACAGCGCACAAAGGAGTACAGGAAATATCTCCAGAACGTACAAAGGAGTACACGAGGTATCTCTACAGCGTACAAAGGAGTACAGAAGGTATCTCTACAGCGCACAAAGGAGTACAGAAGGTATCTCTACAGCGCACAAAGGAGTACAGCAGGTATCTCTACAGCGCACAAAGCAGTACAGAAGGTATCTCTACAGCGCACAAAGGAGTACAGAAGGTATCTCTACAGCGCACAAAGGAGTACAGGAAATATCTCTAGAACGTACAAAGGAGTACACGAGGTATCTCTACAGCGTACAAAGGAGTACAGAAGGTATCTCTACAGCGCACAAAGGAGTACAGAAGGTATCTCTACAGCGCACAAAGGAGTACAGAAGGTATCTCTACAGCGCACAAAGGAGTACAGAAGGTATCTCTACAACGCACAAAGGAGTACAGAAGGTATCTCTACAGCGCACAAAGGAGTACAGAAGGTATCTCTACAGCGCACAAAGGAGTACAGAAGGTATCTCTACAGCGCACAAAGGAGTACAGAAGGTATCTCTACAGCGCACAAAGGAGTACACGAGGTATCTCTACAGCGTACAAAGGAGTACAGAAGTTATCTCTACAGCGCACAAAGGAGTACAGAAGATATCTCTACAGCGCACAAAGGAGTACAGAAGGTATCTCTACAGCGCACAAAGGAGTACAGGAAATATCTCTAGAACGTACAAAGGAGTACAGAAGGTATCTCTACAGCGCACAAAGGAGTACAGAAGGTATCTCTACAACGCACAAAGGAGTACAGAAGGTATCTCTACAGCGCACAAAGGAGTTCAGGAAATATCTCTAGAACGTACAAAGGAGTACAGAAGGTATCTCTACAGCGCACAAAGGAGTACAGAAGGTATCTCTACAGAGCACAAAGGAGTACAGAAGGTATCTCTAAAGCGCACAAAGGAGTACAGAAGGTATCTCTACAGCGCACAAAGGAGTACAGGAAATAACTCTAGAACGTACAAAGGAGTACACGAGGTATCTCTACAGCGTACAAAAGAGTACAGAAGGTATCTCTACAGCGCACAAAGGAGTACAGAAGGTATCTCTACAGCGCACAAACGAGTACAGGAAATATCTCTAGAACGTACAAAGGAGTACACGAGGTATCTCTACAGCGTACAAAGGAGTACAGAAGGTATCTCTACAGCGCACAAAGGAGTACAGAAGGTATCTCTACAGCGCACAATGGAGTACAGAAGGTATCTCAACAGCGCACAAAGGACTACAGAAGGTATCTCTACAGCACACAAAGGAGTACAGGAAATATCTCTAGAACGTACAAAGGAGTACACGAGGTATCTCTACAGCGTACAAAGGAGTACAGAAGGTATCTCTACAGCGCACAAAGAAGTACAGAAGGTATCTCTACAGCGCACAAAGGAGTACAGAAGGTTTCTCTACAGCGCACAAAGGAGTACAGAAGGTATCTCTACAGCTCACAAAGGAGTACAGAAGGTATCTCTACAGCGCACAAAGGAGTACAGAAGGTATCTCTACAGCGCACAAAGGAGTACAGGAAATATCTCTAGAACGTACAAAGGAGTACAGAAGGTATCTCTACAGCGCACAAAGGAGTACAGAAGGTATCTCTACAGCGCACAAAGGAGTACAGAAGGTATCTCTACAGCGCACAAAGGAGTACACGAGGTATCTTTACAGCGTACAAAGGAGTACAGAAGGTATCTCTACAGCGCACAAAGAAGTACAGAAGGTATCTCTTCAGCGCACAAAGGAGTACAGAAGGTATCTCTACAGCGCACAAAGGAGTACAGAAGGTATCTCTACAGCGCACAAAGGAGTACAGAAGGTATCTCTACAGCGCACAAAGGAGTACAGGAAATATCTCTAGAACGTACAAAGGAGTACACGAGGTATCTCTACAGCGTACAAAGGAGTACAGAAGGTATCTCTACAGCGCACAAAGGAGTACAGAAGGTATCTCTACAGCGCACAAAGGAGTACAGGAAATATCTCTAGAACGTACAAAGGAGTACACGAGGTATCTCTACAGCGTACAAAGGAGTACAGAAGGTATCTCTACAGCGCACAAAGGAGTACAGAAGGTATCTCTACAGCGCACAAAGGAGTACAGAAGGTATCTCTACAGCGCACAAAGGAGTACACGAGGTATCTCTACAGCGTACAAAGGAGTACAGAAGGTATCTCTACAGCGCACAAAGGAGTACAGAAGGTATCTCTACAGCGCACAAAGGAGAACAGAAGGTATCTCTACAGCGCACAAAGGAGTACAGGAAATATCTCTAGAACGTACAAAGGAGTACACGAGGTATCTCTACAGCGTACAAAGGAGT
Organism: Morinoia aosen; assembly: GCA_030386875.1. NCBI lineage: Eukaryota > Metazoa > Arthropoda > Malacostraca > Amphipoda > Talitridae > Morinoia > Morinoia aosen. The sequence continues at coordinate 17,091,327 of JASJYW010000027.1, forward strand.
ACAAAAGGTATCTCTACAGCGCACAAAGGAGTACAGAAGGTATCTCTACAGCGCACAAAGGAGTACAGAAGGTATCTCTACAGCGCACAAAGGAGTACAGAAGGTATCTCTACAACGCACAAAGGAGTACAGAAGGTATCTCTACAGCGCACAAAGGAGTACAGAAGGTATCTCTACAGCGCACAAAGGAGTACAGGAAATATCTCTAGAACGTACAAAGGAGTACACGAGGTATCTCTACAGCGTACAAAGGAGTACAGAAGGTATCTCTACAGCGCACAAAGGAGTACAGAAGGTATCTCTACAGCGCACAAAGGAGTACAGAAGGTATCTCTACAGCGCACAAAGGAGTACAGAAGGTATCTCTACAGCGCACAAAGGAGTACAGAAGGTATCTCTACAGCGCACAAAGGAGTACAGAAGGTATCTCTACAGCGCACAAAGGAGTTCAGAAGGTATCTCTACAGCGCACAAAGGAGTACAGGAAATATCTCTAGAACGTACAAAGGAGTACATGAGGTATCTCTACAGCGTACAAAGGAGTACAGAAGGTATCTCTACAGCGCACAAAGGAGTACAGAAGGTATCTCTACAGCGCACAAATGAGTACAGAAGGTATCTCTACAGCTCACAAAGGAGTACAGAAGGTATCTCTACAGCGCACAAAGGAGTACAGAAGGTATCTCTACAGCGCACAAAGGAGTACAGGAAATATCTCTAGAACGTACAAAGGAGTACAGAAGGTATCTCTACAGCGCACAAAGGAGTACAGAAGGTATCTCTACAGAGCACAAAGGAGTACAGAAGGTATCTCTAAAGCGCACAAAGGAGTACAGAAGGTATCTCTACAGCGCACAAAGGAGTACAGGAAATAACTCTAGAACGTACAAAGGAGTACAGAAGGTATCTCTACAGCGCACAAAGGAGTACACGAGGTATCTCTACAGCGTACAAAGGAGTACAGAAGTTATCTCTACAGCGCACAAAGGAGTACAGAAGATATCTCTACAGCGCACAAAGGAGTACAGAAGGTATCTCTACAGCGCACAAAGGAGTACAGGAAATATCTCTAGAACGTACAAAGGAGTACAGAAGGTATCTCTACAGCGCACAAAGGAGTACAGAAGGTATCTCTACAACGCACAAAGGAGTACAGAAGGTATCTCTACAGCGCACAAAGGAGTTCAGGAAATATCTCTAGAACGTACAAAGGAGTACAGAAGGTATCTCTACAGCGCACAAAGGAGTACAGAAGGTATCTCTACAGAGCACAAAGGAGTACAGAAGGTATCTCTAAAGCGCACAAAGGAGTACAGAAGGTATCTCTACAGCGCACAAAGGAGTACAGGAAATAACTCTAGAACGTACAAAGGAGTACACGAGGTATCTCTACAGCGTACAAAAGAGTACAGAAGGTATCTCTACAGCGCACAAAGGAGTACAGAAGGTATCTCTACAGCGCACAAACGAGTACAGGAAATATCTCTAGAACGTACAAAGGAGTACACGAGGTATCTCTACAGCGTACAAAGGAGTACAGAAGGTATCTCTACAGCGCACAAAGGAGTACAGAAGGTATCTCTACAGCGCACAATGGAGTACAGAAGGTATCTCAACAGCGCACAAAGGACTACAGAAGGTATCTCTACAGCACACAAAGGAGTACAGGAAATATCTCTAGAACGTACAAAGGAGTACACGAGGTATCTCTACAGCGTACAAAGGAGTACAGAAGGTATCTCTACAGCGCACAAAGAAGTACAGAAGGTATCTCTACAGCGCACAAAGGAGTACAGAAGGTTTCTCTACAGCGCACAAAGGAGTACAGGAAATATCTCTAGAACGTACAAAGGAGTACAGAAGGTATCTCTACAGCGCACAAAGGAGTACAGAAGGTATCTCTACAGCGCACAAAGGAGTACAGAAGGTATCTCTACAGCGCACAAAGGAGTACACGAGGTATCTTTACAGCGTACAAAGGAGTACAGAAGGTATCTCTACAGCGCACAAAGAAGTACAGAAGGTATCTCTTCAGCGCACAAAGGAGTACAGAAGGTATCTCTACAGCGCACAAAGGAGTACAGAAGGTATCTCTACAGCGCACAAAGGAGTACAGAAGGTATCTCTACAGCGCACAAAGGAGTACAGGAAATATCTCTAGAACGTACAAAGGAGTACACGAGGTATCTCTACAGCGTACAAAGGAGTACAGAAGGTATCTCTACAGCGCACAAAGGAGTACAGAAGGTATCTCTACAGCGCACAAAGGAGTACAGGAAATATCTCTAGAACGTACAAAGGAGTACACGAGGTATCTCTACAGCGTACAAAGGAGTACAGAAGGTATCTCTACAGCGCACAAAGGAGTACAGAAGGTATCTCTACAGCGCACAAAGGAGTACAGAAGGTATCTCTACAGCGCACAAAGGAGTACACGAGGTATCTCTACAGCGTACAAAGGAGTACAGAAGGTATCTCTACAGCGCACAAAGGAGTACAGAAGGTATCTCTACAGCGCACAAAGGAGAACAGAAGGTATCTCTACAGCGCACAAAGGAGTACAGGAAATATCTCTAGAACGTACAAAGGAGTACACGAGGTATCTCTACAGCGTACAAAGGAGTACAAAAGGTATCTCTACAGCGCACAAAGGAGTACAGAAGGTATCTCTACAGCGCACAAAGGAGTACAGAAGGTATCTCTACAGCGCACAAAGGAGTACAGAAGGTATCTCTACAACGCACAAAGGAGTACAGAAGGTATCTCTACAGCGCACAAAGGAGTACAGAAGGTATCTCTACAGCGCACAAAGGAGTACAGGAAATATCTCTAGAACGTACAAAGGAGTACACGAGGTATCTCTACAGCGTACAAAGGAGTACAGAAGGTATCTCTACAGCGCACAAAGGAGTACAGAAGGTATCTCTACAGCGCACAAAGGAGTACAGAAGGTATCTCTACAGCGCACAAAGGAGTACAGAAGGTATCTCTACAGCGCACAAAGGAGTACAGAAGGTATCTCTACAGCGCACAAAGGAGTACAGAAGGTATCTCTACAGCGCACAAAGGAGTTCAGAAGGTATCTCTACAGCGCACAAAGGAGTACAGGAAATATCTCTAGAACGTACAAAGGAGTACACGAGGTATCTCTACAGCGTACAAAGGAGTACAGAAGGTATCTCTACAGCGCACAAAGGAGTACAGAAGGTATCTCTACAGTGCACAAAGGAGTACAGAAGGTACCTCTACAGCGCACAAAGGAGTACAGAAAGTATCTCTACAGCGCACAAAGGAGTACAGGAAATATCTCTAGAACGTACAAAGGAGTACAGAAGGTATCTCTACAGCGCACAAAGGAGTGCAAAAGGTATCTCTACAGCGCACAAAGGAGTACAGAAGGTATCTCTACAGCGCACAAAGGAGTACAGAAGGTATCTCTACAGCGCACAAAGGAGTACAGAAGGGATCTCTACAGCGCACAAAGGAGTACAGAAGGTATCTCTAAAGCGCACAAAAGAGTACAGGAAATATCTCTAGAACGTTCAAAGGAGTACAGAAGGTATCTCTACAGCGCACAAAGGAGTACAGAAGGTATCTCTACAGCGCACAAAGGAGTACAGAAGGTATCTCTACAGCGCACAAAGGAGTACAGAAGGTATCTCTACAGCACACATAGGAGTACAGAAGGTATCTCTACAGCGCACAAAGGAGTACAGAAAGTATCTCTACAGCGCACAAAGGAGTACAGAAGGTATCTCTACAGCGCACAAAGGAGTACAGAAGGTATCTCTACAGCGCACAAAGGAGTACAGGAAATATCTCTAGAACGTACAAAGGAGTACACGAGGTATCTCTACAGCGTACAAAGGAGTACAGAAGGTATCTCTACAGCGCACAAAGGAGTACAGAAGGTATCTCTACAGCGCACAAAGGAGTACAGGAAATATCTCTAGAACGTACAAAGAAGTACAGAAGGTATCTCTACAGCGCTTAAAGGAGTACAGAAGGTATCTCTACAGCGCACAAAGGAGTACAGAAGGTATCTCTACAGCGCACAAAGGAGTACAGGAAATATCTCTAGAACGTACAAACGAGTACACGAGGTATCTCTACAGCGTACAAAGGAGTACAGAAGGTATCTCTACAGCGCACAAAGGAGTACAGGAAATATCTCTAGAACGTACAAAGGAGTACACGAGGTATCTCTACAGCGTACAAAGGAGTACAGAAGGTATCTCTACAGCGCACAAAGGAGTACAGAAGGTATCTCTACAGCGCACAAAGGAGTACAGAAGGTATCTCTACAGCGCACAAAGGAGTACAGAAGGTATCTCTACAGCGCACAAAGGAGTACAGGAAATATCTCTAGAACGTACAGAGGAGTACTGGAAATATCTCTAGAACGTACAAAGGAGTACACGAGGTATCTCTACAGCGTACAAAGGAGTACAGAAGGTATCTCTACAGCGCACAAAGGAGTACAGAAGGTATCTCTACAGCGCACAAAGGAGTACAGAAGGTATCTCTACAGCGCACAAAGGAGTACAGAAGGTATCTCTACAGCGCACAAAGTGGTACAGGAAATATCTCTAGAACGTACAAAGGAGTACAGAAGGTATCTCTACAGCGTACAAAGGAGTACAGAAGGTATCTCTACAGCGCACAAAGGAGTACAGAAGGTATCTCTACAGCGCACAAAGGAGTACAGAAGGTATCTCTACAGCGCACAAAGGAGTACAGAAGGTATCTCTACAGCGCACAAAGGAGTACAGAAGGTATCTCTACAGCTCACAAAGGAGTACAGGAAATATCTCTAGAACGTACAAAGGAGTACACGAGGTATCTCTACAGCGTACAAAGGAGTACAGAAGGTATCTCTACAGCGCACAAAGGAGTACAGAAGGTATCTCTACAGCGCACAAAGGAGTACAGAAGGTATTTCTACAGCGCACAAAGGAGTACAGAAGGTATCTCTACAGCGCACAAAGGAGTACAGAAGGTATCTCTACAGCGCACAAAGGAGTACAGAAGGTATCTCTACAGCGCACAAAGGAGTACAGAAGGTATCTCTACAGCGCACAAAGGAGTACAGAAGGTATCTCTACAGCGCACAAAGGAGTACAGAAGGTTTCTCTACAGCGCACAAAGGAGTACAGAAGGTATCTCTACAGTGCACAAAGGAGTACAGAAGGTATCTCTACAGCGCACAAAGGAGTACAGAAGGTATCTCTACAGCGCACAAAGGAGTACAGAAGGTATCTCTACAGCGCACAAAGGAGTACAGAAGGTATCTCTACAGAGCACAAAGGAGTACAGGAAATATCTCTAGAACGTACAAAGGAGTACACGAGGTATCTCTACAGCGTTCAAAGGAGTACAGAAGGTATCTCTACAGCGCACAAAGGAGTACAGAAGGTATCTCTACACCGCACAAAGGAGTACAGAAGGTATCTCTACAGCGCACAAAGGAGTACAGAAGGTATCTCTACAGCGCACATAGGAGTACAGAAGGTATCTCTACAGCGCACAAAGGAGTACAGAAGGTATCTCTACAGCGCACAAAGGAGTACAGAAGGTATCTCTACAGCGCACAAAGGAGTACAGAAGGTATCTCTACAGCGCACAAAGGAGTACAGGAAATATCTCTAGAACGTACAAAGGAGTACACGAGGTATCTCTACAGCGTACAAAGGAGTACAGAAGGTATCTCTACAGCGCACAAAGGAGTACAGAAGGTATCTCTACAGCGCACAAAGGAGTACAGGAAATATCTCTAGAACGTACAAAGAAGTACAGAAGGTATCTCTACAGCGCTTAAAGGAGTACAGAAGGTATCTCTACAGCGCACAAAGGAGTACAGAAGGTATCTCTACAGTGCACAAAGGAGTACAGGAAATATCTCTAGAACGTACAAACGAGTACACGAGGTATCTCTACAGCGTACAAAGGAGTACAGAAGGTATCTCTACAGCGCACAAAGGAGTACAGGAAATATCTCTAGAACGTACAAAGGAGTACACGAGGTATCTCTACAGCGTACAAAGGAGTACAGAAGGTATCTCTACAGCGCACAAAGGAGTACAGAAGGTATCTCTACAGCGCACAAAGGAGTACAGAAGGTATCTCTACAGCGCACAAAGGAGTACAGAAGGTATCTCTACAGCGCACAAAGGAGTACAGGAAATATCTCTAGAACGTACAGAGGAGTACTGGAAATATCTCTAGAACGTACAAAGGAGTACACGAGGTATCTCTACAGCGTACAAAGGAGTACAGAAGGTATCTCTACAGCGCACAAAGGAGTACAGAAGGTATCTCTACAGCGCACAAAGGAGTACAGAAGGTATCTCTACAGCGCACAAAGGAGTACAGAAGGTATCTCTACAGCGCACAAAGTGGTACAGGAAATATCTCTAGAACGTACAAAGGAGTACAGAAGGTATCTCTACAGCGTACAAAGGAGTACAGAAGGTATCTCTACAGCGCACAAAGGAGTACAGAAGGTATCTCTACAGCGCACAAAGGAGTACAGAAGGTATCTCTACAGCGCACAAAGGAGTACAGAAGGTATCTCTACAGCGCACAAAGGAGTACAGAAGGTATCTCTACAGCTCACAAAGGAGTACAGGAAATATCTCTAGAACGTACAAAGGAGTACACGAGGTATCTCTACAGCGTACAAAGGAGTACAGAAGGTATCTCTACAGCGCACAAAGGAGTACAGAAGGTATCTCTACAGCGCACAAAGGAGTACAGAAGGTATTTCTACAGCGCACAAAGGAGTACAGAAGGTATCTCTACAGCGCACAAAGGAGTACAGAAGGTATCTCTACAGCGCACAAAGGAGTACAGAAGGTATCTCTACAGCGCACAAAGGAGTACAGAAGGTATCTCTACAGCGCACAAAGGAGTACAGAAGGTATCTCTACAGCGCACAAAGGAGTACAGAAGGTTTCTCTACAGCGCACAAAGGAGTACAGAAGGTATCTCTACAGTGCACAAAGGAGTACAGAAGGTATCTCTACAGCGCACAAAGGAGTACAGAAGGTATCTCTACAGCGCACAAAGGAGTACAGAAGGTATCTCTACAGCGCACAAAGGAGTACAGAAGGTATCTCTACAGAGCACAAAGGAGTACAGGAAATATCTCTAGAACGTACAAAGGAGTACACGAGGTATCTCTACAGCGTACAAAGGAGTACAGAAGGTATCTCTACAGCGCACAAAGGAGTACAGAAGGTATCTCTACAGCGCACAAAGGAGTACAGGAGGTATATCTACAGCGCGCAAAGGAGTACAGAAGGTATCTCTACAGCGCACAAAGGAGTACAGGAAATATCTCTAGAACGTACAAAGGAGTACACGAGGTATCTCTACAGCGTACAAAGGAGTACAGAAGGTATCTCTACAGCGCACAAAGGAGTACAGAAGGTATCTCTACAGCGCACAAAGGAGTACAGAAGGTATCTCTACAGCGCACAAAGGAGTACAGAAGGTTTCTCTACAGCGCACAAAGGAGTACAGAAGGTATCTCTACAGCGCACAAAGGAGTACAGAAGGTATCTCTACAGCGCACAAAGGAGTACAGAAGGTATCTCTACAGCGCACAAAGGAGTACAGAAGGTATCTCTACAGCGCACAAAGGAGTACAGGAAATATCTCCAGAACGTACAAAGGAGTACACGAGGTATCTCTACAGCGTACAAAGGAGTACAGAAGGTATCTCTACAGCGCACAAAGGAGTACAGAAGGTATCTCTACAGCGCACAAAGGAGTACAGCAGGTATCTCTACAGCGCACAAAGGAGTACAGAAGGTATCTCTACAGCGCACAAAGGAGTACAGAAGGTATCTCTACAGCGCACAAAGGAGTACAGGAAATATCTCTAGAACGTACAAAGGAGTACACGAGGTATCTCTACAGCGTACAAAGGAGTACAGAAGGTATCTCTACAGCGCACAAAGGAGTACAGAAGGTATCTCTACAGCGCACAAAGGAGTACAGAAGGTATCTCTACAGCGCACAAAGGAGTACAGAAGGTATCTCTACAACGCACAAAGGAGTACAGAAGGTATCTCTACAGCGCACAAAGGAGTACAGAAGGTATCTCTACAGCGCACAAAGGAGTACAGAAGGTATCTCTACCGCGCACAAAGGAGTACAGAAGGTATCTCTACAGCGCACAAAGGAGTACACGAGGTATCTCTACAGCGTACAAAGGAGTACAGAAGTTATCTCTATAGCGCACAAAGGAGTACAGAAAATATCTCTACAGCGCACAAAGGAGTACAGAAGGTATCTCTACAGCGCACAAAGGAGTACAGGAAATATCTCTAGAACGTACAAAGGAGTACAGAAGGTATCTCTACAGCGCACAAAGGAGTACAGAAGGTATCTCTACAGCGCACAAAGGAGTACAGAAGGTATCTCTACAGCGCACAAAGGAGTTCAGGAAATATCTCTAGAACGTACAAAGGAGTACAGAAGGTATCTCTACAGCGCACAAAGGAGTACAGAAGGTATCTCTACAGCGCACAAAGGAGTACAGAAGGTATCTCTAAAGCGCACAAAGGAGTACAGAAGGTATCTCTACAGCGCACAAAGGAGTACAGGAAATAACTCTAGAACGTACAAAGGAGTACACGAGGTATCTCTACAGCGTACAAAAGAGTACAGAAGGTATCTCTACAGCGCACAAAGGAGTACAGAAGGTATCTCTACAGCGCACAAACGAGTACAGGAAATATCTCTAGAACGTACAAAGGAGTACACGAGGTATCTCTACAGCGTACAAAGGAGTACAGAAGGTATCTCTACAGCGCACAAAGGAGTACAGAAGGTATCTCTACAGCGCACAATGGAGTACAGAAGGTATCTCAACAGCGCACAAAGGACGACAGAAGGTATCTCTACAGCACACAAAGGAGTACAGGAAATATCTCTAGAACGTACAAAGGAGTACACGAGGTATCTCTACAGCGTACAAAGGAGTACAGAAGGTATCTCTACAGCGCACAAAGAAGTACAGAAGGTATCTCTACAGCGCACAAAGGAGTACAGAAGGTTTCTCTACAGCGCACAAAGGAGTACAGAAGGTATCTCTACAGCGCACAAAGGAATACAGGAAATATCTCTAGAACGTACAAAGGAGTACAGAAGGTATCTCTAAAGCGCACAAAGGAGTACAGAAGGTATCTCTACAGCGCACAAAGGAGTACAGAAGGTATCTCTACAGCGCACAAAGGAGTACACGAGGTATCTCTACAGCGTACAAAGGAGTACAGAAGGTATCTCTACAGCGCACAAAGGAGTACAGAAGGTATCTCTACAGCGCACAAAGGAGTACAGAAAGTATCTCTACAGCGCACAAGGGAGTACAGGAAATATCTCTAGAACGTAAAAAGGAGTACAAAAGGTATCTATACAGCGCACAAAGGAGTACAGAAGGTATCTCTACAGCGCACAAAGGAGTGCAGGAAATATCTCTAGAACGTACAAAGGACTGCACGAGGTATCTCTACAGCGTACAAAGGAGTACAGAAGGTATCTCTACAGCGCACAAAGGAGTACAGAAGGTATCTCTACAGCGCACAAAGGAGTACAGAAGGTATCTCTACAGCGCACAAAGGAGTACAGAAGGTATTTCTACAGCGCACAAAGGAGTACAGGAAATATCTCTAGAACGTACAAAGGAGTACACGAGGTATCTCTACAGCGTACAAAGGAGTACAGAAGGTATCTCTACAGCGCACAAAGGAGTACAGAAGGTATCTCTACAGCGCACAAAGGAGTACAGAAGGTACCTCTACAGCGCACAAAGGAGTACAGAAGGTATCTCTACAGCGCACAAAGGAGTACAGGAAATATCTCTAGAACGTACAAAGGAGTACAGAAGGTTTCTCTACAGCGCACAAAGGAGTACAAAAGGTATCTCTACAGCGCACAAAAGAGTACAGAAGGTATCTCTAGAGCGCACTAAGGAGTACAGAAGGTATCTCTACTGCGCACAAAGGAGTACAGAAGGTATCTCTACAGCGCACAAAGGAGTACAGAAGGTATCTCTACAGCGCACAAAGGAGTACAGGAAATATCTCTAGAACGTTCAAAGGAGTACAGAAGGTATCTCTACAGCGCACAAAGGAGTACAGAAGGTATCTCTACAGCGCACAAAGGAGTACAGAAGGTATCTCTACAGCGCACAAAGGAGTACAGAAGGTATCTCTACAGCGCACAAAGGAGTAAAGAAGGTATCTCTACAGCTCACAAAGGAGTACAGAAGGTATCTCTACAGCGCACAAAGGAGTACAGAAGGTATCTCTACAGCGCACAAAGGAGTACAGAAGGTATCTCTACAGCGCACAAAGGAGTACAGGAAATATCTCTAGAACGTACAAAGGAGTACACGAGGTATCTCTACAGCGTACAAAGGAGTACAGAAGGTATCTCTACAGCGCACAAAAGAGTACAGAAGGTATCTCTACAGCGCACAAAGGAGTTCAGGAAATATCTCTAGAACGTACAAAGGAGTACAGAAGGTATCTCTACAGCGCACAAAGGAGTACAGAAGGTATCTCTACAGCGCACAAAGGAGTACAGAAGGTATCTCTACAGCGCACAAAGGAGTACAGGAAATATCTCTAGAACGTACAAAGAAGTACACGAGGTATCTCTACAGCGTACAAAGGAGTACAGAAGGTATCTCTACAGCGCACAAAGGAGTACAGGAAATATCTCTAGAACGTACAAAGGAGTACACGAGGTATCTCTACAGCGTACAAAGGAGTACAGAAGGTATCTCTACAGCGCACAAAGGAGTACAGAAGGTATCTCTACAGCGCACAAAGGAGTACAGAAGGTATCTCTACAGCGCACAAAGGAGTACAGAAGGTATCTCTACAGCGCACAAAGGAGTACAGGAAATATCTCTAGAACGTACAGAGGAGTACAGGAAATATCTCTAGAACGTACAAAGGAGTACACGAGGTATCTCTACAGCGTACAAAGGAGTACAGAAGGTATCTCTACAGCGCACAAAGGAGTACAGAAGGTATCTCTACAGCGCACAAAGGAGTACAGAAGGTATCTCTACAGCGCACAAAGGAGTACAGAAGGTATCTCTACAGCGCACAAAGTGGTACAGGAAATATCTCTAGAACGTACAAAGGAGTACAGAGGGTATCTCTACAGCGTACAAAGGAGTACAGAAGGTATCTCTACAGCGCACAAAGGAGTACAGAAGGTATCTCTACAGCGCACAAAGGAGTACAGAAGGTATCTCTACAGCGCACAAAGGAGTACATAAGGTATCTCTACAGCGCACAAAGGAGTACAGAAGGTATCTCTACAGCTCACAAAGGAGTACAGGAAATATCTCTAGAACGTACAAAGGAGTACACGAGGTATCTCTACAGCGTACAAAGGAGTACAGAAGGTATCTCTACAGCGCACAAAGGAGTACAGAAGGTATCTCTACAGCGCACAAAGGAGTACAGAAGGTATTTCTACAGCGCACAAAGGAGTACAGAAGGTATCTCTACAGCGCACAAAGGAGTACAGAAGGTATCTCTACAGCGCACAAAGGAGTACAGAAGGTATCTCTACAGCGCACAAAGGAGTACAGAAGGTATCTCTACAGCGCACAAAGGAGTACAGAAGGTATCTCTACAGCGCACAAAGGAGTACAGAAGGTTTCTCTACAGCGCACAAAGGAGTACAGAAGGTATCTCTACAGTGCACAAAGGAGTACAGAAGGTATCTCTACAGCGCACAAAGGAGTACAGAAGGTATCTCTACAGCGCACAAAGGAGTACAGAAGGTATCTCTACAGCGCACAAAGGAGTACAGAAGGTATCTCTACAGAGCACAAAGGAGTACAGGAAATATCTCTAGAACGTACAAAGGAGTACACGAGGTATCTCTACAGCGTACAAAGGAGTACAGAAGGTATCTCTACAGCGCACAAAGGAGTACAGAAGGTATCTCTACAGCGCACAAAGGAGTACAGGAGGTATATCTACAGCGCACAAAGGAGTACAGAAGGTATCTCTACAGCGCACAAAGGAGTACAGGAAATATCTCTAGAACGCACAAAGGAGTACACGAGGTATCTCTACAGCGTACAAAGGAGTACAGAAGGTATCTCTACAGCGCACAAAGGAGTACAGAAGGTATCTCTACAGCGCACAAAGGAGTACAGAAGGTATCTCTACAGCGCACAAAGGAGTACAGAAGGTTTCTCTACAGCGCACAAAGGAGTACAGAAGGTATCTCTACAGCGCACAAAGGAGTACAGAAGGTATCTCTACAGCGCACAAAGGAGTACAGAAGGTATCTCTACAGCGCACAAAGGAGTACAGAAGGTATCTCTACAGCGCACAAAGGAGTACAGGAAATATCTCCAGAACGTACAAAGAAGTACACGAGGTATCTCTACAGCGTACAAAGGAGTACAGAAGGTATCTCTACAGCGCACAAAGGAGTACAGAAGGTATCTCTACAGCGCACAAAGGAGTACAGCAGGTATCTCTACAGCGCACAAAGGAGTACAGAAGGTATCTCTACAGCGCACAAAGGAGTACAGAAGGTATCTCTACAGCGCACAAAGGAGTACAGGAAATATCTCTAGAACGTACAAAGGAGTACACGAGGTATCTCTACAGCGTACAAAGGAGTACAGAAGGTATCTCTACAGCGCACAAAGGAGTACAGAAGGTATCTCTACAGCGCACAAAGGAGTACAGAAGGTATCTCTACAGCGCACAAAGGAGTACAGAAGGTATCTCTACAACGCACAAAGGAGTACAGAAAGTATCTCTACAGCGCACAAAGGAGTACAGAAGGTATCTCTACAGCGCACAAAGGAGTACAGAAGGTATCTCTACAGCGCACAAAGGAGTACAGAAGGTATCTCTACAGCGCACAAAGGAGTACACGAGGTATCTCTACAGCGTACAAAGGAGTACAGAAGTTATCTCTACAGCGCACAAAGGAGTACAGAAGATATCTCTACAGCGCACAAAGGAGTACAGAAGGTATCTCTACAGCGCACAAAGGAGTACAGGAAATATCTCTAGAACGTACAAAGGAGTACAGAAGGTATCTCTACAGCGCGCAAAGTAGTACAGAAGGTATCTCTACAGCGCACAAAGGAGTACAGAAGGTATCTCTACAGCGCACAAAGGAGTGCAGGAAATATCTCTAGAACGTACAAAGGAGTACAGAAGGTATCTCTACAGCGCACAAAGGAGTACAGAAGGTATCTCTACAGCGCACAAAGGAGTACAGAAGGTATCTCTAAAGCGCACAAAGGAGTACAGAAGGTATCTCTACAGCGCACAAAGGAGTACAGGAAATAACTCTAGAACGTACAAAGGAGTACACGAGGTATCTCTACAGCGTACAAAAGAGTACAGAAGGTATCTCCACAGCGCACAAAGGAGTACAGAAGGTATCTCTACAGCGCACAAACGAGTACAGGAAATATCTCTAGAACGTACAAAGGAGTACACGAGGTATCTCTACAGCGTACAAAGGAGTACAGAAGGTATCTCTACAGCGCACAAAGGAGTACAGAAGGTATCTCTACAGCGCACAATGGAGTACAGAAGGTATCTCAACAGCGCACAAAGGACTACAGAAGGTATCTCTACAGCACACAAAGGAGTACAGGAAATATCTCTAGAACGTACAAAGGAGTACACGAGGTATCTCTACAGCGTACAAAGGAGTACAGAAGGTATCTCTACAGCGCACAAAGAAGTACAGAAGGTATCTCTACAGCGCACAAAGGAGTACAGAAGGTTTCTCTACAGCGCACAAAGGAGTACAGAAGGTATCTCTACAGCGCACAAAGGAATACAGGAAATATCTCTAGAACGTACAAAGGAGTACAGAAGGTATCTCTACAGCGCACAAAGGAGTACAGAAGGTATCTCTACAGCGCACAAAGGAGTACAGAAGGTATCTCTACAGCGCACAAAGGAGTACACGAGGTATCTCTACAGCGTACAAAGGAGTACAGAAGGTATCTCTACAGCGCACAAAGGAGTACAGAAGGTATCTCTACAGCGCACAAAGGAGTACAGAAAGTATCTCTACAGCGCACAAAGGAGTACAGGAAATATCTCTAGAACGTAAAAAGGAGTACAAAAGGTATCTCTACAGCGCACAAAGGAGTACAGAAGGTATCTCTACAGCGCACAAAGAAGTACAGGAAATATCTCTAGAACGTACAAAGGACTGCACGAGGTATCTCTACAGCGTACAAAGGAGTACAGAAGGTATCTCTACAGCGCACAAAGGAGTACAGAAGGTATCTCTACAGCGCACAAAGGAGTACAGAAGGTATCTCTACAGCGCACAAAGGAGTACAGAAGGTATCTCTACAGCGCACAAAGGAGTACAGGAAATATCTCTAGAACGTACAAAGGAGTACACGAGGTATCTCTACAGCGTACAAAGGAGTACAGAAGGTATCTCTACAGCGCACAAAGGAGTACAGAAGGTATCTCTTCAGCGCACAAAGGAGTACAGAAGGTACCTCTACAGCGCACAAAGGAGTACAGAAGGTATCTCTACAGCGCACAAAGGAGTACAGGAAATATCTCTAGAACGTACAAAGGAGTACAGAAGGTATCTCTACAGCGCACAAAGGAGTACAAAAGGTATCTCTACAGCGCACAAAAGAGTACAGAAGGTATCTCTAGAGCGCACAAAGGAGTACAGAAGGTATCTCTACTGCGCACAAAGGAGTACAGAAGGTATCTCTACAGCGCACAAAGGAGTACAGAAGGTATCTCTACAGCGCACAAAAAAGTACGGGAAATATCTCTAGAACGTTCAAAGGAGTACAGAAGGTATCTCTAAAGCGCACAAAGGAGTACAGAAGGTATCTCTACAGCGCACAAAGGAGTACAGAAGGTATCTCTACAGCGCACAAAGGAGTACAGAAGGTATCTCTACAGCGCACAAAGGAGTAAAGAAGGTATCTCTACAGCTCACAAAGGAGTACAGAAGATATCTCTACAGCGCACAAAGGAGTACAGAAGGTATCTCTACAGCGCACAAAGGAGTACAGAAGGTATCTCTACAGCGCACAAAGGAGTACAGGAAATATCTCTAGAACGTACAAAGGAGTACACGAGGTATCTCTACAGCGTACAAAGGAGTACAGAAGGTATCTCTACAGCGCACAAAGGAGTACAGAAGGTATCTCTACAGCGCACAAAGGAGTTCAGGAAATATCTCTAGAACGTACAAAGGAGTACAGAAGGTATCTCTACAGCGCACAAAGGAGTACAGAAGGTATCTCTACAGCGCACAAAGGAGTACAGAAGGTATCTCTACAGCGCACAAAGGAGTACAGGAAATATCTCTAGAACGTACAAAGAAGTACACGAGGTATCTCTACAGCGTACAAAGGAGTACAGAAGGTATCTCTACAGCGCACAAAAGAGTACAGGAAATATCTCTAGAACGTACAAAGGAGTACACGAGGTATCTATACAGCGTACAAAGGAGTACAGAAGGTATCTCTACAGCGCACAAAGGAGTACAGAAGGTATCTCTACTGCGCACAAAGGAGTACAGAAGGTATCTCTACAGCGCACAAAGGAGTACAGAAGGTATCTCTACAGCGCACAAAGGAGTACAGGAAATATCTCTAGAACGTACAAAGGAGTACAGGAAATATCTCTAGAACGTACAAAGGAGTACACGAGGTATCTCTACAGCGTACAAAGGAGTACAGAAGGTATCTCTACAGCGCACAAAGGAGTACAGAAGGTATCTCTACAGCGCACAAAGGAGTACAGAAGGTATCTCTACAGCGCACAAAGGAGTACAGAAGGTATCTCTACAGCGCACAAAGGAGAACAGGAAATATCTCCAGAACGTACAAAGGAGTACACGAGGTATCTCTACAGCATACAAAGGAGTACAGAAGGTATCTCTACAGCGCACAAAGGAGTACAGAAGGTATCTCTACAGCGCACAAAGGAGTACAGCAGGTATCTCTACAGCGCACAAAGGAGTACAGAAGGTATCTCTACAGCGCACAAAGGAGTACAGAAGGTATCTCTACAGCGCACAAAGGAGTACAGGAAATATCTCTAGAACGTACAAAGGAGTACACGAGGTATCTCTACAGCGTACAAAGGAGTACAGAAGGTATCTCTACAGCGCACAAAGGAGTACAGAAGGTATCTCTACAGCGCACAAAGGAGTACAGAAGGTATCTCTACAGCGCACGAAGGAGTACAGAAGGTATCTCTACAACGCACAAAGGAGTACAGAAAGTATCTCTACAGCGCACAAAGGAGTACAGAAGGTATCTCTACAGCGCACAAAGGAGTACAGAAGGTATCTCTACAGCGCACAAAGGAGTACAGAAGGTATCTCTACAGCGCACAAAGGAGTACACGAGGTATCTCTACAGCGTACAAAGGAGTACAGAAGTTATCTCTACAGCGCACAAAGGAGTACAGAAGATATCTCTACAGCGCACAAAGGAGTACAGAAGGTATCTCTACAGCGCACAAAGGAGTACAGGAAATATCTCTAGAACGTACAAAGGAGTACAGAAGGTATCTCTACAGCGCACAAAGGAGTACAGAAGGTATCTCTACAGCGCACAAAGGAGTACAGAAGGTATCTCTACAGCGCACAAAGGAGTGCAGGAAATATCTCTAGAACGTACAAAGGAGTACAGAAGGTATCTCTACAGCGCACAAAGGAGTACAGAAGGTATCTCTACAGCGCACAAAGGAGTACAGAAGGTATCTCTAAAGCGCACAAAGGAGTACAGAAGGTATCTCTACAGCGCACAAAGGAGTACAGGAAATAACTCTAGAACGTACAAAGGAGTACACGAGGTATCTCTACAGCGTACAAAAGAGTACAGAAGGTATCTCTACAGCGCACAAAGGAGTACAGAAGGTATCTGTACAGCGCACAAACGAGTACAGGAAATATCTCTAGAACGTACATAAGAGTACACGAGGTATCTCTACAGCGTACAAAGGAGTACAGAAGGTATCTCTACAGCGCACAAAGGAGTACAGAAGGTATCTCTACAGCGCACAATGGAGTACAGAAGGTATCTCAACAGCGCACAAAGGACTACAGAAGGTATCTCTACAGCACACAAAGGAGTACAGGAAATATCTCTAGAACGTACAAAGGAGTACACGAGGTATCTCTACAGCGTACAAGGGAGTACAGAAGGTATCTCTACAGCGCACAAAGAAGTACAGAAGGTATCTCTACAGCGCACAAAGGAGTACAGAAGGTTTCTCTACAGCGCACAAAGGAGTACAGAAGGTATCTCTACAGCGCACAAAGGAATACAGGAAATATCTCTAGAACGTACAAAGGAGTACAGAAGGTATCTCTACAGCGCACAAAGGAGTACAGAAGGTATCTCTACAGCGCACAAAGGAGTACAGAAGGTATCTCTACAGCGCACAAAGGCGTACACGAGGTATCTCTACAGCGTACAAAGGAGTACAGAAGGTATCTCTACAGCGCACAAAGGAGTACAGAAGGTATCTCTACAGCGCACAAAGGAGTACAGAAAGTATCTCTACAGCGCACAAAGGAGTACAGGAAATATCTCTAGAACGTAAAAAGGAGTACAAAAGGTATCTCTACAGCGCACAAAGGAGTACAGAAGGTATCTCTACAGCGCACAAAGGAGTACAGGAAATATCTCTAGAATGTACAAAGGACTGCACGAGGTATCTCTACAGCGTACAAAGGAGTACAGAAGGTATCTCTACAGCGCACAAAGGAGTACAGAAGGTATCTCTACAGCGCACAAAGGAGTACAGAAGGTATCTCTACAGCGCACAAAGGAGTACAGAAGGTATCTCTACAGCGCACAAAGGAGTACAGGAAATATCTCTAGAACGTACAAAGGAGTACACGAGGTATCTCTACAGCGTACAAAGGAGTACAGAAGGTATCTCTACAGCGCACAAAGGAGTACAGAAGGTATCTCTACAGCGCACAAAGGAGTACAGAAGGTACCTCTACAGCGCACAAAGGAGTACAGAAGGTATCTCTACAGCGCACAAAGGAGTACAGGAAATATCTCTAGAACGTACAAAGGAGTACAGAAGGTATCTCTACAGCGCACAAAGGAGTACAAAAGGTATCTCTACAGCGCACAAAAGAGTACAGAAGGTATCTCTAGAGCGCACAAAGGAGTACAGAAGGTATCTCTACTGCGCACAAAGGAGTACAGAAGGTATCTCTACAGCGCACAAAGGAGTACAGAAGGTATCTCTACAGCGCACAAAGGAGTACAGGAAATATCTCTAGAACGTTCAAAGGAGTACAGAAGGTATCTCTACAGCGCACAAAGGAGTACAGAAGGTATCTCTACAGCGCACAAAGGAGTACAGAAGGTATCTCTACAGCGCACAAAGGAGTACAGAAGGTATCTCTACAGCGCACAAAGGAGTAAAGAAGGTATCTCTACAGCTCACAAAGGAGTACAGAAGGTATCTCTACAGCGCACAAAGGAGTACAGAAGGTATCTCTACAGCGCACAAAGGAGTACAGAAGGTATCTCTACAGCGCACAAAGGAGTACAGGAAATATCTCTAGAACGTACAAAGGAGTACACGAGGTATCTCTACAGCGTACAAAGGAGTACAGAAGGTATCTCTACAGCGCACAAAGGAGTACAGAAGGTATCTCTACAGCGCACAAAGGAGTTCAGGAAATATCTCTAGAACGTACAAAGGAGTACAGAAGGTATCTCTACAGCGCACAAAGGAGTACAGAAGGTATCTCTACAGCGCACAAAGGAGTACAGAAGGTATCTCTACAGCGCACAAAGGAGTACAGGAAATATCTCTAGAACGTACAAAGAAGTACACGAGGTATCTCTACAGCGTACAAAGGAGTACAGACGGTATCTCTACAGCGCACAAAGGAGTACAGGAAATATCTCTAGAACGTACAAAGGAGTACACGAGGTATCTCTACAGCGTACAAAGGAGTACAGAAGGTATCTCTACAGCGCACAAAGGAGTACAGAAGGTATCTCTACAGCGCACAAAGGAGTACAGAAGGTATCTCTACAGCGCACAAAGGAGTACAGAAGGTATCTCTACAGCGCACAAAGGAGTACAGGAAATATCTCTAGAACGTACAAAGGAGTACAGGAAATATCTCTAGAACGTACAAAGGAGTACACGAGGTATCTCTACAGCGTACAAAGGAGTACAGAAGGTATCTCTACAGCGCACAAAGGAGTACAGAAGGTATCTCTACAGCGCACAAAGGAGTACAGAAGGTATCTCTACAGCGCACAAAGGAGTACAGAAGGTATTTCTACAGCGCACAAAGGAGTACAGGAAATATCTCTTGAACGTACAAAGGAGTACAGAAGGTATCTCTACAGCGTACAAAGGAGTACAGAAGGTATCTCTACAGCGCACAAAGGAGTACAGAAGGTATCTCTACAGCGCACAAAGGAGTACAGAAAGTATCTCTACAGCGCACAAAGGAGTACAGAAGGTATCTCTACAGCGCACAAAGGAGTACAGAAGGTATCTCTACAGCGCACAAAGGAGTACAGGAAATATCTCTAGAACGTACAAAGGAGTACACGAGGTATCTCTACAGCGTACAAAGGAGTACAGATAGTATCTCTACAGCGCACAAAGGAGTACAGAAGGTATCTCTACAGCGCACAAAGGAGTACAGAAGGTATTTCTACAGCGCACAAAGGAGTACAGAAAAAATCTCTACAGCGCACAAGGGAGTACAGAAGGTATCTCTACAGCGCACAAAGGAGTACAGAAGGTATCTTTACAGCGCACAAAGGAGTACAGAAGGTATCTCTACAGCGCACAAAGGAGTACAGAAGGTATCTCTACAGCGCACAAAGGAGTACAGAAGGTATCTCTACAGCGCACAAAGGAGTACAGAAGGTATCTCTACAGCGCACAAAGGAGTACAGAAGGTATCTCTACAGCGCACAAAGAAGTACAGAAGGCATCTCTACAGCGCACAAAGGAGTACAGAAGGTATCTCTACAGCGCACAAAGGAGTACAGAAGGTATCTCTACAGCGCACAAATGAGTACAGGAAATATCTCTTGAACGTACAAAGGAGTACACGAGGTATCTCTACAGCGTACAAAGAAGTACAGAAGGAATCTCTACAGCGCACAAAGGAGTACAGAAGGTATCTCTACAGCGCACAAAGGAGTACAGGAGGTATCTCTACAGCGCACAAAGGAGTACAGAAGGTATCTCTACAGCGCACAAAGGAGTACAGAAGGTATCTCTACAGCGCACAAAGGAGTACAGAAGGTATCTCTACAGCGCACAAAGGAGTACAGAAGGTATCTCTACAGCGCACATAGGAGTACAGAAGGTATCTCTACAGCGCACAAAGGAGTACAGAAGGTATCTCTACAGCGCACAAAGGAGTACAGAAGGTATCTCTACAGCGTACAAAGGAGTACAGAAGGTATCTCTACAGCGCACAAAGGAGTACAGAAGGTATCTCCACAGCGCACAAAGGAGTACAGAAGGTATCTCTACAGCGCACAAAGGAGTACAGAAGGTATCTCTACAGCGCACAAAGGAGTACAGAAGGTATCTCTACAGCGCACAAAGGAGTACAGAAGGTATCTCTACAGCGCACAAAGGAGTACAGGAAATATCTCTAGAACGTACAAAGGAGTACACGAGGTATCTCTACAGCGTACAAAGGAGTACAGAAGGTATCTCTTCAGCGCACAAAGGAGTACAGAAGGTATCTCTACAGCGCACAAAGGAGTACAGAAGGTGTCCCTACAGCGCACAAAGGAGTACAGAAGGTATCTTTACAGCGCACAAAGGAGTACAGGAAATATCTCTAAAACGTACAAAGGAGTACACGAGGTATCTCAACAGCGTACAAAGGAGTACAGAAGGTGTCTCTACAGCGCACAAAGGAGTACAGGAAATATCTCTAGAACGTACAAAGGAGTACACGAGGTATCTCTACAGCGTACAAAGAAGTACAGAAGGTATCTCTACAGCGCACAAAGGAGTACAGAAAAAACTCTACAGCGCACAAAGGAGTACAGAAGGTATCTCTACAGCGCACAAAGGAGTACAGAAGGTATCTCTTCAGCGCACAAAGGAGTACAGGAAATATCTCTCGAACGTACAAAGGAGTACACGAGGTATCTCTACAGCGTACAAAGGAGTACAGAAGGTATCTCTACAGCGCACAAAGGAGTACAGAAGGTATCTCTACAGCGCACAAAGGAGTTCAGAAGGTATCTCTACAGCGCACAAAGGAGTACAGAAGGTTTCTCTACAGCGCACAAAGGAGTACAGAAGGTATCTCTACAGCGCACAAAGGAGTACAGAAGGTATCTCTACAGCGCACAAAGGAGTACAGAAGGTATCTCTACAGCGCACAAAGGAGTACAGAAGGTATCTCTACAGCGCACAAAGGAGTACAGGAAATATCTCTAGAACGTACAAAGGAGTACACGAGGTATCTCTACAGCGTACAAAGGAGTACAGAAGGTATCTCTACAGCGCACAAAGGAGTACAGAAGGTATCTCTACAGCGCACAAAGGAGTACAGAAGGTATCTCTACAGCGCACAAAGGAGTAATGAAGGTATCTCTACAGCGCACAAAGGAGTACAGAAGGTATCTCTACAGCGCACAAAGGAGTACAGGAAATATCTCAAGAACGTACAAAGGAGTACACGAGGTATCTCTACAGCGTACAAAGGAGTACAGAAGGTATCTCTACAGCGCACAAAGGCGTACAGAAGGTATCTCTACAGCACACAAAGGAGTACAGAAGGTATCTCTACAGCGCACAAAGGAGTACAGAAGGTATCTCTACAGCGCACAAAGGAGTACAGAAGGTATCTCTACAGCGCACAAAGGAGTACAGAAGGTATCTCTACAGCGCACAAAGGAGTACAGAAGGTATCTCTACAGCGCACAAAGGAGTACAGGAAATATCTCTAGAACGTACAAAGGAGTACACGAGGTATCTCTACAGCGTACAAAGGAGTACAGAAGGTATCACTACAGCGCACAAAGGAGTACAGAAAGTATCTCTACAGCGCACAAAGGAGTACAGAAGGTATCTCTACAGCGCACAAAGGAGTACAGAAGGTATCTCTACAGCGCACAAAGGAGTACAGAAGGTATCTCAACAGCGCACAAAGGAGTACAGGAAACATCTCTAGAACGTACGAAGGAGTACAGAAGGTATCTATACAGCGCACAAAGGAGTACAGAAGGTATCTCCACAGCGCACAAAGGAGTACAGAAGGTATCTCTACAGCGCACAAAGGAGTACACGAGGTATCTCTACAGCGTACAAAGGAGTACAGAAGGTATCTCTACAGCGCACAAAGGAGTACAGAAGGTATCTCTACAGCGCACAAAGGAGTACAGAAGGTATCTCTACAGCGCACAAAGGAGTACAGGAAATATCTCTAGAACGTACAAAGGAGTACAGAAGGTATCTCTACAGCGCACAAAGGAGTACAGAAGGTATCTCTACAGCGCACAAAGGAGTACAGAAGGTATCTCTACAGCGCACAAAGGAGTACAGAAGGTATCTCTACAGCGCACAAAGGAGTACAGGAAATATCTCTAGAACGTACAAAGGAGTACACGAGGTATCTCTACAGCGTACAAAGGAGTACAGAAGGTATCTCTACAGCGCACAAAGGAGTACAGAAAATATCTCTAGAACGTACAAAGGAGTACACGAGGTATCTCTACAGCGTACAAAGGAGTACAGAAGGTATCTCTACAGCGCACAAAGGAGTACAGAAGGTATCTCTACAGCGCACAAAGGAGTACAGAAGGTATCTCTACAGCGCACAAAGGAGTACAGAAGGTATCTCTACAGCGCACAAAGGAGTACAGGAAATATCTCTAGAACGTACAAAGGAGTACACGAGGTATCTCTACAGCATACAAAGGAGTACAGAAGGTATCTCTACAGCGCACAAAGGAGTACAGAAGGTATCTCTACAGCGCACAAAGGAGTACAGGAAATATCTCTAGAACGTACAAAGGAGTACAGAAGGTATCTCTACAGCGCACAAAGGAGTACAGAAGGTATCTCTACAGCGCACAAAGGAGTACAGAAGGTATCTCTACAGCGCACAAAGGAGTACAGAAGGTATCACTACAGCGCACAAAGGAGTACAGGAAATATCTCTAGAACTTACAAAGGAGTATACGAGGTATCTCTACAGCGTACAAAGGAGTACAGAAGGTATCTCTACAGCGCACAAAGGAGTACAGAAGGTATCTCTACAGCGCACAAAGGAGTACAGAAGGTATCTCTACAGCGCACAAAGGAGTACAGAAGGTATCTCTACAGCGCACAAAGGAGTACAGAAGGTATCTCTACAGCGCACAAAGGAGTACAGGAAATATCTCTAGAACGTACAAAGGAGTACACGAGGTATCTCTACAGCGTACAAAGGAGTACAGAAGGTATCTCTACAGCGCACAAAGGAGTACAGAAGGTATCTCTACAGCGCACAAAGGAGTACAGAAGGTATCTCCACAGCGCACAAAGGAGTACAGAAGGTATCTCTACAGCGCACAAAGGAGTACAGAAGGTATCTCTACAGCGCACAAAGGAGTACAGAAGGTATCTCTACAGCGCACAAAGGAGTACAGAAGGTATCTCTACAGCGCACAAAGGAGTACTGGAAATATCTCTAGAACGTACAAAAGAGTACACGAGGTTTCTCTACAGCGTACAAAGGAGTACAGAAGGTATCTCTACAGCGCACAAAGGTGTACAGAAGGTATCTCTACAGCGCACAAAGGAGTACAGAAGGTATCTCTACAGCGCACAAAGGAGTGCAGAAGGTATCTCTACAGCGCACAAAGGAGTACAGAAGGTATCTCTACAGCGCACAAAGGAGTACAGGAAATATCTCTAGAACGTACAAAGGAGTACAGAAGGTATCTCTACAGCGCACAAAGAGGTACAGAAGGTATCTCTACAGCGCGCAAAGAAGTACAGAAGGTATCTCTACAGCGCACAAAGGAGTACACGAGGTATCTCTACAGCGTACAAAGGAGTACAGAAGGTATCTCTACAGCGCACAAAGGAGTACAGAAGGTATCTCTACAGCGCACAAAGGAGTACAGAAGGTATCTCTACAGCGCACAAAGGAGTACAGGAAATATCTCTAGAACGTACAAAGGAGTACAGAAGGTATCTCTACAGCGCACAAAGGAGTACAGAAGGTATCTCTACAGCGCACAAAGGAGTACAGAAGGTATCTCTACAGCGCACAAAGGAGTACAGAAGGTATCTCTACAGCGCACAAAGGAGTACAGGAAATATCTCTAGAACGTACAAAGGAGTACAGAAGGTATCTCTACAGCGCACAAAGGAGTACAGAAGGTATCTCTACAGCGCACAAAGGAGTACAGAAGGTATCTCTAAAGCGCACAAAGGAGTACAGAAGGTATCTCTACAGCGCACAAAGGAGTACAGGAAATAACTCTAGAACGTACAAAGGAGTACACGAGGTATCTCTACAGCGTACAAAAGAGTACAGAAGGTATCTCTACAGCGCACAAAGGAGTACAGAAGGTATCTCTACAGCGCACAAAGGAGTACAGGAAATATCTCTAGAACGTACATAGGAGTACACGAGGTATCTCTACAGCGTACAAAGGAGTACAGAAGGTATCTCTACAGCGCACAAAGGAGTACAGAAGGTATCTCTACAGCGCACAAAGGAGTACAGAAGGTATCTCAACAGCGCACAAAGGACTACAGAAGGTATCTCTACAGCGCACAAAGGAGTACAGGAAATATCTCTAGAACGTACAAAGGAGTACACGAGATATCTCTACAGCGTACAAAGGAGTACAGAAGGTATCTCTACAGCGCACAAGGGAGTACAGAAGGTATCTCTACAGCGCACAAAGGAGTACAGAAGGTATCTCTACAGCGCACAAAGGAGTACAGAAGGTATCTCTACAGCACACAAAGGAATACAGGAAATATCTCTAGAACGTACAAAGGAGTACAGAAGGTATCTCTACAGCGCACAAAGGAGAACAGAAAGTATCTCTACAGCGCACAAAGGAGGACAGAAGGTATCTCTACAGCGCACAAAGGAGTACACGAGGTATCTCTACAGCGTACAAAGGAGTACAGAAGGTATCTCTACAGCGCACAAAGGAGTACAGAAGGTATCTCTACAGCGCTCAAAGGAGTACAGAAGGTATCTCTACAGCGCACAAAGGAGTACAGGAAATATCTCTAGAACGTACAAAGGAGTACAAAAGGTATCTCTACAGCTCACAAAGGAGTACAGAAGGTATCTCTACAGCGCACAAAGGAGTACAGGAAATATCTCTAGAACGTACAAAGGAGTACAGAAGGTATCTCTACAGCGCACAAAGGAGTACAGAAGGTATCTCTACAGCGCACAAAGGAGTACAGGAAATATCTCTAGAACGTACAAAGGAGTACACGAGGTATCTCTACAGCGTACAAACAAGTACAGAAGGTATCTCTACAGCGCACAAAGGAGTAAAGAAGGTATCTCTATAGCGCACAAAGGAGTACAGAAGGTATCTCTACAGCGCACAAAGGAGTACAGAAGGTATCTCTACAGCGCACAAAGGAGTACAGAAGGTATTTCTACAGCGCACAAAGGAGTACAGAAGGTATCTCTACAGCGCACAAAGGAGTACAGAAGGTATCTCTACAGCGCACAAAGGAGTACAGGAAATATCTCTAGAACGTACAAAGGAGTAAAGAAGGTATCTCTACAGCGCACAAAGGAGTACAGAAGGTATCTCTACAGCGCACAAAGGAGTACAGGAAATATCTCTAGAACGTACAAAGGAGTACAGAAGGTATCTCTACAGCGTACAAAGGAGTACAGAAGGTATCTCTACAGCGCACAAAGGAGTACAGGTAATATCTCTAGAACGTACAAAGGAGTACACGAGGTACCTCTACAGCGCACAAAGGAGTACAGAAGGTATCTCTACAGCGCACAAAGGAGTACAGAAGGTATCTCTACAGCGCAAAAAGGAGTACAGGAAATATCTCTAGAACGTACAAAGGAGTACACGAGGTATCTCTACAGCGTACAAAGGAGTACAGAAGGTATCTCTACAGCGCACAAAGGAGTACAGGTAATATCTCTAGAACGTACAAAGGAGTACACGAGGTATCTCTACAGCGCACAAAGGAGTACAGAAGGTATCTCTACAGCGCACAAAGGAGTACAGGAAATATCTCTAGAACGTACAAAGGAGTACAGAAGGTATCTCTACAGCGCACAAAGGAGTACAGAAGGTATCTCTACAGCGCACAGAGGAGTACAGAAGGTATCTCTACAGCGCACAAAGGAGTACAGAAGGTATCTCTACAGCGCACAAAGGAGTACAGGAAATATCTCTAGAACGAACAAAGGAGTACACGAGGTATCTCTACAGCGTACAAAGGAGTACAGAAGGTATCTCTACAGCGCACAAAGGAGTACAGGAAATATCTCAAGAACGTACAAAGGCGTACACGAGGTATCTCTACAGCGTACAAAGGAGTACAGAAGGTATCTCTACAGCGCACTAAGGAGTACAGAAGGTATCTCTACAGCGCACAAAGGAGTACAGAAGGTATCTCTACAGCGCACAAAGGAGTACAGAAGGTATCTCTACAGCGCACAAAGGAGTACAGGAAATACCTCTAGAACGTACAAAGGAGTACACGAGGTATCTCTACAGCGTACAAAGGAGTACAGAAGGTATCTCTACAGCGCACAAAGGAGTACAGAAGGTATCTCTACAGCGCACAAAGGAGTACAGGAAATATCTCTAGAACGTACAAAGGAGTACAGAAGGTATCTCTACAGCGCACAAAGGAGTACAGAAGGTATATCTACAGCGCACAAAGGAGTACAGAAGGTATCTCTACAGCGCACAAAGGAGTACAGGAAATATCTCTAGAACGTACAAAGGAGTACAGAAGGTATCTCTACAGCGCACAAAGGAGTACAGAAGGTATCTCTACAGCGCACAAAGGAGTACAGAAGGTATCTCTACAGCGCACAAAGGAGTACAGGAAATATCTCTAGAACGTACAAAGGAGTACACGAGGTATCTCTACATCGTACAAAGGAGTACAGAAGGTATCTCTACAGCGCACAAAGGAGTACAGAAGGTATCTCTACAGCGCACAAAGGAGTACAGAAGGTATCTCTACAGCGCACAAAGGAGTACAGAAGGTATCTCTACAGCGCACAAAGGAGTACAGAAGGTATCTCTACAGCGCACAAAGGAGTACAGAAGGTATCTCACCAGCGCACAAAGGAGTACAGAAGGTACCTCTACAGCGCACAAAGGAGTACAGGAAATATCTCTAGAACGTACAAAGGAGTACAGAAGGTATCTCTACAGCGCACAAAGGAGTACAGAAGGTATCTCTACAGCGCGCAAAGGAGTACAGAAGGTATCTCTACAGCGCACAAAGGAGTACACGAGGTATCTCTACAGCGTACAAAGGAGTACAGAAGGTATCTCTACAGCGCACAAAGGAGTACAGAAGGTATCTCTACAGCGCACAAAGGAGTACAGAAGGTATCTCTACAGCGCACAAAGGAGTACAGGAAATATCTCTAGAACGAACAAAGGAGTACAGAAGGTATCTCTACAGCGCACAAAGGAGTACAGAAGGTATCTCTACAGCGCACAAAGGAGTACAGAAGGTATCTCTACAGCGCACAAAGGAGTACAGAAGGTATCTCTACAGCGCACAAAGGAGTACAGAAGGTATCTCTACAGCGCACAAATGAGTACAGGAAATATCTCTAGAACGTACAAAGGAGTACAGAAGGTATCTCTACAGCGCACAAAGAAGTACAGAAGGTATCTCTACAGCGCACAAAGGAGTACAGAAGGTATCTCTAAAGCGCACAAAGGAGTACAGAAGGTATCTCTACAGCGCACAAAGGAGTACAGGAAATAACTCTAGAACGTACAAAGGAGTACACGAGGTATCTCTACAGCGTACAAAGGAGTACAGAAGGTA
Source organism: Morinoia aosen (assembly GCA_030386875.1). Taxonomy (NCBI): domain Eukaryota; kingdom Metazoa; phylum Arthropoda; class Malacostraca; order Amphipoda; family Talitridae; genus Morinoia; species Morinoia aosen. Next base: position 17,119,400 of record JASJYW010000027.1, read on the forward strand.
TCTCTACAGCGCACAAAGGAGTACAGAAGGTATCTCTACAGCGCACAAAGGAGTACAGAAGGTATCTCAACAGCGCACAAAGGACTACAGAAGGTATCTCTACAGCGCACAAAGGAGTACAGGAAATATCTCTAGAACGTACAAAGGAGTACACGAGGTATCTCTACAGCGTACAAAGGAGTACAGAAGGTATCTCTACAGCGCACACGGGAGTACAGAAGGTATCTCTACAGCGCACAAAGGAGTACAGAAGGTATCTCTACAGCGCACAAAGGAGTACAGAAGGTATCTCTACAGCGCACAAAGGAATACAGGAAATATCTCTAGAACGTACAAAGGAGTACAGAAGGTATCTCTACAGCGCACAAAGGAATACAGAAGGTATCTCTACAGCGCACATAGGAGTACAGAAGGTATCTCTACAGCGCACAAAGGAGTACACGAGGTATCTCTACAGCGTACAAAGGAGTACAGAAGGTATCTCTACAACGCACAAAGGAGTACAGAAGGTATCTCTACAGCGCACAAAGGAGTACAGAAGGTATCTCTACAGCGCACAAAGGAGTACAGGAAATATCTCTAGAACGTACAAAGGAGTACAAAAGGTATCTCTACAGCGCACAAAGGAGTACAGAAAGTATCTCTACAGCGCACAAAAGAGTACAGGAAATATCTCTAGAACGTACAAAGGAGAACAGAAGGTATCTCTACAGCGCACAAAGGAGTACAGAAGGTATCTCTACAGCGCACAAAGGAGTACAGAAGGTATCTCTACAGCGCACAAAGGAGTACAGAAGGTATCTCTACAGCGCACAAAGGAGTACAGGAAATATCTCTAGAACGTACAAAGAAGTACACGAGGTATCTCTACAGCGCACAAAGGAGTACAGAAGGTATCTCTACAGCGCACAAAGGAGTACAGAAGGTATCTCTACAGCGCACAAAGGAGTACAGAAGGTATCTCTACAGCGCACATAGGAGTACAGAAGGTATCTCTACAGCGCACAAAGGAGTACAGAAGGTATCTCTACAGCGCACAAAGGAGTACAGAAGGTATCTCTACAGCGCACAAAGGAGTACAGGAAATATCTCTAGAACGTACAAAGGAGTACAGAAGGTATCTCTACAGCGCACAAAAGAGTACAGAAGGTATATCTACAGCGCACAAAGGAGTACAGAAGGTATCTCTACAGCGCACAAAGGAGTACAGGAAATATCTCTAGAACGTACAAAGGAGTACAGAAGGTATCTCTACAGCGCACAAAGGAGTACAGAAGGTATCTCTACAGCGCACAAAGGAGTACAGAAGGTATCTCTACAGCGCACAAAGGAGTACAGGAAATATCTCTAGAACGTACAAAGGAGTACACGAGGTATCTCTACAGCGTACAAAGGAGTACAGAAGGTATCTCTACAGCGCACAAAGGAATACAGAAGGTATCTCTACAGCGCACAAAGGAGTACAGAAGGTATCTCTACAGCGCACAAAGGAGTACAGAAGGTATTTCTACAGCGCACAAAAGAGTACAGAAGGTATCTCTACAGCGCACAAAGGAGTACAGAAGGTATCTCTACAGCGCACAAAGGAGTACAGAAGGTATCTCTACAGCGCACAAAGGAGTACAGGAAATATCTCTAGAACGTACAAAGGAGTACAGAAGGTATCTCTACAGCGCACAAAGGAGTACAGAAGGTATCTCTACAGCGCGCAAAGGAGTACAGAAGGTATCTCTACAGCGCACAAAGAAGTACACGAGGTATCTCTACAGCGTACAAAGGAGTACAGAAGGTATCTCTACAGCGCACAAAGGAGTACAGAAGGTATCTCTACAGCGCACAAAGGAGTACAGAAGGTATCTCTACAGCGCACAAAGGAGTACAGGAAATATCTCTAGAACGTACAAAGGAGTACAGAAGGTATCTCTACAGCGCACAAAGGAGTACAGAAGGTATCTCTACAGCGCACAAAGGAGTACAGAAGGTATCTCTACAGCGCACAAAGGAGTACAGAAGGTATCTCTACAGCGCACAAAGGAGTACAGGAAATATCTCTAGAACGTACAAAGGAGTACAGAAGGTATCTCTACAGCGCACAAAGAAGTACAGAAGGTATCTCTACAGCGCACAAAGGAGTACAGAAGGTATCTCTAAAGCGCACAAAGGAGTACAGAAGGTATCTCTACAGCGCACAAAGGAGTACAGGAAATAACTCTAGAACGTACATAGGAGTACACGAGGTATCTCTACAGCGTACAAAAGAGTACAGAAGGTATCTCTAGAGCGCACAAAGGAGTACAGAAGGTATCTCTACAGCGCACAAAGGAGTACAGGAAATATCTCTAGAACGTACAAAGGAGTACACGAGGTATCTCTACAGCGTACAAAGGAGTACAGAAGGTATCTCTACAGCGCACAAAGGAGTACAGAAGGTATCTCTACAGCGCACAAAGGAGTACAGAAGGTATCTCAACAGCGCACAAAGGACTACAGAAGGTATCTCTACAGCGCACAAAGGAGTACAGGAAATAACTCTAGAACGTACAAAGGAGTACAGAAGGTATCTCTACAGCGCACAAAGGAGTACAGAAGGTATATCTACAGCGCACAAAGGAGTACAGAAGGTATCTCTACAGCGCACAAAGGAGTACAGGAAATATCTCTAGAACGTACAAAGGAGTACAGAAGGTATCTCTACAGCGCACAAAGGAGTACAGAAGGTATCTCTACAGCGCACAAAGGAGTACAGAAGGTATCTCTACAGCGCACAAAGGAGTACAGGAAATATCTCTAGAACGTACAAAGGAGTACACGAGGTATCTCTACAGCGTACAAAGGAGTACAGAAGGTATCTCTACAGCGCACAAAGGAATACAGAAGGTATCTCTACAGCGCACAAAGGAGTAGAGAAGGTATCTCTACAGCGCACAAAGGAGTACAGAAGGTATTTCTACAGCGCACAAAGGAGTACAGAAGGTATCTCTACAGCGCACAAAGGAGTACAGAAGGTATCTCTACAGCGCACAAAGGAGTACAGAAGGTATCTCTACAGCGCACAAAGGAGTACAGGAAATATCTCTAGAACGTACAAAGGAGTACAGCAGGTATCTCTACAGCGCACAAAGGAGTACAGAAGGTATCTCTACAGCGCGCAAAGGAGTACAGAAGGTATCTCTACAGCGCACAAAGGAGTACACGAGGTATCTCTACAGCGTACAAAGGAGTACAGAAGATATCTCTACAGCGCACAAAGGAGTACAGAAGGTATCTCTACAGCGCACAAAGGAGTACAGAAGGTATCTCTACAGCGCACAAAGGAGTACAGGAAATATCTCTAGAACGTACAAAGGAGTACAGAAGGTATCTCTACAGCGCACAAAGGAGTACAGAAGGTATCTCTACAGCGCACAAAGGAGTACAGAAGGTATCTCTACAGCGCACAAAGGAGTACAGAAGGTATCTCTACAGCGCACAAAGGAGTACAGGAAATATCTCTAGAACGTACAAAGGAGTACAGAAGGTATCTCTACAGCGCACAAAGAAGTACAGAAGGTATCTCTACAGCGCACAAAGGAGTACAGAAGGTATCTCTAAAGCGCACAAAGGAGTACAGAAGGTATCTCTACAGCGCACAAAGGAGTACAGGAAATAACTCTAGAACGTACATAGGAGTACACGAGGTATCTCTACAGCGAACAAAAGAGTACAGAAGGTATCTCTATAGCGCACAAAGGAGTACAGAAGGTATCTCTACAGCGCACAAAGGAGTACAGGAAATATCTCTAGAACGTACAAAGGAGTACACGAGGTATCTCTACAGCGTATAAAGGAGTACAGAAGGTATCTCTACAGCGCACAAAGGAGTACAGAAGGTATCTCTACAGCGCACAAAGGAGTACAGAAGGTATCTCAACAGCGCACAAAGGACTACAGAAGGTATCTCTACAGCGCACAAAGGAGTACAGGAAATATCTCTAGAACGTACAAAGGAGTACACGAGGTATCTCTACAGCGTACAAAGGAGTACAGAAGGTATCTCTACAGCGCACAAGGGAGTACAGAAGGTATCTCTACAGCGCACAAAGGAGTACAGAAGGTATCTCTACAGCGCACAAAGGAGCACAGAAGGTATCTCTTCAGCGCACAAAGGAATACAGGAAATATCTCTAGAACGTACAAAGGAGTACAGAAGGTATCTCTACAGCGCACAAAGGAGTACAGAAGGTATCTCTACAGCGCACATAGGAGTACAGAAGGTATCTCTACAGCGCACAAAGGAGTACACGAGGTATCTCTACAGCGTACAAAGGAGTTCAGAAGGTATCTCTACAGCGCACAAAGGAGTACAGAAGGTATCTCTACAGCGCACAAAGGAGTACAGAAGGTATCTCTACAGCGCACAAAGGAGTACAGGAAATATCTCTAGAACGTACAAAGGAGTACAAAAGGTATCTCTACAGCGAACAAAGGAGTACAGAAGGTATCTCTACAGCGCACAAAGGAGTACAGGAAATATCTCTAGAACGTACAAAGGAGTACAGATGGTATCTCTACAGCGCACAAAGGAGTACAGAAGGTATCTCTACAGCGCACAAAGGAGTACAGAAGGTATCTCTACAGCGCACAAAGGAGTACAGAAGGTATCTCTACAGCGCACAAAGGAGTACAGGAAATATCTCTAGAACGTACAAAGGAGTACACGAGGTATCTCTACAGCGTACAAAGGAGTACAGAAGGTATCTCTACAGCGCACAAAGGAGTAGAGAAGGTATCTCTACAGCGCACAAAGGAGTACAGAAGGTATCTCTACAGCGCACAAAGGAGTACAGAAGGTATCTCTACAGCGCACAAAGGAGTACAGAAGGTATCTCTACAGCGCACAAAGGAGTACAGAAGGTATCTCTACAGCGCACAAAGGAGTACAGAAGGTATCTCTACAGCGCACAAAGGAGTACAGGAAATATCTCTAGAACGTTTAAAGGAGTACAGAAGGTATCTCTACAGCGCACAAAGGAGTACAGAAGGTATCTCTACAGCGCACAAAGGAGTACAGGAAATATCTCTAGAACGTACAAAGGAGTACAGAAGGTATCTCTACAGCGCACAAAGAAATTCAGAAGGTATCTCTACAGCGCACAAAGGAGTACAGAAGGTATCTCTACAGCGCACAAAGGAGTACAGAAGGTATCTCTACAGCGCACAAAGGAGTACAGGAAATATCTCTTGAACGTACAAAGGAGTACACGAGGTATCTCTACAGCGTACAAAGGAGTACAGTAGGTATCTCTACAGCGCACAAAGGAGTACAGGTAATATCTCTAGAACGTACAAAGGAGTACACGAGGTATCTCTACAGCGCACAAAGGAGTACAGAAGGTATCTCTACAGCGCACAAAGGAGTACAGGAAATATCTCTAGAACGTACAAAGGAGTACAGAAGGTATCTCTACAGCGCACAAAGGAGTACAGAAGGTATCTCTACAGCGCACAAAGGAGTACAGAAGGTATCTCTACAGCGCACAAAGGAGTACAGGAAATATCTCTAGAACGTACAAAGGAGTACACGAGGTATCTCTACAGCGTACAAAGGAGTATAGAAGGTATCTCTACAGCGCACAAACGAGTACAGGAAATTTCTCTAGAACGTACAAAGGAGTACACGAGGTATCTCTACAGCGTACAAAGGAGTACAGAAGGTATCTCTACAGCGCACAAAGGAGTACAGAAGGTATCTCTACAGCGCACAAAGGAGTACTTAAGGTATCTCTACAGCGCACAAAGGAGTACAGAAGGTATCTCCACAGCGCACAAAGGAGTACAGGAAATATCTCTAGAACGTACAAAGGAGTACACGAGGTATCTCTACAGCGTACAAAGGAGTAGAGAAGGTATCTCTACAGCGCACAAAGGAGTACAGAAGGTATCTCTACAGCGCACAAAGGAGTACAGGAAATATCTCTAGAACGTACAAAGGAGTACAGAAGGTATCTCTACAGCGCACAAAGGAGTACAGAAGGTATCTCTACAGCGCACAAAGGAGTACAGAAGGTATCTCTACAGCGCACAAAGGAGTACAGGAAATATCTCTAGAACGTACAAAGGAGTACAGAAGGTATCTCTACAGCGCACAAAGGAGTACAGAAGGTATCTCTACAGCGCACAAAGGAGTACAGAAGGTATCTCTACAGCGCACAAAGGAGTACAGGAAATATCTCTAGAACGTACAAAGGAGTACACGAGGTATCTCTACAGCGTACAAAGAAGTACAGAAGGTATCTCTACAGCGCACAAAGGAGTACAGAAGGTATCTCTACAGCGCACAAAGGAGTACAGAAGGTATCTCTACAGCGCACAAAAGAGTACAGAAGGTATCTCTACAGCGCACAAAGGAGTACAGAAGGTATCTCTACAGCGCACAAAGGAGTACAGAAGGTATCTCTACAGCGCACAAGGGAGTACAGAAGGTATCTCTACAGCGCACAAAGGAGTACAGAAGGTATCTCTACAGCGCACAAAGGAGTACAGGAAATATCTCTAGAACGTACAAAGGAGTACACGAGGTATCTCTACAGCGCACAAAGGAGTACAGAAGGTATCTCTACAGCGCACAAAGGAGTACAGAAGGTATCTCTACAGCGCACAAAGGAGTACAGGAAATATCTCTAGAACGTACAAAGGAGTACAGAAGGTATCTCTACAGCGCACAAAGGAGTACAGAAGGTATCTCTACAGCGCACAAAGGAGTACAGAAGGTATCTCTACAGCGCACAAAGGAGTACAGGAAATATCTCTAGAACGTACAAAGGAGTACACAAGGTATCTCTACAGCGTACAAAGGAGTACAAAAGGTATCTCTGCAGCGCACAAAGGAGTACAGAAGGTATCTCTACAGCGCACAAAGGAGTACAGAAGGTATCTCTACAGCGCACAAAGGAGTACAGAAGGTATCTCTACAGCGCACAAAGGAGTACAGAAGGTATCTCTACAGCGCACAAAGGAGTACAGAAGGTATCTCTACAGCGCACAAAGGAGTACAGAAGGTATCTCTACAGCGCACAAAGGAGTACAGGAAATATCTCTAGAACGTACAAAGGAGTACACGAGGTATCTCTACAGCGTACAAAGGAGTACAGAAGGTATCTCTACAGCGCACAAAGGAGTACAGAAGGTATCTCTACAGCGCACAAAGGAGTACAGAAGGTATCTCAACAGCGCACAAAGGACTACAGAAGGTATCTCTACAGCGCACAAAGGAGTACAGGAAATAACTCTAGAACGTACAAAGGAGTACAGAAGGTATCTCTACAGCGCACAAAGGAGTACAGAAGGTATATCTACAGCGCACAAAGGAGTACAGAAGGTATCTCTACAGCGCACAAAGGAGTACAGGAAATATCTCTAGAACGTACAAAGGAGTACAGAAGGTATCTCTACAGCGCACAAAGGAGTACAGAAGGTATCTCTACAGCGCACAAAGGAGTACAGAAGGTATCTCTACAGCGCACAAAGGAGTACAGGAAATATCTCTAGAACGTACAAAGGAGTACACGAGGTATCTCTACAGCGTACAAAGGAGTACAGAAGGTATCTCTACAGCGCACAAAGGAATACAGAAGGTATCTCTACAGCGCACAAAGGAGTAGAGAAGGTATCTCTACAGCGCACAAAGGAGTACAGAAGGTATTTCTACAGCGCACAAAGGAGTACAGAAGGTATCTCTACAGCGCACAAAGGAGTACAGAAGGTATCTCTACAGCGCACAAAGGAGTACAGAAGGTATCTCTACAGCGCACAAAGGAGTACAGGAAATATCTCTAGAACGTACAAAGGAGTACAGCAGGTATCTCTACAGCGCACAAAGGAGTACAGAAGGTATCTCTACAGCGCGCAAAGGAGTACAGAAGGTATCTCTACAGCGCACAAAGGAGTACACGAGGTATCTCTACAGCGTACAAAGGAGTACAGAAGGTATCTCTACAGCGCACAAAGGAGTACAGAAGGTATCTCTACAGCGCACAAAGGAGTACAGAAGGTATCTCTACAGCGCACAAAGGAGTACAGGAAATATCTCTAGAACGTACAAAGGAGTACAGAAGGTATCTCTACAGCGCACAAAGGAGTACAGAAGGTATCTCTACAGCGCACAAAGGAGTACAGAAGGTATCTCTACAGCGCACAAAGGAGTACAGAAGGTATCTCTACAGCGCACAAAGGAGTACAGGAAATATCTCTAGAACGTACAAAGGAGTACAGAAGGTATCTCTACAGCGCACAAAGAAGTACAGAAGGTATCTCTACAGCGCACAAAGGAGTACAGAAGGTATCTCTAAAGCGCACAAAGGAGTACAGAAGGTATCTCTACAGCGCACAAAGGAGTACAGGAAATAACTCTAGAACGTACATAGGAGTACACGAGGTATCTCTACAGCGAACAAAAGAGTACAGAAGGTATCTCTATAGCGCACAAAGGAGTACAGAAGGTATCTCTACAGCGCACAAAGGAGTACAGGAAATATCTCTAGAACGTACAAAGGAGTACACGAGGTATCTCTACAGCGTACAAAGGAGTACAGAAGGTATCTCTACAGCGCACAAAGGAGTACAGAAGGTATCTCTACAGCGCACAAAGGAGTACAGAAGGTATCTCAACAGCGCACAAAGGACTACAGAAGGTATCTCTACAGCGCACAAAGGAGTACAGGAAATATCTCTAGAACGTACAAAGGAGTACACGAGGTATCTCTACAGCGTACAAAGGAGTACAGAAGGTATCTCTACAGCGCACAAGGGAGTACAGAAGGTATCTCTACAGCGCACAAAGGAGTACAGAAGGTATCTCTACAGCGCACAAAGGAGCACAGAAGGTATCTCTTCAGCGCACAAAGGAATACAGGAAATATCTCTAGAACGTACAAAGGAGTACAGAAGGTATCTCTACAGCGCACAAAGGAGTACAGAAGGTATCTCTACAGCGCACATAGGAGTACAGAAGGTATCTCTACAGCGCACAAAGGAGTACACGAGGTATCTCTACAGCGTACAAAGGAGTTCAGAAGGTATCTCTACAGCGCACAAAGGAGTACAGAAGGTATCTCTACAGCGCACAAAGGAGTACAGAAGGTATCTCTACAGCGCACAAAGGAGTACAGGAAATATCTCTAGAACGTACAAAGGAGTACAAAAGGTATCTCTACAGCGAACAAAGGAGTACAGAAGGTATCTCTACAGCGCACAAAGGAGTACAGGAAATATCTCTAGAACGTACAAAGGAGTACAGATGGTATCTCTACAGCGCACAAAGGAGTACAGAAGGTATCTCTACAGCGCACAAAGGAGTACAGAAGGTATCTCTACAGCGCACAAAGGAGTACAGAAGGTATCTCTACAGCGCACAAAGGAGTACAGGAAATATCTCTAGAACGTACAAAGGAGTACACGAGGTATCTCTACAGCGTACAAAGGAGTACAGAAGGTATCTCTACAGCGCACAAAGGAGTAGAGAAGGTATCTCTACAGCGCACAAAGGAGTACAGAAGGTATCTCTACAGCGCACAAAGGAGTACAGAAGGTATCTCTACAGCGCACAAAGGAGTACAGAAGGTATCTCTACAGCGCACAAAGGAGTACAGAAGGTATCTCTACAGCGCACAAAGGAGTACAGAAGGTATCTCTACAGCGCACAAAGGAGTACAGGAAATATCTCTAGAACGTTTAAAGGAGTACAGAAGGTATCTCTACAGCGCACAAAGGACTACAGAAGGTATCTCTACAGCGCACAAAGGAGTACAGGAAATAACTCTAGAACGTACAAAGGAGTACAGAAGGTATCTCTACAGCGCACAAAGGAGTACAGAAGGTATATCTACAGCGCACAAAGGAGTACAGAAGGTATCTCTACAGCGCACAAAGGAGTACAGGAAATATCTCTAGAACGTACAAAGGAGTACAGAAGGTATCTCTACAGCGCACAAAGGAGTACAGAAGGTATCTCTACAGCGCACAAAGGAGTACAGAAGGTATCTCTACAGCGCACAAAGGAGTACAGGAAATATCTCTAGAACGTACAAAGGAGTACACGAGGTATCTCTACAGCGTACAAAGGAGTACAGAAGGTATCTCTACAGCGCACAAAGGAATACAGAAGGTATCTCTACAGCGCACAAAGGAGTAGAGAAGGTATCTCTACAGCGCACAAAGGAGTACAGAAGGTATTTCTACAGCGCACAAAGGAGTACAGAAGGTATCTCTACAGCGCACAAAGGAGTACAGAAGGTATCTCTACAGCGCACAAAGGAGTACAGAAGGTATCTCTACAGCGCACAAAGGAGTACAGGAAATATCTCTAGAACGTACAAAGGAGTACAGCAGGTATCTCTACAGCGCACAAAGGAGTACAGAAGGTATCTCTACAGCGCGCAAAGGAGTACAGAAGGTATCTCTACAGCGCACAAAGGAGTACACGAGGTATCTCTACAGCGTACAAAGGAGTACAGAAGGTATCTCTACAGCGCACAAAGGAGTACAGAAGGTATCTCTACAGCGCACAAAGGAGTACAGAAGGTATCTCTACAGCGCACAAAGGAGTACAGGAAATATCTCTAGAACGTACAAAGGAGTACAGAAGGTATCTCTACAGCGCACAAAGGAGTACAGAAGGTATCTCTACAGCGCACAAAGGAGTACAGAAGGTATCTCTACAGCGCACAAAGGAGTACAGAAGGTATCTCTACAGCGCACAAAGGAGTACAGGAAATATCTCTAGAACGTACAAAGGAGTACAGAAGGTATCTCTACAGCGCACAAAGAAGTACAGAAGGTATCTCTACAGCGCACAAAGGAGTACAGAAGGTATCTCTAAAGCGCACAAAGGAGTACAGAAGGTATCTCTACAGCGCACAAAGGAGTACAGGAAATAACTCTAGAACGTACATAGGAGTACACGAGGTATCTCTACAGCGAACAAAAGAGTACAGAAGGTATCTCTATAGCGCACAAAGGAGTACAGAAGGTATCTCTACAGCGCACAAAGGAGTACAGGAAATATCTCTAGAACGTACAAAGGAGTACACGAGGTATCTCTACAGCGTACAAAGGAGTACAGAAGGTATCTCTACAGCGCACAAAGGAGTACAGAAGGTATCTCTACAGCGCACAAAGGAGTACAGAAGGTATCTCAACAGCGCACAAAGGACTACAGAAGGTATCTCTACAGCGCACAAAGGAGTACAGGAAATATCTCTAGAACGTACAAAGGAGTACACGAGGTATCTCTACAGCGTACAAAGGAGTACAGAAGGTATCTCTACAGCGCACAAGGGAGTACAGAAGGTATCTCTACAGCGCACAAAGGAGTACAGAAGGTATCTCTACAGCGCACAAAGGAGCACAGAAGGTATCTCTTCAGCGCACAAAGGAATACAGGAAATATCTCTAGAACGTACAAAGGAGTACAGAAGGTATCTCTACAGCGCACAAAGGAGTACAGAAGGTATCTCTACAGCGCACATAGGAGTACAGAAGGTATCTCTACAGCGCACAAAGGAGTACACGAGGTATCTCTACAGCGTACAAAGGAGTTCAGAAGGTATCTCTACAGCGCACAAAGGAGTACAGAAGGTATCTCTACAGCGCACAAAGGAGTACAGAAGGTATCTCTACAGCGCACAAAGGAGTACAGGAAATATCTCTAGAACGTACAAAGGAGTACAAAAGGTATCTCTACAGCGAACAAAGGAGTACAGAAGGTATCTCTACAGCGCACAAAGGAGTACAGGAAATATCTCTAGAACGTACAAAGGAGTACAGATGGTATCTCTACAGCGCACAAAGGAGTACAGAAGGTATCTCTACAGCGCACAAAGGAGTACAGAAGGTATCTCTACAGCGCACAAAGGAGTACAGAAGGTATCTCTACAGCGCACAAAGGAGTACAGGAAATATCTCTAGAACGTACAAAGGAGTACACGAGGTATCTCTACAGCGTACAAAGGAGTACAGAAGGTATCTCTACAGCGCACAAAGGAGTAGAGAAGGTATCTCTACAGCGCACAAAGGAGTACAGAAGGTATCTCTACAGCGCACAAAGGAGTACAGAAGGTATCTCTACAGCGCACAAAGGAGTACAGAAGGTATCTCTACAGCGCACAAAGGAGTACAGAAGGTATCTCTACAGCGCACAAAGGAGTACAGAAGGTATCTCTACAGCGCACAAAGGAGTACAGGAAATATCTCTAGAACGTTTAAAGGAGTACAGAAGGTATCTCTACAGCGCACAAAGGAGTACAGAAGGTATCTCTACAGCGCACAAAGGAGTACAGGAAATATCTCTAGAACGTACAAAGGAGTACAGAAGGTATCTCTACAGCGCACAAAGAAATTCAGAAGGTATCTCTACAGCGCACAAAGGAGTACAGAAGGTATCTCTACAGCGCACAAAGGAGTACAGAAGGTATCTCTACAGCGCACAAAGGAGTACAGGAAATATCTCTTGAACGTACAAAGGAGTACACGAGGTATCTCTACAGCGTACAAAGGAGTACAGTAGGTATCTCTACAGCGCACAAAGGAGTACAGGTAATATCTCTAGAACGTACAAAGGAGTACACGAGGTATCTCTACAGCGCACAAAGGAGTACAGAAGGTATCTCTACAGCGCACAAAGGAGTACAGGAAATATCTCTAGAACGTACAAAGGAGTACAGAAGGTATCTCTACAGCGCACAAAGGAGTACAGAAGGTATCTCTACAGCGCACAAAGGAGTACAGAAGGTATCTCTACAGCGCACAAAGGAGTACAGGAAATATCTCTAGAACGTACAAAGGAGTACACGAGGTATCTCTACAGCGTACAAAGGAGTATAGAAGGTATCTCTACAGCGCACAAACGAGTACAGGAAATTTCTCTAGAACGTACAAAGGAGTACACGAGGTATCTCTACAGCGTACAAAGGAGTACAGAAGGTATCTCTACAGCGCACAAAGGAGTACAGAAGGTATCTCTACAGCGCACAAAGGAGTACTTAAGGTATCTCTACAGCGCACAAAGGAGTACAGAAGGTATCTCCACAGCGCACAAAGGAGTACAGGAAATATCTCTAGAACGTACAAAGGAGTACACGAGGTATCTCTACAGCGTACAAAGGAGTAGAGAAGGTATCTCTACAGCGCACAAAGGAGTACAGAAGGTATCTCTACAGCGCACAAAGGAGTACAGGAAATATCTCTAGAACGTACAAAGGAGTACAGAAGGTATCTCTACAGCGCACAAAGGAGTACAGAAGGTATCTCTACAGCGCACAAAGGAGTACAGAAGGTATCTCTACAGCGCACAAAGGAGTACAGGAAATATCTCTAGAACGTACAAAGGAGTACAGAAGGTATCTCTACAGCGCACAAAGGAGTACAGAAGGTATCTCTACAGCGCACAAAGGAGTACAGAAGGTATCTCTACAGCGCACAAAGGAGTACAGGAAATATCTCTAGAACGTACAAAGGAGTACACGAGGTATCTCTACAGCGTACAAAGAAGTACAGAAGGTATCTCTACAGCGCACAAAGGAGTACAGAAGGTATCTCTACAGCGCACAAAGGAGTACAGAAGGTATCTCTACAGCGCACAAAAGAGTACAGAAGGTATCTCTACAGCGCACAAAGGAGTACAGAAGGTATCTCTACAGCGCACAAAGGAGTACAGAAGGTATCTCTACAGCGCACAAGGGAGTACAGAAGGTATCTCTACAGCGCACAAAGGAGTACAGAAGGTATCTCTACAGCGCACAAAGGAGTACAGGAAATATCTCTAGAACGTACAAAGGAGTACACGAGGTATCTCTACAGCGCACAAAGGAGTACAGAAGGTATCTCTACAGCGCACAAAGGAGTACAGAAGGTATCTCTACAGCGCACAAAGGAGTACAGGAAATATCTCTAGAACGTACAAAGGAGTACAGAAGGTATCTCTACAGCGCACAAAGGAGTACAGAAGGTATCTCTACAGCGCACAAAGGAGTACAGAAGGTATCTTTACAGCGCACAAAGGAGTACAGGAAATATCTCTAGAACGTACAAAGGAGTACACAAGGTATCTCTACAGCGTACACAGGAGTACAAAAGGTATCTCTGCAGCGCACAAAGGAGTACAGAAGGTATCTCTACAGCGCACAAAGGAGTACAGAAGGTATCTCTACAGCGCACAAAGGAGTACAGAAGGTATCTCTACAGCGCACAAAGGAGTACAGAAGGTATCTCTACAGCGCACAAAGGAGTACAGAAGGTATCTCTACAGCGCACAAAGGAGTACAGAAGGTATCTCTACAGCGCACAAAGGAGTACAGAAGGTATCTCTACAGCGCACAAAGGAGTACAGAAGGTATCTCTACAGCGCACAAAGGAGTACAGAAGGTATCTCTACAGCGCACAAAGGAGTACAGAAGGTATCTCTACAGCGCACAAAGGAGTACAGAAGGTATCTCTACAGCGCACAAAGGAGTACAGAAGGTATCTCTACAGCGCACAAAGGAGTACAGAAGGTATCTCTACAGCGCACAAAGGAGTACAGAAGGTATCTCTACAGCGCACAAAGGAGTACAGAAGGTATCTCTACAGCGCACAAAGGAGTACAGAAGGTATCTCTACAGCGCACAAAGGAGTACAGAAGGTATCTCTACAGCGCACAAAGGAGTACAGAAGGTCTCTCTACAGCGCACAAAGGAGTACAGAAGGTATCTCTACAGCGCACAAAGGAGTACAGAAGGTATCTCTACAGCGCACAAAGGAGTACAGAAGGTATCTCTACATCGCACAAAGGAGTACAGAAGGTATCTCTACAGCGCACAAAGGAGTACAGAAGGTATCTCTACAGCGCACAAAGGAGTACAGAAGGTATCTCTACAGCGCACAAAGGAGTACAGAAGGTATCTCTACAGCGCACAAAGGAGTACAGAAGGTATCTCTACAGCGCACAAAGGAGTACAGAAGGTATCTCTACAGCGCACAAAGGAGTACAGGAAATATCTCTAGAACGTACAAAGGAGTACACGAGGTATCTCTACAGCGTACAAAGGAGTACAGAAGGTATCTCTACAGCGCACAAAGGAGTACAGAAGGTATCTCTACAGCGCACAAAGGAGTACAGAAGGTATCTCTACAGCGCACAAAGGAGTACAGAAGGTATCTCTACAGCGCACAAAGGAGTGCCGGAAATATCTCTAGAACGTACAAAGGAGTACACGAGGTATCTCTACAGCGCACAAAGAAGTACAGAAGGTATCTCTACAGCGCACAAAGGAGTACAGAAGGTATCTCTACAGCGCACAAAGGAGTACAGGAAATATCTCTAGAACGTACAAAGGAGTACAGAAGGTATCTCTACAGCGCACAAAGGAGTACAGAAGGTATCTCTACAGCGCACAAAGGAGTACAGAAGGTATCTCTACAGCGCACAAAGGAGTACAGGAAATATCTCTAGAACGTACAAAGGAGTACACGAGGTATCTCTACAGCGTAAAAAGGAGTACAGAAGGTATCTCTACAGCGCACAAAGGAGTACAGAAGGTATCTCTACAGCGCACAAAGGAGTACAGAAGGTATCTCTACAGCGCACAAAGGAGTACAGAAGGTATCTCTACAGCGCACAAAGGAATACAGAAGGTATCTCTACAGCGCACAAAGGAGTACAGAAGGTATCTCTACAGCGCACAAAGGAGTACAGAAGGTATCTCTACAGCGCACAAGGGAGTACAGAAGGTATCTCTACAGCGTACAAAGGAGTACAGAAGGTATCTCTACAGCGCACAAAGGAGTACAGAAGGTATCTCTACAGCGCACAAAGGAGTACAGAAGGTATCTCTACAGCGCACAAAGGAGTACAGAAGGTATCTCTACAGCGCACAAAGGAGTATAGAAGGTATCTCTACAGCGCACAAAGGAGTACAGAAGGTATCTCTACAGCGCACAAAGGAGTACAGAAGGTATCTCTACAGCACACAAAGAAGTACAGAAGGTATCTCTACAGCGCACAAAGGAGTACAGAAGGTATCTCTACAGCGCACAAAGGAGTACAGAAGGTATCTCTACAGCGCACAAAGGAGTACAGAAGGTATCTCTACAGCGCACAAAGGAGTACAGAAGGTATCTCTACAGCTCACAAAGGAGTACAGAAGGTATCTCTACAGCGCACAAAGGAGTACAGAAGGTATCTCTACAGCGCACAAAGGAGTACAGAAGGTATCTCTACAGCGCACAAAGGAGTACAGAAGGTATCTCTACAGCGCACAAAGGAGTACAGAAGGTATCTCTACAGCGCACAAAGGAGTACAGAAGGTATCTCTACAGCGCACAAAGGAGTACAGAAGGTATCTCTACAGTGCACAAAGGAGTACAGAAGGTATCTCTACAGCGCACAAAGGAGTACAGGAAATATCTCTAGAACGTACAAAGGAGTACAGAAGGTATCTCTACAGCGCACAAAGGAGTACAGAAGGTATCTCTACAGCGCACAAAGAAGTACAGAAGGTATCTCTACAGCGCACAAAGGAGTACACGAGGTATCTCTACAGCGTACAAAGGAGTACAGAAGGTATCTCTACAGCGCACAAAGGAGTACAGAAGGTATCTCTACAGCGCACAAAGGAGTACAGAAGGTATCTCTACAGCGCACAAAGGAGTACAGGAAATATCTCTAAAACGTACAAAGGAGTACAGAAGGTATCTCTACAGCGCACAAAGGAGTACAGAAGGTATCTCTACAGCGCACAAAGGAGTACAGAAGGTATCTCTACAGCGCACAAAGGAGTACAGAAGGTATCTCTACAGCGCACAAAGGAGTACAGGAAATATCTCTAGAACGTACAAAGGAGTACACGAGGTATCTCTACAGCGTACAAAGGAGTACAGAAGGTATCTCTACAGCGCACAAAGGAGTACAGAAGGTATCTCTACAGCGCAAAAAGGAGTACAGAAGGTATCTCTACAGCGCACAAAGGAGTACAGAAGGTATCTCTACAGCGCACAAAGGAGTACAGGAAATATCTCTAGAACGTACAAAGGAGTACACGAGGTATCTCTACAGCGCACAAAGGAGTACAGAAGGTATCTCTACAGCGCACAAAGGAGTACAGAAGGTATCTCTACAGCGCACAAAGGAGTACAGGAAATATCTCTAGAACGTACAAAGGAGTACAGAAGGTATCTCTACAGCGCACAAAGGAGTACAGAAGTTATCTCTACAGCGCACAAAGGAGTACAGAAGGTATCTCTACAGCGCACAAAGGAGTACAGGAAATATCTCTAGAACGTACAAAGGAGTACACGAGGTATCTCTACAGCGTACAAAGGAGTACAGAAGGTATCTCTACAGCGCACAAAGGAGTACAGAAGGTATCTCTACAGCGCACAAAGGAGTACAGAAGGTATCTCTACAGCGCACAAAGGAGTACAGAAGGTATCTCTACAGCGCACAAAGGAGTACAGAAGGTATCTCTACAGCGCACAAAGGAGTACAGAAGGTATCTCTACAGCGCACAAAGGAGTACAGAAGGTATCTCTACAGCGCACAAAGGAGTACAGAAGGTATCTCTACAGCGCACAAAGGAGTACATAAGGTATCTCTACAGCGCACAAAGGAGTACAGAAGGTATCTCTACAGCGCACAAAGGAGTACAGAAGGTATCTCTACAGCGCACAAAGGAGTACAGAAGGTATCTCTACAGCGCACAAAGGAGTACAGAAGGTATCTCTACAGCGCACAAAGGAGTACAGAAGGTATCTCTACAGATCACAAAGGAGTACAGAAGGTATCTCTACAGCGCACAAAGGAGTACAGAAGGTATCTCTAGAGCGCACAAAGGAGTACAGGAAATATCTCTAGAACGTAAAAAGGAGTACACGAGGTATCTCTACAGCGTACAAAGGAGTACAGAAGGTATCTCTACAGCGCACAAAGGAGTACAGAAGGTATCTCTACAGCGCACAAAGGAGTACAGAAGGTATCTCTACAGCGCACAAAGGAGTACAGAAGGTATCTCTACAGCGCACAAAGGAGTACAGGAAATATCTCTAGAACGTACAAAGGAGTACACGAGGTATCTCTACAGCGCACAAAGGAGTACAGAAGGTATCTCTACAGCACACAAAGGAGTACAGAAGGTATCTCTACAGCGCACAAAGGAGTACAGGAAATATCTCTAGAACGTACAAAGGAGTACAGAAGGTATCTCTACAGCGCACAAAGGAGTACAGAAGGTATCTCTACAGCGCACAAAGGAGTACAGAAGGTATCTCTACAGCGCACAAAGGAGTACAGGAAATATCTCTAGAACGTACAAAGGAGTACACGAGGTATCTCTACAGCGTACAAAGGAGTACAGAAGGTATCTCTACAGCGCACAAAGGAGTACAGAAGGTATCTCTACAGCGCACAAAGGAGTACAGAAGGTATCTCTACAGCGCACAAAGGAGTACAGAAGGTATCTCTACAGCGCACAAAGGAGTACCGAAGGTATCTCTACAGCGCACAAAGGAGTACAGAAGGTATCTCTACAGCGCACAAAGAAGTACAGAAGGTATCTCTACAGCGCACAAAGGAGTACAGAAGGTATCTCTACAGCGCACAAAGGAGTACAGAAGGTATCTCTACAGCGCACAAAGGAGTACAGAAGGTATCTCTACAGCGCACAAAGGAGTACAGAAGGTATCTCTACAGCGCACAAAGGAGTACAGAAGGTATCTCTACAGCGCACAAAGGAGTACAGAAGGTATCTCTACAGCGCACAAAGGAGTACAGAAGGTATCTCTACAGCGCACAAAGGAGCACAGAAGGTATCTCTACAGCGCACAAAGGAGTACAGAAGGTATCTCTACAGCGCACAAAGGAGTACAGAAGGTATCTCTACAGCGCACAAAGGAGTACAGAAGGTATCTCTACAGCGCACAAAGGAGTACAGAAGGTATCTCTACAGCGCACAAAGGAGAACAGAAGGTATCTCTACAGCGCACAAAGGAGTACAGAAGGTCTCTCTACAGCGCACAAAGGAGTACAGAAGGTATCTCTACAGCGCACAAAGGAGTACAGAAGGTATCTCTACAGCGCACAAAGGAGTACAGAAGGTATCTCTACATCGCACAAAGGAGTACAGAAGGTATCTCTACAGCGCACAAAGGAGTACAGAAGGTATCTCTACAGCGCACAAAGGAGTACAGAAGGTATCTCTACAGCGCACAAAGGAGTACAGAAGGTATCTCTACAGCGCACAAAGGAGTACAGAAGGTATCTCTACAGCGCACAAAGGAGTACAGAAGGTATCTCTACAGCGCACAAAGGAGTACAGGAAATATCTCTAGAACGTACAAAGGAGTACACGAGGTATCTCTACAGCGTACAAAGGAGTACAGAAGGTATCTCTACAGCGCACAAAGGAGTACAGAAGGTATCTCTACAGCGCACAAAGGAGTACAGAAGGTATCTCTACAGCGCACAAAGGAGTACAGAAGGTAT
The DNA here is from genome assembly GCA_030386875.1 of Morinoia aosen. Lineage (NCBI taxonomy): Eukaryota > Metazoa > Arthropoda > Malacostraca > Amphipoda > Talitridae > Morinoia > Morinoia aosen. The sequence goes on from JASJYW010000027.1 coordinate 17,138,889, forward strand.
CTCTACAGCGCACAAAGGAGTACCGGAAATATCTCTAGAACGTACAAAGGAGTACACGAGGTATCTCTACAGCGCACAAAGAAGTACAGAAGGTATCTCTACAGCGCACAAAGGAGTACAGAAGGTATCTCTACAGCGCACAAAGGAGTACAGGAAATATCTCTAGAACGTACAAAGGAGTACAGAAGGTATCTCTACAGCGCACAAAGGAGTACAGAAGGTATCTCTACAGCGCACAAAGGAGTACAGAAGGTATCTCTACAGCGCACAAAGGAGTACAGGAAATATCTCTAGAACGTACAAAGGAGTACACGAGGTATCTCTACAGCGTAAAAAGGAGTACAGAAGGTATCTCTACAGCGCACAAAGGAGTACAGAAGGTATCTCTACAGCGCACAAAGGAGTACAGAAGGTATCTCTACAGCGCACAAAGGAGTACAGAAGGTATCTCTACAGCGCACAAAGGAATACAGAAGGTATCTCTACAGCGCACAAAGGAGTACAGAAGGTATCTCTACAGCGCACAAAGGAGTACAGAAGGTATCTCTACAGCGCACAAGGGAGTACAGAAGGTATCTCTACAGCGTACAAAGGAGTACAGAAGGTATCTCTACAGCGCACAAAGGAGTACAGAAGGTATCTCTACAGCGCACAAAGGAGTACAGAAGGTATCTCTACAGCGCACAAAGGAGTACAGAAGGTATCTCTACAGCGCACAAAGGAGTACAGAAGGTATCTCTACAGCGCACAAAGGAGTACAGAAGGTATCTCTACAGCGCACAAAGGAGTACAGAAGGTATCTCTACAGCACACAAAGAAGTACAGAAGGTATCTCTACAGCGCACAAAGGAGTACAGAAGGTATCTCTACAGCGCACAAAGGAGTACAGAAGGTATCTCTACAGCGCACAAAGGAGTACAGAAGGTATCTCTACAGCGCACAAAGGAGTACAGAAGGTATCTCTACAGCTCACAAAGGAGTACAGAAGGTATCTCTACAGCGCACAAAGGAGTACAGAAGGTATCTCTACAGCGCACAAAGGAGTACAGAAGGTATCTCTACAGCGCACAAAGGAGTACAGAAGGTATCTCTACAGCGCACAAAGGAGTACAGAAGGTATCTCTACAGCGCACAAAGGAGTACAGAAGGTATCTCTACAGCGCACAAAGGAGTACAGAAGGTATCTCTACAGTGCACAAAGGAGTACAGAAGGTATCTCTACAGCGCACAAAGGAGTACAGGAAATATCTCTAGAACGTACAAAGGAGTACAGAAGGTATCTCTACAGCGCACAAAGGAGTACAGAAGGTATCTCTACAGCGCACAAAGAAGTACAGAAGGTATCTCTACAGCGCACAAAGGAGTACACGAGGTATCTCTACAGCGTACAAAGGAGTACAGAAGGTATCTCTACAGCGCACAAAGGAGTACAGAAGGTATCTCTACAGCGCACAAAGGAGTACAGAAGGTATCTCTACAGCGCACAAAGGAGTACAGGAAATATCTCTAGAACGTACAAAGGAGTACAGAAGGTATCTCTACAGCGCACAAAGGAGTACAGAAGGTATCTCTACAGCGCACAAAGGAGTACAGAAGGTATCTCTACAGCGCACAAAGGAGTACAGAAGGTATCTCTACAGCGCACAAAGGAGTACAGGAAATATCTCTAGAACGTACAAAGGAGTACACGAGGTATCTCTACAGCGTACAAAGGAGTACAGAAGGTATCTCTACAGCGCACAAAGGAGTACAGAAGGTATCTCTACAGCGCAAAAAGGAGTACAGAAGGTATCTCTACAGCGCACAAAGGAGTACAGAAGGTATCTCTACAGCGCACAAAGGAGTACAGGAAATATCTCTAGAACGTACAAAGGAGTACACGAGGTATCTCTACAGCGCACAAAGGAGTACAGAAGGTATCTCTACAGCGCACAAAGGAGTACAGAAGGTATCTCTACAGCGCACAAAGGAGTACAGGAAATATCTCTAGAACGTACAAAGGAGTACAGAAGGTATCTCTACAGCGCACAAAGGAGTACAGAAGTTATCTCTACAGCGCACAAAGGAGTACAGAAGGTATCTCTACAGCGCACAAAGGAGTACAGGAAATATCTCTAGAACGTACAAAGGAGTACACGAGGTATCTCTACAGCGTACAAAGGAGTACAGAAGGTATCTCTACAGCGCACAAAGGAGTACAGAAGGTATCTCTACAGCGCACAAAGGAGTACAGAAGGTATCTCTACAGCGCACAAAGGAGTACAGAAGGTATCTCTACAGCGCACAAAGGAGTACAGAAGGTATCTCTACAGCGCACAAAGGAGTACAGAAGGTATCTCTACAGCGCACAAAGGAGTACAGAAGGTATCTCTACAGCGCACAAAGGAGTACAGAAGGTATCTCTACAGCGCACAAAGGAGTACATAAGGTATCTCTACAGCGCACAAAGGAGTACAGAAGGTATCTCTACAGCGCACAAAGGAGTACAGAAGGTATCTCTACAGCGCACAAAGGAGTACAGAAGGTATCTCTACAGCGCACAAAGGAGTACAGAAGGTATCTCTACAGCGCACAAAGGAGTACAGAAGGTATCTCTACAGATCACAAAGGAGTACAGAAGGTATCTCTACAGCGCACAAAGGAGTACAGAAGGTATCTCTAGAGCGCACAAAGGAGTACAGGAAATATCTCTAGAACGTAAAAAGGAGTACACGAGGTATCTCTACAGCGTACAAAGGAGTACAGAAGGTATCTCTACAGCGCACAAAGGAGTACAGAAGGTATCTCTACAGCGCACAAAGGAGTACAGAAGGTATCTCTACAGCGCACAAAGGAGTACAGAAGGTATCTCTACAGCGCACAAAGGAGTACAGGAAATATCTCTAGAACGTACAAAGGAGTACACGAGGTATCTCTACAGCGCACAAAGGAGTACAGAAGGTATCTCTACAGCACACAAAGGAGTACAGAAGGTATCTCTACAGCGCACAAAGGAGTACAGGAAATATCTCTAGAACGTACAAAGGAGTACAGAAGGTATCTCTACAGCGCACAAAGGAGTACAGAAGGTATCTCTACAGCGCACAAAGGAGTACAGAAGGTATCTCTACAGCGCACAAAGGAGTACAGGAAATATCTCTAGAACGTACAAAGGAGTACACGAGGTATCTCTACAGCGTACAAAGGAGTACAGAAGGTATCTCTACAGCGCACAAAGGAGTACAGAAGGTATCTCTACAGCGCACAAAGGAGTACAGAAGGTATCTCTACAGCGCACAAAGGAGTACAGAAGGTATCTCTACAGCGCACAAAGGAGTACCGAAGGTATCTCTACAGCGCACAAAGGAGTACAGAAGGTATCTCTACAGCGCACAAAGAAGTACAGAAGGTATCTCTACAGCGCACAAAGGAGTACAGAAGGTATCTCTACAGCGCACAAAGGAGTACAGAAGGTATCTCTACAGCGCACAAAGGAGTACAGAAGGTATCTCTACAGCGCACAAAGGAGTACAGAAGGTATCTCTACAGCGCACAAAGGAGTACAGAAGGTATCTCTACAGCGCACAAAGGAGTACAGAAGGTATCTCTACAGCGCACAAAGGAGTACAGAAGGTATCTCTACAGCGCACAAAGGAGCACAGAAGGTATCTCTACAGCGCACAAAGGAGTACAGAAGGTATCTCTACAGCGCACAAAGGAGTACAGAAGGTATCTCTACAGCGCACAAAGGAGTACAGAAGGTATCTCTACAGCGCACAAAGGAGTACAGAAGGTATCTCTACAGCGCACAAAGGAGTACAGAAGGTATCTCTACAGCGCACAAAGGAGTACAGAAGGTCTCTCTACAGCGCACAAAGGAGTACAGAAGGTATCTCTACAGCGCACAAAGGAGTACAGAAGGTATCTCTACAGCGCACAAAGGAGTACAGAAGGTATCTCTACATCGCACAAAGGAGTACAGAAGGTATCTCTACAGCGCACAAAGGAGTACAGAAGGTATCTCTACAGCGCACAAAGGAGTACAGAAGGTATCTCTACAGCGCACAAAGGAGTACAGAAGGTATCTCTACAGCGCACAAAGGAGTACAGAAGGTATCTCTACAGCGCACAAAGGAGTACAGGAAATATCTCTAGAACGTACAAAGGAGTACACGAGGTATCTCTACAGCGTACAAAGGAGTACAGAAGGTATCTCTACAGCGCACAAAGGAGTACAGAAGGTATCTCTACAGCGCACAAAGGAGTACAGAAGGTATCTCTACAGCGCACAAAGGAGTACAGAAGGTATCTCTACAGCGCACAAAGGAGTACAGGAAATATCTCTAGAACGTACAAAGGAGTACACGAGGTATCTCTACAGCGCACAAAGGAGTACAGAAGGTATCTCTACAGCGCACAAAGGAGTACAGAAGGTATCTCTACAGCGCACAAAGGAGTACAGGAAATATCTCTAGAACGTACAAAGGAGTACAGAAGGTATCTCTACAGCGCACAGAGGAGTACAGAAGGTATCTCTACAGCGCACAAAGGAGTACAGAAGGTATCTCTACAGCGCACAAAGGAGTACAGGAAATATCTCTAGAACGTACAAAGGAGTACACGAGGTATCTCTACAGCGTACAAAGGAGTACAGAAGGTATCTCTACAGCGCACAAAGGAGTACAGAAGGTATCTCTACAGCGCACAAAGGAGTACAGAAGGTATCTCTACAGCGCACAAAGGAGTACAGAAGGTATCTCTACAGCGCACAAAGGAATACAGAAGGTATCTCTACAGCGCACAAAGGAGTACAGAAGGTATCTCTACAGCGCACAAAGGAGTACAGAAGGTATCTCTACAGTGCACAAAGGAGTACAGAAGGTATCTCTACAGCGCACAAAGGAGTACAGAAGGTATCTCTACAGCGCACAAAGGAGTACAGAAGGTATCTCTACAGCGCACAAAGGAGTACAGAAGGTATCTCTACAGCGCACAAAGGAGTACAGAAGGTATCTCTACAGCGCACAAAGGAGTACAGAAGGTATCTCTACAGCGCACAAAGGAGTACAGAAGGTATCTCTACAGCGCACAAAGGAGTACAGAAGGTATCTCTACAGCACACAAAGAAGTACAGAAGGTATCTCTACAGCGCACAAAGGAGTACAGAAGGTATCTCTACAGCGCACAAAGGAGTACAGAAGGTATCTCTACAGCGCACAAAGGAGTACAGAAGGTATCTCTACAGCGCACAAAGGAGTACAGAAGGTATCTCTACAGCGCACAAAGGAGTACAGAAGGTATCTCTACAGCGCACAAAGGAGTACAGAAGGTATCTCTACAGCGCACAAAGGAGTACAGAAGGTATCTCTACAGCGCACAAAGGAGTACAGAAGGTATCTCTACAGCGCACAAAGGAGTACAGAAGGTATCTCTACAGCGCACAAAGGAGTACAGAAGGTATCTCTACAGCGCACAAAGGAGTACAGAAGGTATCTCTACAGTGCACAAAGGAGTACAGAAGGTATCTCTACAGCGCACAAAGGAGTACAGGAAATATCTCTAGAACGTACAAAGGAGTACAGAAGGTATCTCTACAGCGCACAAAGGAGTACAGAAGGTATCTCTACAGCGCACAAAGGAGTACAGAAGGTATCTCTACAGCGCATAAAGGAGTACACGAGGTATCTCTACAGCGTACAAAGGAGTACAGAAGGTATCTCTACAGCGCACAAAGGAGTACAGAAGGTATCTCTACAGCGCACAAAGGAGTACAGAAGGTATCTCTACAGCGCACAAAGGAGTACAGGAAATATCTCTAGAACGTACAAAGGAGTACAGAAGGTATCTCTACAGCGCACAAAGGAGTACAGAAGGTATCTCTACAGCGCACAAAGGAGTACAGAAGGTATCTCTACAGCGCACAAAGGAGTACAGAAGGTATCTCTACAGCGCACAAGGGAGTACAGGAAATATCTCTAGAACGTACAAAGGAGTACACGAGGTATCTCTAAAGCGTACAAAGGAGTACAGAAGGTATCTCTACAGCGCACAAAGGAGTACAGAAGGTATCTCTACAGCGCACAAAGGAGTACAGAAGGTATCTCTACAGCGCACAAAGGAGTACAGAAGGTATCTCTACAGCGCACAAAGGAGTACAGGAAATATCTCTAGAACGTACAAAGGAGTACACGAGGTATCTCTACAGCGCACAAAGGAGTACAGAAGGTATCTCTACAGCGCACAAAAGAGTACAGAAGGTATCTCTACAGCGCACAAAGGAGTACAGGAAATATCTCTAGAACGTACAAAGGAGTACAGAAGGTATCTCTACAGCGCACAAAGGAGTACAAAAGGTATCTCTACAGCGCACAAAGGAGTACAGAAGGTATCTCTACAGCGCACAAAGGAGTACAGGAAATATCTCTAGAACGTACAAAGGAGTACACGAGGTATCTCTACAGCGTACAAAGGAGTACAGAAGGTATCTCTACAGCGCACAAAGGAGTACAGAAGGTATCTCTACAGCGCACAAAGGAGTACAGAAGGTATCTCTACAGCGCACAAAGGAGTACAGAAGGTATCTCTACAGCGCACAAAGGAGTACAGAAGGTATCTCTACAGCGCACAAAGGAGTACAGAAGGTATCTCTACAGCGCACAAAGGAGTACAGAAGGTATCTCTACAGCGCACAAAGGAGTACAGAAGGTATCTCTACAGCGCACAAAGGAGTACAGAAGGTATCTCTACAGCGCACAAAGGAGTACAGAAGGTATCTCTACAGCGCACAAAGGAGTACAGAAGGTATCTCTACAGCGCACAAAGGAGTACAGAAGGTATCTCTACAGCGCACAAAGGAGTACAGAAGGTATCTCTACAGCGCACAAAGGAGTACAGAAGGTATCTCTACAGCGCACAAAGGAGTACAGAAGGTATCTCTACAGCGCACAAAGGAGTACAGAAGGTATCTCTAGAGCGCACAAAGGAGTACAGGAAATATCTCTAGAACGTAAAAAGGAGTACACGAGGTATCTCTACAGCGTACAAAGGAGTACAGAAGGTATCTCTACAGCGCACAAAGGAGTACAGAAGGTATCTCTACAGCGCACAAAGGAGTACAGAAGGTATCTCTACAGCGCACAAAAGAGTACAGAAGGTATCTCTACAGCGCACAAAGGAGTACAGGAAATATCTCTAGAACGTACAAAGGAGTACACGAGGTATCTCTACAGCGCACAAAGGAGTACAGAAGGTATATCTACAGCGCACAAAGGAGTACAGAAGGTATCTCTACAGCGCACAAAGGAGTACAGGAAATATCTCTAGAACGTACAAAGGAGTACAGAAGGTATCTCTACAGCGCACAAAGGAGTACAGAAGGTATCTCTACAGCGCACAAAGGAGTACAGAAGGTATCTCTACAGCGCACAAAGGAGTACAGGAAATATCTCTAGAACGTACAAAGGAGTACACGAGGTATCTCTACAGCGTACAAAGGAGTACAGAAGGTATCTCTACAGCGCACAAAGGAGTACAGAAGGTATCTCTACAGCGCACAAAGGAGTACAGAAGGTATCTCTACAGCGCACAAAGGAGTACAGAAGGTATCTCTACAGCGCACAAAGGAGTACCGAAGGTATCTCTACAGCGCACAAAGGAGTACAGAAGGTATCTCTACAGCGCACAAAGAAGTACAGAAGGTATCTCTACAGCGCACAAAGGAGTACAGAAGGTATCTCTACAGCGCACAAAGGAGTACAGAAGGTATCTCTACAGCGCACAAAGGAGTACAGAAGGTATCTCTACAGCGCACAAAGGAGTACAGAAGGTATCTCTACAGCGCACAAAGGAGTACAGAAGGTATCTCTACAGCGCACAAAGGAGTACAGAAGGTATCTCTACAGCGCACAAAGGAGTACAGAAGGTATCTCTACAGCGCACAAAGGAGTACAGAAGGTATCTCTACAGCGCACAAAGGAGTACAGAAGGTATCTCTACAGCGCACAAAGGAGTACAGAAGGTATCTCTACAGTGCACAAAGGAGTACAGAAGGTATCTCTCCAGCGCACAAAGGAGTACAGGAAATATCTCTACAGCGCACAAAGGAGTACAGAAGGTATCTCTACAGCGCACAAAGGAGTACAGAAGGTATCTCTACAGCGCACAAAGGAGTACAGAAGGTATCTCTACAGCGCACAAAGGAGTACACGAGGTATCTCTACAGCGTACAAAGGAGTACAGAAGGTATCTCTACAGCGCACAAAGGAGTACAGAAGGTATCTCTACAGCGCACAAAGGAGTACAGAAGGTATCTCTACAGCGCACAAAGGAGTACAGGAAATATCTCTAGAACGTACAAAGGAGTACAGAAGGTATCTCTACAGCGCACAAAGGAGTACAGAAGGTATCTCTACAGCGCACAAATTAGTACAGAAGGTATCTCTACAGCGCACAAAGGAGTACAGAAGGTATCTCTACAGCGCACAAAGGAGTACAGGAAATATCTCTAGAACGTACAAAGGAGTACACGAGGTATCTCTACAGCGTACAAAGGAGTACAGAAGGTATCTCTACAGCGCACAAAGGAGTACAGAAGGTATCTCTACAGCGCACAAAGGAGTACAGAAGGTATCTCTACAGCGCACAAAGGAGTACAGAAGGTATCTCTACAGCGCACAAAGGAGTACAGGAAATATCTCTAGAACGTACAAAGGAGTACACGAGGTATCTCTACAGCGCACAAAGGAGTACAGAAGGTATCTCTACAGCGCACAAAGGAGTACAGAAGGTATCTCTACAGCGCACAAAGGAGTACAGGAAATATCTCTAGAACGTACAAAGGAGTACAGAAGGTATCTCTACAGCGCACAAAGGAGTACAGAAGGTATCTCTACAGCGCACAAAGGAGTACAGAAGGTATCTCTACAGCGCACAAAGGAGTACAGGAAATATCTCTAGAACGTACAAAGGAGTACACGAGGTATCTCTACAGCGTACAAAGGAGTACAGAAGGTATCTCTACAGCGCACAAAGGAGTACAGAAGGTATCTCTACAGTGCACAAAGGAGTACAGAAGGTATCTCTACAGCGCACAAAGGAGTACAGAAGGTATCTATACAGCGCACAAAGGAGTACAGAAGGTATCTCTACAGCGCACAAAGGAGTACAGAAGGTATCTCTACAGCGCACAAAGGAGTACAGAAGGTATCTCTACAGCGCACAAAGTAGTACAGAAGGTATCTCTACAGCGCACAAAGGAGTACAGAAGGTATCTCTACAGCGCACAAAGGAGTACAGAAGGTATCTCTACAGTGCACAAAGGAGTACAGAAGGTATCTCTACAGCGCATATAGGAGTACAGGAGGTATCTCTACAGCGCACAAAGGAGTGCAGAAGGTATCTCTACAGCGCACAAAGGAGTACAGAAGGTATCTCTACAGCGCACAAAGGAGTACAGAAGGTATCTCTGAAGCGCACAAAGGAGTACAGAAGGTATCTCTACAGCGCACAAAGGAGTACAGAAGGTATCTCTACAGCGCACAAAGGAGTACAGAAGGTATCTCTACAGCGCACAAAGGAGTACAGAAGGTATCTCTACAGCGCACAAAGGAGTACAGAAGGTATCTCTACAGCGCACAAAGGAGTACAGAAGGTATCTCTACAGCGCACAAAGGAGTACAGAAGGTATCTCTACAGTGCACAAAGGAGTACAGAAGGTATCTCTACAGCGCACAAAGGAGTACAGGAAATATCTCTAGAACGTACAAAGGAGTACAGAAGGTATCTCTACAGCGCACAAAGGAGTACAGAAGGTATCTCTACAGCGCACAAAGGAGTACAGAAGGTATCTCTACAGCGCACAAAGGAGTACACGACGTATCTCTACAGCGTACAAAGGAGTACAGAAGGTATCTCTACAGCGCACAAAGGAGTACAGAAGGTATCTCTACAGCGCACAAAGGAGTACAGAAGGTATCTCTACAGCGCACAAAGGAGTACAGGAAATATCTCTAGAACGTACAAAGGAGTACAGAAGGTATCTCTGCAGCGCACAAAGGAGTACAGAAGGTATCTCTACAGCGCACAAAGGAGTGCAGAAGGTATCTCTACAGCGCACAAAGGAGTACAGAAGGTATCTCTACAGCACACAAAGGAGTACAGGAAATATCTCTAGAACGTACAAAGGAGTACACGAGATATCTCTACAGCGTACAAAGGAGTACAGAAGGTATCTCTACAGCGCACAAAGGAGTACAGAAGGTATCTCTACAGCGCACAAAGGAGTACAGGAAATATCTCTAGAACGTACAAAGGAGTACACGAGGTATCTCTACAGCGTACAACGGAGTACAGAAGGTATCTCTACAGCGCACAAAGGAGTACAGAAGGTATCTCTACAGCGCACGAAGGAGTACAGAAGGTATCTCTACAGCGCACAAAGGAGTACACGAGGTATCTCAACAGCGTACAAAGGAGTACAGAAGGTATCTCTACAGCGCACAAAGGAGTACAGAAGGTATCTCTACAGCGCACAAAGGAGTACAGAAGGTATCTCTACAGCGCACAAAGGAGTACAGAAGGTATCTCTACAGCGCACAAAGGAGTACAGGAAATATCTCTAGAACGTACAAAGGAGTACACGAGGTATCTCTACAGCGTACAAAGGAGTACAGAAGGTATCTCTACAGCGCACAAAGGAGTACAGAAGGTATCTCTACAGCGCACAAAGGAGTACAGAAGGTATCTCTACAGCGCACAAAGGAGTACAGAAGGTATCTCTACAGCGCACAAAGGAGTACAGAAGGTATCTCTACAGCGCACAAAGGAGTACAGAAGGTATCTCTACAGCGCACAAAGGAGTACAGGAAATATCTCTAGAACGTACAAAGGAGTACACGAGGTATCTCTACAGCGTACAAAGGAGTACAGAAGGTATCTCTACAGCGCACAAAGGAGTACAGGAAATATCTCTAGAACGTACAAAGGAGTACACGAGGTATCTCTTCAGCGTACAAAGGAGTACAGAAGGTATCTCTACAGCGCACAAAGGAGTACAGGAAATATCTCTAGAACGTACAAAGGAGTACACGAGGTATCTCTACAGCGTACAAAGGAGTACAGAAGGTATCTCTACAGCGCACAAAGGAGTACAGGAAATATCTCTAGAACGTACAAAGGAGTACACGAGGTATCTCTACAGCGTACAAAGGAGTACAGAAGGTATCTCTACAGCGCACAAATGAGTACACGAGGTATCTCTACAGCGTACAAAGGAGTACAGAAGGTATCTCTACAGCGCACAAAGGAGTACAGAAGGTATCTCTACAGCGCACAAAGGAGTACACGAGGTATCTCTACAGCGCACAAAGGAGTACAGAAGGTATCTCTACAGCGCACAAAGGAGTACAGAAGGTATCTCTACAGTGCACAAAGGAGTACAGGAAATATCTCTAGAACGTACAAAGGAGTACACGAGGTATCTCTACAGCGTACAAAGAAGTACAGAAGGTATCTCTACTGCGCACAAAGGAGTACAGAATGTATCTCTACAGCGCACAAAGGAGTACAGAAGGTATCTTTACAGCACACAAAGGAGTACAGAAGGTATCTCTACAGCGCACAAAGGAGTACAGAAGGTATCTCTACAGCGCACAAAGAAGTACAGGAAATATCTCTAGAACGTACAAAGGAGTACACGAGGTATCTCTACGGCGTACAAAGGAGTACAGAAGGTATCTCTACAGCGCACAAAGGAGTACAGAAGGTATCTCTACAGCGCACAAAGGAGTACAGAAGGTATCTCTACAGCGCACAAAGGAGTACAGAAGGTATCTCTACAGCGCACAAAGGAGTACAGAAGGTATCTCTACAGCGCACAAAGGAGTACAGAAGGTATCTCTACAGCGCACAAAGAAGTACAGAAGGTATCTCTACAGCGCACAAAGGAGTACAGGAAATATCTCTAGAACGTACAAAGGAGTACACGAGGTATCTCTACAGCGTACAAAGGAGTACAGAAGGTATCTCTACAGCGCACAAAGGAGTACAGGAAATATCTCTAGAACGTACAAAGGAGTACACGAGGTATCTCACCAGCGTACAAAGGAGTACAGAAGGTATCTCTACAGCGCACAAAGGAGTACAGAAGGTATCTCTACAGCGCACAAAGGAGTACAGAAGGTATCTCTACAGCGCACAAAGGAGTACAGAAGGTATCTCTACAGCGCACAAAGGAGTACAGGAAATATCTCTAGAACGTACAAAGGAGTACACGAGGTATCTCAACAGCGTACAAAGGAGTACAGAAGGTATCTCTACAGCGCACAAAGGAGTACAGAAGGTATCTCTACAGCGCACAAAGGAGTACAGGAAATATCTCTAGAACGTACAAAGGAGTACAGAAGGTATCTCTACAGCGCACAAAGGAGTACAGAAGGTATCTCAACAGCGCACAAAGGAGTACAGAAGGTATCTCTACAGCGCACAAAGGAGTACAGGAAATATCTCTAGAACGTACAAAGGAGTACAGAAGGTATCTCTACAGCGCACAAAGGAATACAGAAGGTATCTCTACAGCGCACAAAGGAGTACAGAAGGTATCTCTACAGCGCACAAAGGAGTACAGGAAATATCTCTAGAACGTACAAAGGAGTACACGAGGTATCTCTACAGCGTACAAAGGAGTATAGAAGGTATCTCTACAGCGCACAAAGGAGTACAGAAGGTATCTCTACAGCGCACAAAGGAGTACAGAAAGTATCTCTACAGCGCACAACGGAGTACAGAAGGTATCTCTACAGCGCACAAAGGAGTACAGAAGGTATCTCTACAGCGCACAAAGGAGTACAGAAGGTATCTCTACAGCGCACAAAGGAGTACAGAAGGTATCTCTACCGCGCACAAAGGAGTACAGAAGGTATCTCTACAGCGCACAAAGGAGTACAGAAGGTCTCTCTACAGCGCACAAAGGAGTACAGGAAATATCTCTAGAACGTACAAAGGAGTACACGAGGTATCTCTACAGCGCACAAAGGAGTACAGAAGGTATCTCTACAGCGCACAAAGGAGTACAGAAGGTATCTCTACAGCGCACAAAGGAGTACAGGAAATATCTCTAGAACGTACAAAGGAGTACAGAAGGTATCTCTACAGCGCACAAAGGAGTATAGAAGGTATCTCTACAGCGCACAAAGGAGTACAGAAGGTATCTCTACAGCGCACAAAGGAGTACAGGAAATATCTCTAGAACGTACAAAGGAGTACAGAAGGTATCTCTACAGCGCACAAAGGAGTACAGAAGGTATCTCTACAGCGCACAAAGGTGTACAGGAAATATCTCTAGAACGTACAAAGGAGTACAGAAGGTATCTCTACAGCGCACAAAGGAGTACAGAAGGTATCTCTACAGCGCACAAAGGAGTACAGAAGGTATCTCTACAGCGCACAAAGGAGTACAGAAGGTATCTCTACAGCGCACAAAGAAGTACAGAAGGTATCTCTACAGCGCACAAAGGAGTACAGAAGGTATCTCTACAGCGCACAAAGGAGTACAGAAGGTATCTCTACAGCGCACAAAGGAGTACAGAAGGTATCTCTACAGCGCACAAAGGAGTACAGAAGGTATCTCTACAGCGCACAAAGGAGTACAGAAGGTATCTCTACAGCGCACAAAGGAGTACAGAAGGTATCTCTACAGAGCACAAAGGAGTACAGAAGGTATCTCTACAGCGCAGAAAGGAGTATAGAAGGTATCTCTACAGCGCACAAAGGAGTACAGAAGGTATCTCTACAGCGCACAAAGGAGTACAGAAGGTATCTCTACAGCGCACAAAGGAGTACAGAAGGTATCTCTACAGCGCACAAAGGAGTACAGAAGGTATCTCTACAGCACACAAAGGAGTACAGAAGGTATCTCTACAGCGCACAAAGGAGTACAGAAGGTATCTCTACAGCGCACAAAGGAGTACAGAAGGTATCTCTACAGCGCACAAAAGAGTACAGAAGGTATCTCTACAGCGCACAAAGGAGTACAGAAGGTATCTCTACAGCGCACAAAGGAGTACAGAAGGTATCTCTACAGCGCACAAAGGAGTACAGAAGGTATCTCTATAGCGCACAAAGGAGTACAGGAAATATTTCTAGAACGTACAAAGGAGTACACGAGGTATCTCTACAGCGTACAAAGGAGTACAGAAGGTATCTCTACAGCGCACAAAGAAGTACAGAAGGTATCTCTACAGCGCACAAAGGAGTACAGAAGGTATCTCTACAGCGCACAAAGGAGTACAGAAGGTATCTCTACAGCGCACAAAGGAGTACAGGAAATATCTCTAGAACGTACAAAGGAGTACACGAGGTATCTCTACAGCGTACAAAGGAGTACAGAAGGTATCTCTACAGCGCACAAAGGAGTACAGGAAATATCTCTAGAACGTACAAAGGAGTACACGAGGTATCTCTACAGCATTCAAAGGAGTACAGAAGGTATCTCTACAGCGCACAAAGGAGTACAGAAGGTATCTCTACAGCGCACAAAGGAGTACAGAAGGTATCTCTAGAGCGCACAAAGGAGTACAGAAGGTATCTCTACAGCGCACAAAGGAGTACAGGAAATATCTCTAGAACGTAAAAGGAGTACACGAGGTATCTCTACAGCGTACAAAGGAGTACAGAAGGTATCTCTACAGCGCACAAAGGAGTACAGAAGGTATCTCTACAGCGCACAAAGGAGTACAGAAGGTATCTCTACAGCGCACAAAGGAGTACAGAAGGAATCTCTACAGCGCACAAAGGAGTACAGAAGGTATCTCTACAGCGCACAAAGGAGTACAGGAAATATCTCTAGAACGTACAAAGGAGTACACGAGGTATCTCTACAGCGTACAAAGGAGTACAGAAGGTATCTCTACAGCGCACAAAGGAGTTCAGAAGGTATCTCTACAGCGCACAAAGGAGTACAGAAGGTATCTTTACAGCGCACAAAGGAGTACAGAAGGTATCTCTACAGCGCACAAAGGAGTACAGAAGGTATCTCTACAGCGCACAAAGGAGTACAGAAGGTATCTCTACAGCGCACAAAGGAGTACAGGAAATATCTCTAGAACGTACAAAGGAGTACACGAGGTATCTCTACAGCGCACAAAGGAGTACAGAAGGTATCTCTACAGCGCACAAAGGAGTACAGAAGGTATCTCTACAGCGCACAAAGGAGTACAGGAAATATCTCTAGAACGTATACAAAGGAGTACACGAGGTATCTCTACAGCGTACAAAGGAGTACAGGAGGTATCTCTACAGCGCACAAAGGAGTACAGAAGGTATCTCTACAGCGCACAAAGGAGTACAGAAGGTATCTCTACAGCGCAAAAAGGGGTACAGAAGGTATCTCTACAGCGCACAAAGGAGTACAGAAGGTATCGCTACAGCGCCCAAAGGAGTACAGGAAATATCTTTAGAACGTACAAAGGAGTACACGAGGTATCTCTACAGCGTACAAAGGAGTACAGAAGGTATCTCTACAGCGCACAAAGGAGTACAGAAGGTATCTCTACAGCGCACAAAGGAGTACAGAAGGTATCTCTACAGCGCACGAAGGAGTACAGAAGGTATCTCTACAGCGCACAAAGGAGTACAG
This sequence comes from Morinoia aosen, assembly GCA_030386875.1. Lineage (NCBI taxonomy): Eukaryota > Metazoa > Arthropoda > Malacostraca > Amphipoda > Talitridae > Morinoia > Morinoia aosen. Next base: position 17,154,499 of record JASJYW010000027.1, read on the forward strand.
AAGGTATCTCTACAGCACACAAAGGAGTACAGAAGGTATCTCTACAGCGCACAAAGGAGTACAGAAGGTATCTCTACAGCGCACAAAGGAGTACAGGAAATATCTCTAGAACGTAAAAAGGAGTACACGAGGTATCTCTACAGCGTACAAAGGAGTACAGAAGGTATCTCTACAGCGCACAAAGGAGTACAGAAGGTATCTCTACAGCACACAAAGGAGTACAGAAGGTATCTCCACAGCGCACAAAGGAGTACAGAAGGTATCTCTAAAGCGCACAAAGGAGTACAGGAATTATCTCTAGAACGTACAAAGGAGTACACGAGGTATCTCTACAGCGTACAAAGGAGTACAGAAGGTATCTCTCCAGCGCACAAAGGAGTACAGAAGGTATCTCTACAGCGCACAAAGGAGTACAGAAGGCATCTCTACAGCGCACAAAGGAGTACAGAAGGTATCTCTACAGCGCACAAAGGAGTACAGGAAATATCTCTAGAACGTACAAAGGAGTACAGAAGGTATCTCTACAGCGCACAAAGGAGTACAGAAGGTATCTCTACAGCGCACAAAGGAGTACAGAAGGTATCTCTACAGCACACAAAGGAGTAAACGAGGTATCTCTACAGCGTACAAAGGAGTACAGAAGGTATCTCTACAGCGCACAAAGGAGTACAGAAGGTATCTCTACAGCGCACAAAGGAGTACAGAAGGTATCTCTACAGCGCACAAAGGAGTACAGGAAATATCTCTAGAACGTACAAAGGAGTACAGAAGGTATCTCTACAGCGCACAAAGGAGTACAGAAGGTATCTCTACAGCGCACAAAGGAGTACAGAAGGTATCTCTACAGCGCACAAAGGAGTACAGAAGGTATCTCTACAGCGCACAAAGGAGTACAGGAAATATCTCTAGAACGTACAAAGGAGTACACAAGGTATCTCTACAGCATACAAAGGAGTACAGAAGGTATCTCTACAGCGCACAAAGGAGTACAGAATGTATCTCTACAGCGCACAAAGGAGTACAGGAAATATCTCTAGAACGTACAAAGGAGTACACGAGGTATCTCTACAGCGTACAAAGGAGTACAGAAGGTATCTCTACAACGCACAAAGGAGTACAGAAGGTATCTCTACAGCGCACAAAGGAGTACAGAAGGTATCTCTACAGCGCACAAAGGAGTACAGAAGGTATCTCTACAGCGCACAAAGGAGTACAGAAGGTATCTCTACAGCGCACAAAGGAGTACAGGAAATATCTCTAGAACGTACAAAGGAGTACACGAGGTATCTCTACAGCGTACAAAGGAGTACAGAAGGTATCTCTACAGCGCACAAAGGAGTACAGAAGGTATCTCTTAAGCGCACAAAGGAGTACAGAAGGTATCTCTACAGCGCACAAAGGAGTACAGAAGGTATCTCTACAGCGCACTAAGGAGTACAGAAGGTATCTCAACAGCGCACAAAGGAGTACAGAAGGTATCTCTACAGCGCACAAAGGAGTACAGGAAATATCTCTAGAACGTACCAAGGAGTACACGAGGTATCTCTACAGCGTACAAAGGAGTACAGAAGGTATCTCTACAGCGCACAAAGGAGTACAGAAGGTATCTCTACAGCGCACAAAGGAGTACAGAAGGTATCTCTACAGCGCACAAAGGAGTACAGAAGGTATCTCTACAGCGCACAAAGGAGTACAGGAAATATCTCTAGAACGTACAAAGGAGTACACGAGGTATCTCTACAGCGTACAAAGGAGTACAGAAGGTATCTCTACAGCGCACAAAGGAGTACAGAAGGTATCTCTACAGCGCACAAAGGAGTACAGAAGGTATCTCTACAGCGCACAAAGAAGTACAGAAGGTATCTCTACAGCGCACAAAGGAGTACAGGAAATATCTCTAGAACGTACAAAGGAGTACACGAGGTATCTCAACAGCGTACAAAGGAGTACAGAAGGTATCTCTACAGCGCACAAAGGAGTACAGAAGTTATCTCTACAGCGCACAAAGGAGTACAGGAAATATCTCTAGAACGTACAAAGGAGTACAGAAGGTATCTCTACAGCGCACAAAGGAGTACAGAAGGTATCTCAACAGCGCAAAAAGGAGTACAGAAGGTATCTCTACAGCGCACAAAGGAGTACAGGAAATATCTCTAGAACGTACAAAGGAGTACAGAAGGTATCTCTACAGCGCACAAAGGAGTACAGAAGGTATCTCTACAGCGCACAAAGGAGTACAGAAGGTATCTCTACAGCGCACAAAGGAGTACAGGAAATATCTCTAGAACGTACAAAGGAGTACACGAGGTATCTCTACAGCGTACAAAGGAGTATAGAAGGTATCTCTACAGCGCACAAAGGAGTACAGAAGGTATCTCTACAGCGCACAAAGGAGTACAGAAAGTATCTCTCCAGCGCACAACGGAGTACAGAAGGTATCTCTACAGCGCACAAAGGAGTACAGAAGGTATCTCTACAGCGCACAAAAGAGTACAGAAGGTATCTCTACAGCGCACAAAGGAGTACAGAAGGTATCTCTACAGCGCACAAAGGAGTACAGAAGGTATCTCTACAGCGCACAAAGGAGTACAGAAGGTCTCTCTACAGCGCACAAAGGAGTACAGGAAATATCTCTAGAACGTACAAAGGAGTACACGAGGTATCTCTACAGCGCACAAAGGAGTACAGAAGGTATCTCTACAGCGCACAAAGGAGTACAGAAGGTATCTCTACAGCGCACAAAGGAGTACAGGAAATATCTCTAGAACGTACAAAGGAGTACAGAAGGTATCTCTACAGCGCACAAAGGAGTATAGAAGGTATCTCTACAGCGCACAAAGGAGTACAGAAGGTATCTCTACAGCGCACAAAGGAGTACAGGAAATATCTCTAGAACGTACAAAGGAGTACACGAGGTATCTCTACAGCGTACAAAGGAGTACAGAAGGTATCTCTACAGCGCACAAAGGAGTACAGAAGGTATCTCTACAGCGCACAAAGGAGTACAGAAGGTATCTCTGAAGCGCACAAAGGAGTACAGAAGGTATCTCTACAGCGCACAAAGAAGTACAGAAGGTATCTCTACAGCGCACAAAGGAGTACAGAAGGTATCTCTACAGCGCACAAAGGAGTACAGAAGGTATCTCTACAGCGCACAAAGGAGTACAGAAGGTATCTCTACAGCGCACAAAGGAGTACAGAAGGTATCTCTACAGCGCACAAAGGAGTACAGAAGGTATCTCTACAGCGCACAAAGGAGTACAGAAGGTATCTCTACAGAGCACAAAGGAGTACAGAAGGTATCTCTACAGCGCAGAAAGGAGTATAGAAGGTATCTCTACAGCGCACAAAGGAAAACAGAAGGTATCTCTACAGCGCACAAAGGAGTACAGAAGGTATCTCTACAGCGCACAAAGGAGTACAGAAGGTATCTCTACAGCGCACAAAGGAGTACAGAAGGTATCTCTACAGCGCACAAAGGAGTACAGAAGGTATCTCTACAGCGCACAAAGGAGTACAGAAGGTATCTCTACAGCGCACAAAGGAGTACACGAGGTATCTCTACAGCGTACAAAGGAGTACAGAAGGTATCTCTACAGCGCACAAAGGAGTACAGAAGGTATCTCTACAGCGCACAAAGGAGTACAGAAGGTATCTCTACAGCGCACAAAGGAGTACAGAAGGTATCTCTACAGCGCACAAAGGAGTACAGGAAATATCTCTAGAACGTACAAAGGAGTACACGAGGTATCTCTACAGCGTACAAAGAAGTACAGAAGGTATCTCTACAGCGCACAAAGGAGTACAGGAAATATCTCTAGAACGTACAAAGGAGTACACGAGGTATCTCTACAGCATTCAAAGGAGTACAGAAGGTATCTCTACAGCGCACAAAGGAGTACAGAAGGTATCTCTACAGCGCACAAAGGAGTACAGAAGGTATCTCTAGAGCGCACAAAGGAGTACAGAAGGTATCTCTACAGCGCACAAAGGAGTACAGGAAATATCTCTAGAACGTACAAAGGAGTACACGAGGTATCTCTACAGCGTACAAAGGAGTACAGAAGGTATCTCTACAGCGCACAAAGGAGTACAGAAGGTATCTCTACAGCGCACAAAGGAGTACAGAAGGTATCTCTACAGCGCACAAAGAAGTACAGAAGGAATCTCTACAGCGCACAAAGGAGTACAGAAGGTATCTCTACAGCGCACAAAGGAGTACGGGAAATATCTCTAGAACGTACAAAGGAGTACACGAGGTATCTCTACAGCGTACAAAGGAGTACAGAAGGTATCTCTACAGCGCACAAAGGAGTTCAGAAGGTATCTCTACAGCGCACAAAGGAGTACAGAAGGTATCTTTACAGCGCACAAAGGAGTACAGAAGGTATCTCTACAGCGCACAAAGGAGTACAGAAGGTATCTCTACAGCGCACAAAGGAGTACAGAAGGTATCTCTACAGCGCACAAAGGAGTACAGGAAATATCTCTAGAACGTACAAAAGAGTACACGAGGTATCTCTACAGCGCACAAAGGAGTACAGAAGGTATCTCTACAGCGCACAAAGGAGTACAGAAGGTATCTCTACAGCGCACAAAGGAGTACAGGAAATATCTCTAGAACGTATACAAAGGAGTACACGAGGTATCTCTTCAGCGTACAAAGGAGTACAGGAGGTATCTCTACAGCGCACAAAGGAGTACAGAAGGTATCTCTACAGCGCACAAAGGAGTACAGAAGGTATCTCTACAGCGCACAAAGGAGTACAGAAGGTATCTCTACAGCGCACAAAGGAGTACAGAAGGTATCGCTACAGCGCACAAAGGAGTACAGGAAATATCTCTAGAACGTACAAAGGAGTACACGAGGTATCTCTACAGCGTACAAAGGAGTACAGAAGGTATCTCTACAGCGCACAAAGGAGTACAGAAGGTATCTCTACAGCGCACAAAGGAGTACAGAAGGTATCTCTACAGCGCACGAAGGAGTACAGAAGGTATCTCTACAGCGCACAAAGGAGTACAGTAGGCATCTCTACAGCACACAAAGGAGTACAGAAGGTATCTCTACAGCGCACAAAGGAGTACAGAAGGTATCTCTACAGCGCACAAAGGAGTACAGGAAATATCTCTAGAACGTAAAAAGGAGTACACGAGGTATTTCTACAGCGTACAAAGGAGTACAGAAGGTATCTCTACAGCGCACAAAGGAGTACAGAAGGTATCTCTACAGCACACAAAGGAGTACAGAAGGTATCTCTACAGCGCACAAAGGAGTACAGAAGGTATCTCTACAGCGCACAAAGGAGTACAGGAATTATCTCTAGAACGTACAAAGGAGTACACGAGGTATCTCTACAGCGTACAAAGGAGTACAGAAGGTATCTCTCCAGCGCACAAAGGAGTACAGAAGGTATCTCTACAGCGCACAAAGGAGTACAGAAGGCATCTCTACAGCGCACAAAGGAGTACAGAAGGTATCTCTACAGCGCACAAAGGAGTACAGGAAATATCTCTAGAACGTACAAAGGAGTACAGAAGGTATCTCTACAGCGCACAAAGGAGTACAGAAGGTATCTCTACAGCGCACAAAGGAGTACAGAAGGTATCTCTACAGCGCACAAAGGAGTACACGAGGTATCTCTACAGCGTACAAAGGAGTACAGAAGGTATCTCTACAGCGCACAAAGGAGTACAGAAGGTATCTCTACAGCGCACAAAGGAGTACAGAAGGTATCTCTACAGCGCACAAAGGAGTACAGGAAATATCTCTAGAACGTACAAAGGAGTACAGAAGGTATCTCTACAGCGCACAAAGGAGTACAGAAGGTATCTCTACAGCGCACAAAGGAGTACAGAAGGTATCTCTACAGCGCACAAAGGAGTACAGAAGGTATCTCTACAGCGCACAAAGGAGTACAGGAAATATCTCTAAAACGTACAAAGGAGTACACTAGGTATCTCTACAGCATACAAAGGAGTACAGAAGGTATCTCTACAGCGCACAAAGGAGTACAGAATGTATCTCTACAGCGCACAAAGGAGTACAGGAAATATCTCTAGAACGTACAAAGGAGTACACGAGGTATCTCTACAGCGTACAAAGGAGTACAAAAGGTATCTCTACAACGCACAAAGGAGTACAGAAGGTATCTCTACAGCGCACAAAGGAGTACAGAAGGTATCTCTACAGCGCACAAAGGAGTACAGAAGGTATCTCTACAGCGCACGAAGGAGTACAGAAGGTATCTCTACAGCGCACAAAGGAGTACAGGAAATATCTCTAGAACGTACAAAGGAGTACACGAGGTATCTCTACAGCGTACAAAGGAGTACAGAAGGTATCTCTACAGCGCACAAAGGAGTACAGAAGGTATCTCTTAAGCGCACAAAGGAGCACAGAAGGTATCTCTACAGCGCACAAAGGAGTACAGAAGGTATCTCTACAGCGCACTAAAGAGTACAGAAGGTATCTCAACAGCGCACAAAGGAGTACAGAAGGTATCTCTACAGCGCACAAAGGAGTACAGGAAATATCTCTAGAACGTACCAAGGAGTACACGAGGTATCTCTACAGCGTACAAAGGAGTACAGAAGGTATCTCTACAGCGCACAAAGGAGTACAGAAGGTATCTCTACAGCGCACAAAGGAGTACAGAAGGTATCTCTACAGCGCACAAAGGAGTACAGAAGGGATCTCTACAGCGCACAAAGGAGTACAGGAAATATCTCTAGAACGTACAAAGGAGTACACGAGGTATCTCTACAGCGTACAAAGGAGTACAGAAGGTATCTCTACAGCGCACAAAGGAGTACAGAAGGTATCTCTACAGCGCACAAAGGCGTACAGAAGGTATCTCTACAGCGCACAAAGGCGTACAGAAGGTATCTCTACAGCGCACAAAGGAGTACAGGAAATATCTCTAGAACGTACAAAGGAGTAAAGAAGGTATCTCTACAGCGCACAAAGGAGTACAGAAGGTATCTCTACAGCGCACAAAGGAGTACAGAAGGTATCTCTACAGCGCACAAAGGAGTACACGAGGTATCTCTACAGCGTACAAAGGAGTACAGAAGGTATCTCTACAGCGCACAAAGGAGTACAGAAGGTATCTTTACAACGCACAAAGGAGTACAGAAGGTATCTCTACAGCGCACAAAGGAGTACAGGAAATATCTCTACAACGTACAAAGTATTACAGAAGGTATCTCTACAGCGCACAAAGGAGTACAGAAGGTATCTCTACAGCGCACAAAGGAGTACAGAAGGTATCTCTACAGCGCACAAAGGAGTACAGAAGGTATCTCTACAGCGCACAAAGGAGTACAGGAAATATCTCTAGAACGTACAAAGGAGTACACGAGGTATCTCTACAGCGTACAAAGGAGCACAGAAGGTATCTCTACAGCGCACAAAGGAGTACAGAAGGTATCTCTACAGCGCACAAAGGAGTACAGGAAATATCTCTAGAACGTACAAAGGAGTACACGAGGTATCTCTACAGCGTACAAAGGAGTACAGAAGGTATCTCTACAGCGCACAAAGGAGTACAGAAGGTATCTCTACAGCGAACAAAGGAGTACAGAAGGTATCTCTACAGCGCACAAAGGAGTACACGAGGTATCTCTACAGCGTACAAAGGAGTACAGAAGGTATCTCTACAGCGCACAAAGGAGTACAGAAGGTATCTCTACAGTGCACAAAGGAGTACAGAAGGTATCTCTACAGCGCACAAAGAAATGCAGGAAATATCTCTAGAACGTACAAAGGAGTACACGAGGTATCTCTACAGCGTACAAAGGAGTACAGAAGGTATCTCTACAGCGCACAAAGGAATACAGAAGGTATCTCTACAGCGCACAAAGGAGTACAGAAGGTATCTCTACAGCGCACAAAGGAGTACAGAAGGTATCTCTACAGCGCACAAAGGAGTACAGAAGGTATCTCTACAGCGCACAAAGGAGTACAGAAGGTATCTCTACAGTGCACAAAGGAGTACAGGAAATATCTCTAGAACGTACAAAGGAGTACACGAGGTATCTCTACAGCGTACAAAGAAGTACAGAAGGTATCTCTACAGCGCACAAAGGAGTACAGAAGGTATCTCTACAGCGCACAAAGGAGTACAGAAGGTATCTCTACAGCGCACAAAGATGTACAGAAGGTATCTCTACAGCGCACAAAGGAGTACAGAAGGTATCTCTACAGCGCACAAAGGAGTACAGAAGGTATCTCTACAGCGCACAAAGGAGTACAGAAGGTATCTCTACAGCGCACAAAGGAGTACAGGAAATATCTCTAGAACGTACAAAGGAGTACACGAGGTATCTCTACAGCGTACAAAGGAGTACAGAAGGTATCTCTACAGCGCACTAAGGAGTACAGAAGGTATCTCTACAGCGCACAAAGGAGTACAGAAGGTATCTCTACAGCGCACAAAGGAGTACAGAAGGTATCTCTACAGCGCACAAAGGAGTACAGGAAATATCTCTAGAACGTACAAAGGAGTACACGAGGTATCTCTACAGCGTACAAAGGAGTACAGAAGGTATCTCTACAGCGCACAAAGGAGTACAGAAGGTATCTCTACAGCGCACAAAGGAGTACAGAAGGTATCTCTACAGCGCACAAAAGAGTACAGAAGGTATCTCTACAGCGCAAAAAGGAGTACAGGAAATATCTCTGGAACGTACAAAGGAGTACAGAAGGTATCTCTACAGCGCACAAAGGAGTACAGAAGGTATCTCTTCAGCGAACAAAGGAGTACAGAAGGTATCTCTACAGCGCACAAAGGAGTACAGAAGGTATCTCTACAGCGCACAAAGGAGTACAGAAGGTATCTCTACAGCGCACAAAGGAGTACAGAAGGTATCTATACAGCGCACAAAGGAGTACAGGAAATTTCTCTAGAACGTACAAAGGAGTACAGAAGGTATCTCTACAGCGCACAAAGGAGTACAGAAGGTATCTCTACAGCGCACAAAGGAGTACAGAAGGTATCTCTACAGAGCACAAAGGAGTACAGAAGGTATCTCTACAGCGCACAAAGGAGTACAGAAGGTATCTCTACAGCGCACAAAGGAGTACAGAAGGTATCTCTACAGCGCACAAAGGAGTACAGAAGGTATCTCTACAGCGCACAAAGGAGTACAGAAGGTATCTCTACAGCGCACAAAGGAGTACAGGAAATATCTCTAGAACGTACAAAGGAGTACACGAGGTATCTCTTGAGCGTACAAAGGAGTACAGAAGGTATCTCTACAGCGCACAAAGGAGTACAGAAGGTATCTCTACAGCGCACAAAGGAGTACATGAAATATCTCTTGAACGTACAAAGGAGTACAGAAGGTATCTCTACAGCGCACAAAGGAGTACAGAAGGTATCTCTACAGCGCACAAAGGAGTAAAGAAGGTATCTCTACAGCGCACAAAGGAGTACAGAAGGTATCTCTACAGCGCACAAAGGAGTACAGGAAATATCTCTAGAACGTACAAAGGAGTACACGAGGTATCTCTACAGCGTACAAAGGAGTACAGGATGTATCTCTACAGCGCACAAAAGAGTACAGGAAATATCTCTAGAACGTACAAAGGAGTACACGAGGTATCTCTACAGCGTACAAAGGAGTACAGAAGGTATCTCTACAGCGCACAAAGGAGTACAGAAGGTATCTCTACAGCGCACAAAGGAGTACAGAAGGTATCTCTACAGCGCACAAAGGAGTACAGAAGGTATCTCTACAGCGCACAAAGGAGTACAGGAAATATCTCTAGAACGTACAAAGGAGTACAGGAAATATCTCTAGAACGTACAAAGGAGTACACGAGGTATCTCTACAGCGTACAAAGGAGTACAGAAGGTATCTCTACAGCGCTCAAAGAAGTACAGAAGGTATCTCTACAGCGCACAAAGGAGTACAGAAGGTATCTCTACAGCGCACAAAGGAGTACAGAAGGTATCTATACAGCGCACAAAGGAGTACAGGAAATTTCTCTAGAACGTACAAAGGAGTACAGAAGGTATCTCTACAGCGTACAAAGGAGTACAGAAGGTATCTCTACAGCGCACAAAGGAGTACAGAAGGTATCTCTACAGCGCACAAAGGAGTACAGAAGGTATCTCTACAGCGCACAAAGAAGTACAGAAGGTATCTCTACAGCGCACAAAGGAGTACAGAAGGTATCTCTACAGCGCACAAAGGAGTACAGGAAATATCTCTAGAACGTACAAAGGAGTACAGGAAATATCTCTAGAACGTACAAAGGAGTACACGAGGTATCTCTACAGCGTACAAAGGAGTACAGAAGGTATCTCTACAGCGCTCAAAGAAGTACAGAAGGTATCTCTACAGCGCACAAAGGAGTACAGAAGGTATCTCTACAGCGCACAAAGGAGTACAGAAGGTATCTATACAGCGCACAAAGGAGTACAGGAAATTTCTCTAGAACGTACAAAGGAGTACAGAAGGTATCTCTACAGCGTACAAAGGAGTACAGAAGGTATCTCTACAGCGCACAAAGGAGTACAGAAGGTATCTCTACAGCGCACAAAGGAGTACAGAAGGTATCTCTACAGCGCACAAAGGAGTACAGAAGGTATCTCTACAGCGCACAAAGGAGTACAGAAAGTATCTCTACAGCGCACGAAGGAGAACAGGAAATATCTCTAGAACGTACAAAGGAGTACACGAGGTATCTCTTCAGCGTACAAAGAAGTACAGAATGTATCTCTACAGCGCACAAAGGATTACAGAAGGTATCTCTACAGCGCACAAAGGAGTACAGAAGGTATCTCTACAGCGCACAAAGGAGTACAGAAGGTATCTCTACAGCGCACAAAGGAGTACAGGAAATATCTCTAGAACGTACAAAGGAGTACACGAGGTATCTCTACAGCGTACAAAGGAGTACAGAAGGTATCTCTACAGCGCACAAAGGAGTACAGAAGGTATCTCTACAGCGCACAAAGGAGTACAGGAAATATCTCTAGAACGTACAAAGGAGTACAGAAGGTATCTCTACAGCGCACAAAGGAGTACAGAAGTTATCTCTACAGCGCACAAAGGAGTACAGAAGGTATCTCTACAGCGCACAAAGGAGTACAGAAGGTATCTCTTCAGCGCACAAAGGAGTACAAGAAATATCTCTAGAACGTACAAAGGAGTACACGAGGTATCGCTACAGCGTACAAAGGAGTACAGGAGGTATCTCTACAGCGCACAAAGGAGTACAGGAAATATCTCTAGAACGTACAAAGGAGTACACGAGGTATCTCTACAGCGTACAAAGGAGTACAGAAGGTATCTCTACAGCGCACAAAGAAGTACAAAAGGTATCTATACAGCGCACAAAGGAGTACAGAAGGTATCTCTACAGCGCACAAAGGAGTACAGAAGGTATCTTTACAGCGCACAAAGGAGTACAGGAAATATCTCTAGAACGTACAAAGGAGTACAGGAAATATCTCTAGAACGTACAAAGGAGTACACGAGGTATCTCTACAGCGTACAAAGGAGTACAGAAGGTATCTCTACAGCGCTCAAAGAAGTACAGAAGGTATCTCTACAGCGCACAAAGGAGTACAGAAGGTATCTCTACAGCGCACAAAGGAGTACAGAAGGTATCTCTACAGCGCACAAAGGAGTACAGGAAATATCTCTAGAACGTACAAAGGAGTACAGAAGGTATCTCTACAGCGTACAAAGGAGTACAGAAGGTATCTCTACAGCGCACAAAGGAGTACAGAAGGTATCTCTACAGCGCACAAAGGAGTACAGAAGGTATCTCTACAGCGCACAAAGGAGTACAGAAGGTATCTCTATAGCGCACAAAGGAGTACAGAAGGTATCTCTACAGCGCACGAAGGAGTACAGGAAATATCTCTAGAACGTACAAAGGAGTACACGAGGTATCTCTACAGCGTACAAAGGAGTACAGAATGTATCTCTACAGCGCACAAAGGAGTACAGGAAATATCTCTAGAACGTACAAAGGAGTACAGAAGGTATCTCTAAAGCGCACAAAGGAGTACAGAAGGTATCTCTACAGCGCACAAAGGAGTACAGAAGGTATCTCTACAGAGCACAAAGGAGTACAGAAGGTATCTCTACAGCGCACAAAGGAGTACAGAAGGTATCTCTACAGCGCACAAAGGAGTACAGAAGGTATCTCTACAGCGCACAAAGGAGTACAGAAGGTATCTCTACAGCGCACAAAGGAGTACAGAAGGTATCTCTACAGCGCACAAAGGAGTACAGGAAATATCTCTAGAACGTACAAAGGAGTACACGAGGTATCTCTAGAGCGTACAAAGGAGTACAGAAGGTATCTCTACAGCGCACAAAGGAGTACAGAAGGTATCTCTACAGCGCACAAAGGAGTACATGAAATATCTCTAGAACGTACAAAGGAGTACAGAAGGTATCTCTACAGCGCACAAAGGAGTACAGAAGGTATCTCTACAGCGCACAAAGGAGTACAGAAGGTATCTCTACAGCGCACAAAGGAGTACAGAAGGTATCTCTACAGCGCACAAAGGAGTACAGGAAATATCTCTAGAACATACAAAGGAGTACACGAGGTATCTCTACAGCGTACAAAGGAGGACAGGATGTATCTCTACAGCGCACAAAAGAGTACAGGAAATATCTCTAGAACGTACAAAGGAGTACACGAGGTATCTCTACAGCGTACAAAGGAGTACAGAAGGTATCTCTACAGCGCACAAAGGAGTACAGAAGGTATCTCTACAGCGCACAAAGGAGTACAGAAGGTATCTCTACAGCGCACAAAGGAGTACAGAAGGTATCTCTACAGCGCACAAAGGAGTACAGGAAATATCTCTAGAACGTACAAAGAAGTACAGGAAATATCTCTAGAACGTACAAAGGAGTACACGAGGTATCTCTACAGCGTACAAAGGAGTACAGAAGGTATCTCTACAGCGCTCAAAGAAGTACAGAAGGTATCTCTACAGCGCACAAAGGAGTACAGAAGGTATCTCTACAGCGCACAAAGGAGTACAGAAGGTATCTCTACAGCGCACAAAGGAGTACAGGAAATTTCTCTAGAACGTACAAAGGAGTACAGAAGGTATCTCTACAGCGTACAAAGGAGTACAGAAGGTATCTCTACAGCGCACAAAGGAGTACAGAAGGTATCTCTACAGCGCACAAAGGAGTACAGAAGGTATCTCTACAGCGCACAAAGGAGTACAGAAGGTATCTCTACAGCGCACAAAGGAGTACAGAAAGTATCTCTACAGCGCACGAAGGAGAACAGGAAATATCTCTAGAACGTACAAAGGAGTACACGAGGTATCTCTACAGCGTACAAAGGAGTACAGAATGTATCTCTACAGCGCACAAAGGAGTACAGAAGGTATCTCTACAGCGCACAAAGGAGTACAGAAGGTATCTCTACAGCGCACAAAGGAGTACAGAAGGTATCTCTACAGCGCACAAAGGAGTACAGAAGGTATCTCTACAGCGCACAAAGGAGTACAGGAAATATCTCTAGAACGTACAAAGGAGTACAGAAGGTATCTCTACAGCGCACAAAGGAGTACAGAAGGTATCTCTACAGCGCACAAAGGAGTACAGAAGGTATCTCTACAGCGCACAAAGGAGTACAGAAGGTATCTCTACAGCGCACAAAGGAGTACAGAAGGTATCTCTACAGCGCAGAAAGGAGTACAGAAGGTATCTCTAAAGCGCACAAAGGAGTACAGAAGGTATCTCTACAGCGCACAAAGGAGTACAGAAGGTATCTCTACAGCGCACAAAGGAGTACAGGAAATATCTCTAGAACGTACAAAGGAGTACACGAGGTATCTCTACAGCGTACAAAAGAGTACAGAAGGTATCTCTACAGCGCACAAAGGAGTACAGAAGGTATCTCTACAGAGCACAAAGGAGTACAGGAAATATCTCTAGAACGTACAAAGGAGTACAGAAGGTATCTCTACAGCGCACAAAGGAGTACAGAAGGTATCTCTACAGCGCACAAAGGAGTACAGAAGGTATCTCTACAGCGCACAAAGGAGTACAGAAGGTATCTCTACAGCGCACAAAGGAGTACAGAAGGTATCTCTACAGCGCACAAAGGAGTACAAGAAATATCTCTAGAACGTACAAAGGAGTACACGAGGTATCTCTAAAGCGTACAAAGGAGTACAGGAGGTATCTCTACAGCGCACAAAGGAGTACAGGAAATATCTCTAGAACGTACAAAGGAGTACACGAGGTATCTCTACAGCGTACAAAGGAGTACAGAAGGTATCTCTACAGCGCACAAAGAAGTACAGAAGGTATCTCTACAGCGCACAAAGGAGTACAGAAGGTATCTCTACAGCGCACAAAGGAGTACAGAAGGTATCTCTACAGCGCACAAAGGAGTACAGGAAATATCTCTAGAACGTACAAAGGAGTACAGGAAATATCTCTAGAACGTACAAAGGAGTACACGAGGTATCTCTACAGCGTACAAAGGAGTACAGAAGGTATCTCTACAGCGCTCAAAGAAGTACAGAAGGTATCTCTACAGCGCACAAAGGAGTACAGAAGGTATCTCTACAGCGCACAAAGGAGTACAGAAGGTATCTCTACAGCGCACAAAGGAGTACAGGAAATATCTCTAGAACGTACAAAGGAGTACAGAAGGTATCTCTACAGCGTACAAAGGAGTACAGAAGGTATCTCTACAGCGCACAAAGGAGTACAGAAGGTATCTCTACAGCGCACAAAGGAGTACAGAAGGTATCTCTACAGCGCACAAAGGAGTACAGAAGGTATCTCTACAGCGCACAAAGGAGTACAGAAGGTATCTCTACAGCGCACGAAGTAGTACAGGAAATATCTCTAGAACGTACAAAGGAGTACACGAGGTATCTCTACAGCGTACAAAGGAGTACAGAATGTATCTCTACAGCGCAAAAAGGAGTACAGAAGGTATCTCTACAGCGCACAAAGGAGTACAGAAGGTATCTCAACAGCGCACAAATTAGTACAGAAGGTATCTTTACAGCGCACATAGGAGTACAGAAGGTATCTCAACAGCGCACAAAGGAGTACAGAAGGTATCTCTACAGCGCACAAAGGAGTACAGAAGGTATCTCTACAGCGCACAAAGGAGTACAGAAGGTATCTCTACAGCGCACAAAGGAGTACAGAAGGTATCTCTACAGCGCACAAAGGAGTACAGAAGGTATCTCTACAGCACACAAAGGAGTACAGAAGGTATCTCTACAGCGCACAAAAGAGTACAGAAGGTATCTCTACAGCGCACAAAGGAGTACAGAAGGTATCTCTACAGCGCACAAAGGAGTACAGAAGGTATCTCTACAGCGCACAAAGGAGTACAGGAAAGATCTCTAGAACGTACAAAGGAGCACACGAGGTATCTCTACAGCGTACAAAGGAGTACAGAAGGTATCTCTACAGCGCACAAAGGAGTACAGAAGGTATCTCTACAGCGCACAAAGGAGTACAGAAGGTATCTCTACAGCGCACAAAGGAGTACAGAAGGTATCTCTACAGCGCACAAAGGAGAACAGAAGGTATCTCTTCAGCGCACAAAGGAGAACAGAAGGTATCTCTACAGCGCACAAAGGAGTACAGAAGGTATCTCTACAGCGCACAAAGGAGTACAGAAGGTATCTCTACAGCGCACAAAGGAGTACAGAAGGTATCTCTACAGCGCACAAAGGAGTACAGAAGGTATCTCTACAGCGCACAAAGGAGTACAGAAGGTATCTCTACAGCGCACGAAGGAGTACAGAAGGTATCTCTACAGCGCACAAAGGAGTACAGAAGGTATCTCTACAGCGCACAAAGGAGTACAGAAGGTATCTCTACAGCGCACAAAGGAGTACAGAAGGTATCTCTACAGCGCACAAAGGAGTACAGAAGGTATCTCTACAGCGCACAAAGGAGTCCAGGAAATATCTCTAGAACGTACAAAGGAGTACACGAGGTATCTCTACAGCGTACAAAGGAGTACAGAAGGTATCTCTACAGCGCACAAAGGAGTACAGAAGGTATCTCTACAGCGCAAAAAGGAGTACAGATGGTATCTCTACAGCGCACAAAGAAGTACAGAAGGTATCTCTACAGCACACAAAGGAGTACAGGAAATATCTCTAGAACGTACAAAGGAGTACACGAGGTATCTCTACAGCGTACAAAGGAGTACAGAAGGTATCTCTACAGCGCACAAAGGAGTACAGGAAATATCTCTAGAACGTACAAAGGAGTACACGAGGTATCTCTACAGCGTACAAAGGAGTACAGAAGGTATCTCTTCAGCGCACAAAGGAGTACAGAAGGTATCTCTACAGCGCACAAAGGAGTACAGAAGGTATCTCTACAGCGCACAAAGGAGTACAGAAATGATCTCTACAGCGCACAAAGGAGTACAGGAAATATCTCTAGAACGTACAAAGGAGTACAAGAGGTATCTCTACAGCGTACAAAGGAGTACAGAAGGTATCTCTACAGCGCACAAAGGAGTACAGAAGGTATCTCTACAGCGCACAAAGGAGTACAGAAGGTATCTCTACAGCGCACAAAGGAGTACAGAAGGTATTTCTACAGCGCACAAAGTGGTACAGAAGGTACCTCTACAGCGCACAAAGGAGTACAGGAAATATCTCTAGAACGTACAAAGGAGTACACGAGGTATTTCTACAGCGTACAAAGGAGTACAGAAGGTATCTCTACAGCGCACAAAGGAGTACAGAAGGTATCTCTACAGCGCACAAAGGAGTACAGAAGGTATCTCTACAGCGCACAAAGGAGTACAGAAGGTATCTCTACAGCGCACAAAGAAGTTATGAAGGTATCTCTACAGCGCACAAAGGAGTACAGAAGGTATCTCTACAGCGCACAAAGGATTACAGAAGGTATCTCTACAGCGCACAAAGGAGTACAGAAGGTATCTCTACAGCGCACAAAGGAGTACAGGAAATATCTCTAGAACGTACAAAGGAGTACACGAGGTATCTCTACAGCGTACAAAGGAGTACAGAAGGTATCTCTACAGCGCACAAAGGAGTACAGGAAATATCTCTAGAACGTACAAAGGAGTACACGAGGTACCTCTACAGCGTACAAAGGAGTACAGAAGGTATCTTTACAGCGCACAAAGGAGTACAAAAGGTATCTCTACAGCGCACAAAGAAGTACACGAGGTATCTCTACAGCGCACAAAGGAGTACAGAAGGTATCTCTACAGCGCACAAAGGAGTACAGAAGGTATCTCTACAGCGCACAAAGGAGTACAGGAAATATCTCTAGAACGTACAAAGGAGTACACGAGGTATCTCTACAGCGTACAAAGGAGTACAGAAGGTATCTCTACAGCGCACAAAGGAGTACAGAAGGTATCTCTACAGCGCGCAAAGGAGTACAGAAGGTATCTCTACAGCGCACAAAGGAGTACAGAAGGTATCTCTACAGCGCACAAAGGAGTACAGAAGGTATCTCTACAGCGCACAAAGGAGTACAGGAAATATCTCTAGAACGTACAAATGAGTACACGAGGTATCTCTACAGCGTACAAAGGAGTACAGAAGGTATCTCTACAGCGCACAAAGGAGTACAGAAAGTATCTCTACAGCGCACAAAGGAGTACAGGAAATATCTCTAGAACGTACAAAGGAGTACAGAAGGTATCTCTACAGCGCACAAAGGAGTACAGAAGGTATCTCTACAGCGCACAAAGGAGTACAGAAGGTATCTCTACAGCGGAGTACAAAAGGTACTCCTTTGTGCGCTGTAGAGATACCTTCTGTACTCCTTTGTGCGCTGTAGAGATACCTTCTGTACTCCTTTGTGCGCTGTAGAGGTTCCTTCTGTACTCCTTTGTGTGCTGTAGAGATAAATTCTGTACTCCTTTGTACGCTGTAGAGATACCTCGTGTACTCCTTTGTACGTTCTAGAGATATTTTCTGTACTCCTTTATGCGCTGTAGATATACCTTCTGTACTCCTTTGTGCGCTGTAGAGATACCTTCTGTACTCCTTTGTGCGCTGTAGAGATACCTTCTGTACTCCTTTGTGCGCTGAAGAGATACCTTCTGTACTCCTTTGTGCGCTGTAGAGATACCTTCTGTACTCCTTTGTACGCTGTAGAGATACCTCGTGTACTCCTTTGTACGTTCTAGAGATATTTCCTGTACTCCTTTGTGCGCTGTAGAGATACCTTCTGTACTCCTTTGTGCGCTGTAGAGATACCTTCTGTACTCCTTTGTGCGCTGTAGAGATACCTTCTGTTCTCCTTACTGCGCTGTAGAGATACCTTCTGTACTCCTTTGTACGTTCTAGAGATATTTCCTGTACTCCTTTGTGCGCTGCAGAGATACCTTCTGTACTCCTTTGTGCGCTGTAGAGATACCTTCTGTACTCCTTTGTGCACTGTAGAGATACCTTCTGTACTCCTTTGTGCGCTGTAGAGATACCTTCTGTACTTCTTTGTACGCTGTAGAGATACCTCGTGTACTCCTTTGTACGTTCTAGAGATATTTCCTGTACTCCTTTGTGCGCTGTAGAGATACCTTCTGTACTCCTTTGTGCGCTGTAGAGATACCTTCTGTACTCCTTTGTGCGCTGTAGAGATACCTTCTGTACTCCTTTGTGCGCTGTAGAGATACCTTCTGTACTCCTTTGTACGCTGTAGAGATACCTCGTGTACTCCTTTGAACGTTCTAGAGATATTTCCTGTACTCCTTTGTGCGCTGTAGAGATACCTTCTGTACTCCTTTGTGCGCTGTAGAGATACCTTCTGTACTCCTTTGTGCGCTGTAGAGATACCTTCTGTACTCCTTTGTGCGCTGTAGAGATACCTTCTGTACTCCTTTGTGCGCTGTAGAGATACCTTCTGTACTCCTTTGTGCGCTGTAGAGATACCTTCTGTACTCCTTTGTGCGCTGTAGAGATACCTTCTGTACTTCTTTGTGCGCTGTAGAGATACCTTCTGTACTCCTTTGTGCGCTGTAGAGATACCTTCTGTACTCCTTTGTACGCTGTAGAGATACCTCGTGTACTCCTTTGTACGTTCAATAGATATTTCCTGTACTCCTTTGTGCGCTGTAGAGATACCTTCTGTACTCCGTTGTGCGCTGTAGAGATACCTTCTGTACTCCTTTGTGCGCTGTAGAGATACCTTCTGTACTCCTTTGTGCGCTGTAGAGATTCCTTCTGTACTCCTTTGTGCGCTGTAGAGATACCTTCTGTACTCTTTTGTGCGCTGTAGAGATACCTTTTTTCTGTACTCCTTTGTACGCTGTAGAGATACCTCGTGTACTCCTTTGTACGTTCTAGAGATATTTCCTGTACTCCTTTGTGCGCTGTAGAGATACCTTCTGTACTCCTTTGTGCGCTGTAGAGATACCTTCTGTACTCCTTTGTGCGCTGTAGAGATACCTTCTGTACTCCTTTGTGCGCTGTAGAGATACCTTCTGTACTCCTTTGTGCGCTGTAGAGATACCTTCTGTACTCCTTTGTGCGCTGTAGAGATACCTTCTGTACCCCTTGGTACGCTGTAGAGATACCTCGTGTGCTCCTTTGTACGTTCTAGAGATATTTCCTGTACTCCTTTGTGCGCTGTAGAGATACCTTCTGTACTCCTTTGTGCGCTGTAGAGATACCTTCTGTACTCCTTTGTGCGCTGTAGAGATACCTTCTGTACTCCTTTGTGCGCTGTAGAGATACCTCCTGTACTCCTTTGTGTGCTGTAGAGATACCTTCTGTACTCCTTTGTGCGCTGTAGAGATACCTTCTGTACTCCTTTGTACGCTGTAGAGATACCTCGTGTACTCCTTTGTACGTTCTAGAGATATTTCCTGTACTCCTTTGTGCGCTGTAGAGATACCTTCTGTACTCCTTTGTGCGCTGTAGAGATACCTTCTGTACTCCTTTGTGCGCTGTAGAGATTCCTTCTGTACTCCTTTGTGCGCTGTAGAGATACCTTCTGTACTCCTTTGTGCGCTGTAGAGATACCTTCTGTACTCCTTTGTACGCTGTAGAGATACCACGTGTACTCCTTTGTACGTTCTAGAGATATTTCCTGTACTCCTTTGTGCGCTGTAGAGATACCTTCTGTACTCCTTTGTGCGCTGTAGAGATACCCTCTGTACTCCTTTGTGCGTTGTAGAGATACCTTCTGTACTCCTTTGTGCGCTGTAGAGATACCTTCTGTACTCCTTTGTACGCTGTAGAGATACCTCGTGTACTCCTTTGTACGTTCTAGAGATATTTCCTGTACTCCTTTGTGCGCTGTAGAGATACCTTCTGTACTCCTTTGTGCGCTGTAGAGATACCTCGTGTACTCCTTTTTACATTCTAGAGATATGTCCTGTACTCCTTTGTGCGCTGTAGAGATACCTTCTGTACTCCTTTGTGCGCTGTAGAGATACCTTCTGTACTCCTTTGTGCGCTGTAGAGATACCTTCTGTACTCCTTTGTGCGCTGTAGAGATACCTTCTGTACTCCTTTGTACGCTGTAGAGATACCTCGTGTACTCCTTTGTACGTTCTAGAGATATTTCCTGTACTCCTTTGTGCGCTGTAGAGATACCTTCTGTACTCCTTTGTGCGCTGTAGAGATACCTCCTGTACTCCTTTTTGCGCTGTAGAGATACCTTCTGTACTCCTTTGTGCGCTGTAGAGATACCTTCTGTACTCCTTTGTACGCTGTAGAGATACCTCGTGTACTCCTTTGTACGTTCTAGAGATATTTCCTGTACTCCTTTGTGCGCTGTAGAGATACCTTCTGTACTCCTTTGTGCGCTGTAGAGATACCTTCTGTACTCCTTTGTGCGCTGTAGAGATACCTTCTGTACTCCTTTGTGCGCTGTAGAGATACCTTTTGTACTCCTTTGTACGTTCTAGAGATATTTCCTGTACTCCTTTGTGCGCTGTAGAGATACCTTCTGTACTCCTTTGTGCGCTGTAGAGATACCTTCTGTACTCCTTTGTGCGCTGTAGAGATACCTTCTGTACTCCTTTGTGCGCTGTAGAGATACCTTCTGTACTCCTTTGTGCGCTGTAGAGATACCTTCTGTACTCCTTTGTACGCTGTAGAGATACCTCGTGTACTCCTTTGTACGTTCTAGAGATATTTTCTGTACTCCTTTGTGCGCTGTAGAAATACCTTCTGTACTCCTTTGTGCGCTGTAGAGATACCTTCTGTACTCCTTTGTGCGCTGTAGAGATACCTTCTGTACTCCTTTGTGCGCTGTAGAGATACCTTCTGTACTCCTTTGTACGCTGTAGAGATACCTCGTGTACTCCTTTGTACGTTCTAGTGATATTTCCTGTACTCCTTTGTGCGCTGTAGATATACCTTCTGTACTCCATTGTGCGCTGTAGAGATACCTTCTGTACTTCTTTGTGCGCTGTAGAGATACCTTCTGTACTCCTTTGTGCGCTGTAGAGATACCTTCTGTACTCCTTTGTGCGCTGTAGAGATACCTTCTGTACTCCTTTGTACGCTGTAGAGATACCTCGTGTACTCCTTTGTACGTTCTAGAGATATTTCCTGTACTCCTTTGTGCGCTGTAGAGATACCTTCTGTACTCCTTTGTGCGCTGTAGAGATTCCTTCTGTACTCCTTTGTGCGCTGTAGAGATACCTTCTGTACTCCTTCGTGCGCTGTAGAGATACCTTCTGTACTCCTTTGTACGCTGTAGAGATACCTCGTGTACTCCTTTGTACGTTCTAAAGATATTTCCTGTACTCCTTTGTGCGCTGTAGAGATACCTTCTGTACTCCTTTGTGCGCTGTAGAGATACCTTCTGTACTCCTTTGTGCGTTGTAGGGATACCTTCTGTACTCCTTTGTGCGCTGTAGAGATACCTTCTGTACTTCTTTGTTCGCTGTAGAGATACCTCGTTAACTCCTTTGTACGTTCTAGAGATATTTCCTGTACTCCTTTGTGCGCTGTAGAGATACCTTCTGTACTCCTTTGTGCGCTGTAGAGATACCTTCTGGACTCCTTTGTGCGCTGTAGAGATACCTTCTGTACTCCTTTGTGCGCTGTAAAGATACCTTCTGTACTCCTTTGTACGTTCTAGAGATATTTCCTGTACTCCTTTGTGCGCTGTAGAGATACCTTCTGTACTCCTTTGTGCGCTGTAGAGATACCTTCTGTACTCCTTTGTGCGCTGTAGAGATACCTTCTGTACTCATTTGTGCGCTGTAGAGATACCTTCTGTACTCCTTTGTACGCTGTAGAGATACCTCGTGTACTCCTTTGTACGTTCTAGAGATATTTCCTGTACTCCTTTGTGCGCTGTAGAGATACCTTCTGTACTCCTTTGTGCGCTGTAGAGATACCTTCTGTACTCCTTTGTGCGCTGTAGAGATACCTTCTGTACTCCTTTGTGCGCTGTAGAGATACCTCGTGTACTCCTTTGTACGCTGTAGAGATACCTCGTGTACTCCTTTGTACGTTCTAGAGATATTTCCTGTACTCCTTTGTGCGCTGTAGGGATACCTTCTGTACTCCTTTGTGCGCTGTAGAGATACCTTCTGTACTCCTTTGTGCGCTGTAGAGGTTCCTTCTGTACTCCTTTGTGTGCTGTAGAGATAAATTCTGTACTCCTTTGTACGCTGTAGAGATACCTCGTGTACTCCTTTGTACGTTCTAGAGATATTTTCTGTACTCCTTTATGCGCTGTAGATATACCTTCTGTACTCCTTTGTGCGCTGTAGAGATACCTTCTGTACTCCTTTGTGCGCTGTAGAGATACCTTCTGTACTCCTTTGTGCGCTGAAGAGATACCTTCTGTACTCCTTTGTGCGCTGTAGAGATACCTTCTGTACTACATTGTACGCTGTAGAGATACCTCGTGTACTCCTTTGTACGTTCTAGAGATATTTCCTGTACTCCTTTGTGCGCTGTAGAGATACCTTCTGTACTCCTTTGTGCGCTGTAGAGATACCTTCTGTACTCTTTTGTGCGCTGTAGAGATACCTTCTGTTCTCCTTACTGCGCTGTAGAGATACCTTCTGTACTCCTTTGTACGTTCTAGAGATATTTCCTGTACTCCTTTGTGCGCTGCAGAGATACCTTCTGTACTCCTTTGTGCGCTGTAGAGATACCTTCTGTACTCCTTTGTGCACTGTAGAGATACCTTCTGTACTCCTTTGTGCGCTGTAGAGATACCTTCTGTACTTCTTTGTACGCTGTAGAGATACCTCGTGTACTCCTTTGTACGTTCTAGAGATATTTCCTGTACTCCTTTGTGCGCTGTAGAGATACCTTCTGTACTCCTTTGTGCGCTGTAGAGATACCTTCTGTACTCCTTTGTGCGCTGTAGAGATACCTTCTGTACTCCTTTGTGCGCTGTAGAGATACCTTCTGTACTCCTTTGTACGCTGTAGAGATACCTCGTGTACTCCTTTGAACGTTCTAGAGATATTTCCTGTACTCCTTTGTGCGCTGTAGAGATACCTTCTGTACTCCTTTGTGCGCTGTAGAGATACCTTCTGTACTCCTTTGTGCGCTGTAGAGATACCTTCTGTACTCCTTTGTGCGCTGTAGAGATACCTTCTGTACTCCTTTGTGCGCTGTAGAGATACCTTCTGTACTCCTTTGTGCGCTGTAGAGATACCTTCTGTACTCCTTTGTGCGCTGTAGAGATACCTTCTGTACTTCTTTGTGCGCTGTAGAGATACCTTATGTACTCCTTTGTGCGCTGTAGAGATACCTTCTGTACTCCTTTGTACGCTGTAGAGATACCTCGTGTACTCCTTTGTACGTTCAAAAGATATTTCCTGTACTCCTTTGTGCGCTGTAGAGATACCTTCTGTACTCCGTTGTGCGCTGTAGAGATACCTTCTGTACTTCTTTGTGCGCTGTAGAGATACCTTCTGTACTCCTTTGTGCGCTGTAGAGATTCCTTCTGTACTCCTTTGTGCGCTGTAGAGATACCTTCTGTACTCTTTTGTGCGCTGTAGAGATACCTTCTGTACTCCTTTGTACGCTGTAGAGATACCTCGTGTACTCCTTTGTACGTTCTAGAGATATTTCCTGTACTCCTTTGTGCGCTGTAGAGATACCTTCTGTACTCCTTTGTGCGCTGTAGAGATACCTTCTGTACTCCTTTGTGCGCTGTAGAGATACCTTCTGTACTCCTTTGTGCGCTGTAGAGATACCTTCTGTACTCCTTTGTGCGCTGTAGAGATACCTTCTGTACTCCTTTGTGCGCTGTAGAGATACCTTCTGTACCCCTTGGTACGCTGTAGAGATACCTCGTGTGCTCCTTTGTACGTTCTAGAGATATTTCCTGTACTTCTTTGTGCGCTGTAGAGATACCTTCTGTACTCCTTTGTGCGCTGTAGAGATACCTCCTGTACTCCTTTGTGCGCTGTAGAGATACCTTCTGTACTCCTTTGTGCGCTGTAGAGATACCTTCTGTACTCCTTTGTACGCTGTAGAGATACCTCGTGTACTCCTTTGTACGTTCTAGAGATATTTCCTGTACTCCTTTGTGCGCTGTAGAGATACCTTCTGTACTCCTTTGTGCGCTGTAGAGATACCTTCTGTACTCCTTTGTGCGCTGTAGAGATTCCTTCTGTACTCCTTTGTGCGCTGTAGAGATACCTTCTGTACTCCTTTGTGCGCTGTAGAGATACCTTCTGTACTCCATTGTACGCTGTAGAGATACCACGTGTACTCCTTTGTACGTTCTAGAGATATTTCCTGTACTCCTTTGTGCGCTGTAGAGATACCTTCTGTACTCCTTTGTGCGCTGTAGAGATACCTTCTGTACTCCTTTGTGCGTTGTAGAGATACCTTCTGTACTCCTTTGTGCGCTGTAGAGATACCTTCTGTACTCCTTTGTACGCTGTAGAGATACCTCGTGTACTCCTTTGTACGTTCTAGAGATATTTCCTGTACTCCTTTGTGCGCTGTAGAGATACCTTCTGTACTCCTTTGTGCGCTGGAGAGATACCTTCTGTACTTCTTTGTGCGCTGTAGAGATACCTTCTGTACTCCTTTGTGCGCTGTAGAGATACCTTCTGTACTCCTTTGTACGCTGTAGAGATACCTCGTGTACTCCTTTGTACGTTCTAGAGATATTTCCTGTACTCCTTTGTGCGCTGTAGAGATACCTTCTGTACTCCTTTGTGCGCTGTAGAGATACCTCGTGTACTCCTTTTTACATTCTAGAGATATGTCCTGTACTCCTTTGTGCGCTGTAGAGATACCTTCTGTACTCCTTTGTGCGCTGTAGAGATACCTTCTGTACTCCTTTGTGCGCTGTAGAGATACCTTCTGTACTCCTTTGTGCGCTGTAGAGATACCTTCTGTACTCCTTTGTACGCTGTAGAGATACCTCGTGTACTCCTTTGTACGTTGTAGAGATATTTCCTGTACTCCTTTTGCGCTGTAGAGATACCTTCTGTACTCCTTTGTGCGCTGTAGAGATACCTCCTGTACTCCTTTTTGCGCTGTAGAGATACCTTCTGTACTCTTTGTGCGCTGTAGAGATACCTTCTGTACTCCTTTGTACGCTGTAGAGATACCTCGTGTACTCCTTTGTACGTTCTAGAGATATTTCCTGTACTCCTTTGTGCGCTGTAGAGATACCTTCTGTACTCCTTTGTGCGCTGTAGAGATACCTTCTGTACTCCTTTGTGCGCTGTAGAGATACCTTCTGTACTCCTTTGTGCGCTGTAGAGATACCTTTTGTACTCCTTTGTACGTTCTAGAGATATTTCCTGTACTCCTTTGTGCGCTGTAGAGATACCTTCTGTACTCCTTTGTGCGCTGTAGAGATACCTTCTGTACTCCTTTGTGCGCTGTAGAGATACCTTCTGTACTCCTTTGTGCGCTGTAGAGATACCTTCTGTACTCCTTTGTGCGCTGTAGAGATACCTTCTGTACTCCTTTGTACGCTGTAGAGATACCTCGTGTACTCCTTTGTACGTTCTAGAGATATTTTCTGTACTCCTTTGTGCGCTGTAGAAATACCTTCTGTACTCCTTTGTGCGCTGTAGAGATACCTTCTGTACTCCTTTGTGCGCTGTAGAGATACCTTCTATACTCCTTTGTGCGCTGTAGAGATACCTTCTGTACTCCTTTGTACGCTGTAGAGATACCTCGTGTACTCCTTTGTACGTTCTAGTGATATTTCCTGTACTCCTTTGAGCGCTGTAGATATACCTTCTGTACTCCATTGTGCGCTGTAGAGATACCTTCTGTACTTCTTTGTGCGCTGTAGAGATACCTTCTGTACTCCTTTGTGCGCTGTAGAGATACCTTCTGTACTCCTTTGTGCGCTGTAGAGATACCTTCTGTACTCCTTTGTACGCTGTAGAGATACCTCGTGTACTCCTTTGTACGTTCTAGAGATATTTCCTGTACTCCTTTGTGCGCTGTAGAGATACCTTCTGTACTCCTTTGTGCGCTGTAGAGATTCCTTCTGTACCCCTTTGTGCGCTGTAGAGATACCTTCTGTACTCCTTCGTGCGCTGTAGAGATACCTTCTGTACTCCTTTGTACGCTGTAGAGATACCTCGTGTACTCCTTTGTACGTTCTAAAGATATTTCCTGTACTCCTTTGTGCGCTGTAGAGATACCTTCTGTACTCCTTTGTGCGCTGTAGAGATACCTTCTGTACTCCTTTGTGCGTTGTAGGGATACCTTCTGTACTCCTATGTGCGCTGTAGAGATACCTTCTGTACTTCTTTGTTCGCTGTAGAGATACCTCGTTTACTCCTTTGTACGTTCTAGAGATATTTCCTGTACTCCTTTGTGCGCTGTAGAGATACCTTCTGTACTCCTTTGTGCGCTGTAGAGATACCTTCTGGACTCCTTTGTGCGCTGTAGAGATACCTTCTGTACTCCTTTGTGCGCTGTAAAGATACCTTCTGTACTCCTTTGTACGTTCTAGAGATATTTCCTGTACTCCTTTGTGCGCTGTAGAGATACCTTCTGTACTCCTTTGTGCGCTGTAGAGATACCTTCTGTACTCCTTTGTGCGCTGTAGAGATACCTTCTGTACTCCTTTGTGCGCTGTAGAGATACCTTCTGTACTCCTTTGTACGCTGTAGAGATACCTCGTGTACTCCTTTGTACGTTCTAGAGATATTTCCTGTACTCCTTTGTGCGCTGTAGAGATACCTTCTGTACTCCTTTGTGCGCTGTAGAGATACCTTCTGTACTCCTTTGTGCGCTGTAGAGATACCTTCTGTACTCCTTTGTGCGCTGTAGAGATACCTTCTGTACTCCTTTGTGCGCTGTAGAGATACCTTCTGTACTCCTTTGTGCGCTGTAGAGATACCTTCTGTACTCCTTTGTACGCTGTAGAGATACCTCGTGTACTCCTTTGTACGTTCTAGAGATATTTCCTGTACTCCTTTGTGCGCTGTAGAGATACCTTCTGTACTCCTTTGTGCGCTGTAGAGATACCTTCTGTACTCCTTTGTGCGCTGTAGAGATACCTTCTGTACTCCTTTGTGCGCTGTAGAGATACCTTCTGTACTCCTTTGTGCGCTGTAGAGATACCTTCTGTACTCCTTTGTACGCTGTAGAGATACCTCGTGTACTCCTTTGTACGTTCTAGAGATATTTCCTGTACTCCTTTGTGCGCTGTAGAGATAACTTCTGTACTCCTTTGTGCGCTGTAGAAATACCTTCTTTACTCCTTTGTGCGATGTAGAGATACCTTCTGTACTCCTTTGTGCGCTGTAGAGATACCTTCTGTACTCCTTTGTACGCTGTAGAGATACCTCGTGTACTCCTTTGTACGTTCTAGAGATATTTCCTGTACTCCTTTGTGCGCTGTAGAGATACCTTCTGTACTCCTTTGTGCGCTGTAGAGATACCTTCTGTACTCCTTTGTGCGCTGTAGAGATACCTTCTGTACTCCTTTGTGCGCTGTAGAGATACCTTCTGTACTCCTTTGTACGCTTTAGAGATACCTCGTGTACTCCTTTGTACGTTCTAGAGATATTACCTGTACTCCTTTGTGCGCTGTAGAGCTACCTTCTGTACTCCTTTGTGCGCTGTAGAGATACCTCGTGTACTCCTTTTTACGTTCTAGAGATATTTCCTGTACTCCTTTGTGCGCTGTAGAGATACCTTCTGTACTCCTTTGTGCGCTGTAGAGATACCTTCTGTACTCCTTTGTGCGCTCTAGAGATACCTTCTGTACTCCTTTGTGCGCTGTAGAGATACCTTCTGTACTCCTTTGTACGCTGTAGAGATACCTCGTGTACTCCTTTGTACGTTCTAGAGATATTTCCTGTACTCCTTTGTGCGCTGTAGAGATACCTTCTGTACTCCTTTGTGCGCTGTAGAGATACCTTCTGTACTCCTTTGTGCGCTGTAGAGATACCTTCTGTACTACTTTGTGCGCTGTAGAGATACCTTCTGTACTCCTTTGTACGCTGTAGAGATACCTCGAGTACTCCTTTGTACGTTCTAGAGATATTTCCTGTACTCCTTTGTGCGCTGTAGAGATACCTTCTGTACTCCTTTGTGCGCTGTAGAGATACCTTCTGTACTCCTTTGAGCGCTGTAGAGATACCTTCTGTACTCCTTTGTGCGCTGTAGAGATACCTTCTGTACTCCTTTGTACGTTCTTGAGATATTTCCTGTACTCCTTTGTGCGCTGTAGAGATACCTTCTGTACTCCTTTGTGCGCTGTTGAGATACCTTCTGTACTCCTTTGTGCGCTGTAGAGATACCTTCTGTACTCCTTTGTGCGCTGTAGAGATACCTTCTGTACTCCTTTGTGCGCTGTAGAGATACCTTCTGTACTCCTTTGTACGCTGTAGAGATACCTCGTGTACTCCTTTGTACGTTCTAGAGATATTTCCTGTACTCCTTTGTGCGCTGTAGAGATACCTTCTGTACTCCTTTGTGCGCTGTAGAGATACCTTCTGTACTCCTTTGTGCGCTGTAGAGATACCTTCTGTACTCCCTTGTGCGTTTTAGAGATACCTTCTGTACTCCTTTGTACGCTGTAGAGATACCTCGTGTACTCCTTTGTACGTTCTAGAGATATTTCCTGTACTCCTTTGTGCGCTGTAGATATACCTTCTGTACTCCTTTGTGCGCTGTAGAGATACCTTCTGTACTCCTTTGTGCGCTGTAGAGATACCTTCTGTACTCCTTTGTGCGCTGTAGAGATACCTTTTGTACTCCTTTGTGCGCTGTAGAGATACCTTCTGTACTCCTTTGAACGCTGTAGAGATACCTCGTGTACTCCTTTGTACGTTCTAGAGATATTTCCTGTACTCCTTTGTGCGCTGTAGAGATACCTTCTGTACTCCTTTGTGCGCTGTAGAGATACCTTCTGTACTCCTTTGTGCGCTGTAGAGATACCTTCTGTACTCCTTTGTGCGCTGTAGAGATACCTTCTGTACTCCTTTGTACGCTGTAGAGATACCTCGTGTACTCCTTTGTACGTTCTAGAGATATTTCCTGTACTCCTTTGTGCGCTGTAGAGATACCTTCTGTACTCCTTTGTGCGCTGTAGAGATACCTTCTGTACTCCTTTGTGCGCTGTAGAGATACCTTCTGTACTCCTTTGTGCGCTGTAGAGATACCTTCTGTACTCCTTTGTGCGCTGTAGAGATACCTTCTGTACTCCTTTGTGCGCTGTAGAGATACCTTCTGTACTCCTTTGTACGCTGTAGAGACACCTCGTGTACTCCTTTGTACGTTCTAGAGATATTTCCTGTACTCCTCTGTGCGCTGTAGAGATACCTTCTGTACTCCTTTGTGCGCTGTAGAGATACCTTCTGTACTCCTTTGTGCGCTGTAGAGATACCTTCTGTACTCCTTTGTGCGCTGTAGAGATACCTCGTGTACTCCTTTGTACGCTGTAGAGATACCTCGTGTACTCCTTTGTACGTTCTAGAGATATTTCCTGTACAACTTTGTGCGCTGTGGAGATACCTTCTGTCCTCCTTTGCGCGCTGTAGAGATACCTTCTGTACTCCTTTGTGCGCTGTAGAGATACCTTCTGTACTCCTTTGTGCGCTGTAGAGATACCTTCTGTACTCCTTTGTGCGCTGTAGAGATACCTCCTGTACTCCTTTGTGCGCTGTAGAGATACCTTCTGTACTCCTTTGTACGCTGTAGAGATACCTCGTGTACTCCTTTGTACGTTCTAGAGATATTTCCTGTACTCCTTTGTGCGCTGTAGAGATACCTTCTGTACTCCTTTGTGCGCTGTAGAGATACCTTCTGTACTCCTTTGTGCGCAGTAGAGATACCTTCTTTACTCCTTTGTGCGCTGTAGAGATACCTTCTGTACTCCTTTGTGCGCTGTAGAGATACCTTCTGTATTCCTTTGTACGCTGTAGAGATACCTCGTGTACTCCTTTGTACGTTCTAGAGATATTTCCTATACTCCTTTGTGCGCTGTAGAGATACCGTGTTGTACTCCTTTGTGCGCTTTAGAGATACCTTCTGTACTCCTTTGTGCGCTGTAGAGATACCTTCTGTACTCCTTTGTGCGCTGTAGAGATACCTTCTGTACCCCTTTGTACGCTGTAGAGATACCTCGTGTACTCCTTTGTACGTTCTAGAGATATTTCCTGTACTCCTTTGTGCGCTGTAGAGATACCTTCTGTACTCCTTTGTGCGCTGTAGAGATACCTTCTGTACTCCTTTGTGCGCTGTAGAGATACCTTCTGTACTCCTTTGTGCGCTGTAGAGATATTTTCTGCACTCCTTTGTACGCTGTAGAGATACCTCGTGTACTCCTTTGTACGTTCTAGAGATATTTCCTGTACTCCTTTGTGCGCTGTAGAGATACCTTCTGTACTCCTTTGTGCGCTGTAGAGATACCTCGTGTACTCCTTTTTACGTTCTAGAGATATTTCCTGTACTCCTTTGTGCGCTGTAGAGATACCTTCTGTTCTCCTTTGTGCGCTGTAGAGATACCTTCTGTACTCCTTCGTGCGCTGTAGAGATACCTTCTGTACTCCTTTGTACGCTGTAGAGATACCTCGTGTACTCCTTTGTACGTTCTAGAGATATTTCCTGAACTCCTTTGTGCGCTGTAGAGATACCTTCTGTACTCCATTGTGCGCTGTAGAGATACCTTCTGTACTCCTTTGTGCGCTGTAGAGATACCTTCTGTACTCCTTTGTTTGCTGTAGAGATACCTTCTGTACTCCTTTGTACGCTGTAGAGATACCTCGTGTACTCCTTTGTACGTTCTAGAGATATTTCCTGTACTCCTTTGTGCGCTGTAGAGATACCTTCTGTACTCCTTTGTGCGCTGTAGAGATACCTTCTGTACTCCTTTGTGCGCTGTAGAGATACCTTCAGGACTCCTTTGTGCGCTGTAGAGATACCTTCTGTACTCCTTTGTACGTTCTAGAGATATTTCCTGTACTCCTTTGTGCGCTGTAGAGATACCTTCTGTACTCCTTTGTGCGCTGTAGAGATACCTTCTGTACTCCTTTGTGCGCTGTAGAGATACCTTCTGTACTCCTTTGTGCGCTGTAGAGATACCTTCTGTACTCCTTTGTGCGCTGTAGAGATACCTTCTGTACTCCTTTGTGCGCTGTAGAGATACCTCGTGTACTCCTTTGTACGTTCTAGAGATATTTCCTGTACTCCTTTGTGCGCTGTAGAGATACCTTCTGTACTCCTTTGTGCGCTGTAGAGATACCTTCTGTACTCCTTTGTGCGCAGTAGAGATACCTTCTGTACTCCTTTGTGCGCTGTAGAGATACCTCCTGTACTCCTTTGTACGCTGTAGAGATACCTCGTGTACTCCTTTGTACGTTCTAGAGATATTTCCTGTACTCCTTTGTGCGCTGTAGAGACACCTTCTGTACTCCTTTGTGCGCTGTAGAGATACCTTCTGTACTCCTTTGTGTGCTGTAGAGATACCTTCTGTACTCCTTTGTACGCTGTAGAGATACCTCGTGTACTCCTTTGTACGTTCTAGAGATATTTCCTGTACTCCTTTGTGCGCTGTAGAGATACCTTCTGTACTCCTTTGTGCGCTGTAGAGATACCTTCTGTACTCCTTTGTGCGCTGTAGAGATACCTTCTGTACTCCTTTGTGCGCTGTAGAGATACCTTCTGTACTCCTTTGTACGCTGTAGAGATACCTCGTGTACTCCTTTGTACGATCTAGAGATATTTCCTGTACTCCTTTGTGCGCTTTAGAGATACCTTCTGTACTCCTTTGTGCGCTGTAGAGATACCTTCTGTACTCCTTTGTGAGCTGTAGAGATACCTTCTGTACTCCTTTGTGCGCTGTAGAGATACCTTCTGTACTCCTTTGTGCGCTGTAGAGATACCTTCTGTACTCCTTTGTGCGCTGTAGAGATACCTTCTGTACTCCTTTGTGCGCTGTAGAGATACCTTCTGTACTCCTTTGTACGCTGTAGAGATACCTCGTGTACTTCTTTGTACGTTCTAGAGATATTTCCTTTACTCCCTTTTGCGCTGTAGAGATACCTTCTGTACTCCTTTGTGCGCTGTAGAGATACCTTCTGTACTCCTTTGTGCGCTGTAGAGATACCTTCTGTACTCCTTTGTGCGCTGTAGAGATACCTTCTGTACTCCTTTGTACGTTCTAGAGATTTTTCCTGTACTCCTTTGTGCGCTGTAGAGATACCTTCTGTACTCCTTTGTGCGCTGTAGAGATACCTTCTGTACTCCTTTGTGCGCTGTAGAGATACCTTCTGTACACCTTTAAACGCTGTAGAGATACCTCGTGTACTCCTTTGTGCGCTGTAGAGATACCTTCTGTACTCCTTTGTGCGCTGTAGAGATACCTTCTGTACTCCTTTGTGCGCTGTAGAGATACCTTCTGTACTCCTTTGTACGTTCTAGAGATATTTCCTGTACTCCTTTGTGCGCTGTAGAGATACCTTCTGTACTCCTTTGTGCGCTGTAGAGATACCTTCTGTACTCCTCTGTGCGCTGTAGAGATACCTTTTGTACTTCTTTGTGCGCTGTAGAGATACCTTCTGTACTCCTTTGTACGCTGTAGAGATACCTCGTGTACTCCTTTGTACGTTCTAGATATATTTCCTGTACTCCTTTGTGCGCTGTAGAGATACCTTCTGTACTCCTTTGTGCGCTGTAGAGATACCTTCTGTACTCCTTTGTGCGCTGTAGAGAAACCTTCTGTACTCCTTTGTGCGCTGTAGAGTTACCTTCTGTACTCCTTTGTACGCTGTAGAGATACCTCGTGTACTCCTTTGTACGTTCTAGAGATATTTCCTGTACTCCTTTGTGCGCTGTAGAGATACCTTCTGTACTCCTTTGTGCGCTGTAGAGATACCTTTTGTACTCCTTTGTGCGCTGTAGAGATACCTTCTGTACTCGTTTGTGCGCTGTAGAGATACCTTCTGTACTCCTTTTTGCGCTGTAGAGATACCTTCTGTACTCTTTTGTGCGCTGTAGAGATACCTTCTGTACTCCTTTGTGCGCTGTAGAGATACCTTCTGTACTCCTTTGTACGCTGTAGAGATACCTCGTGTACTCCTTTGTACGTTCTAGAGATATTTCCTGTACTCCTTTGTGCGCTGTAGAGATACCTTCTGTACTCCTTTGTGCGCTGTAGAGATACCTTCTGTACTCCTTTGTGCGCTGTAGAGATACCTTCTGTACTCCTTTGTGCGCTGTAGAGATACCTTCTGTACTCCTTTGTACGCTGTAGAGATACCTCGTGTACTCCTTTGTACGTTCTAGAGAAATTTCCTGTACTTCTTTGTGCGCTGTAGAGATACCTTCTGTACTCCTTTGTGCGCTGTAGAGATACCTTCTGTACTCCTTTGTGCGCTGTAGAGATACCTCGTGTACTCCTTTGTGCGCTGTAGAGATACCTTCTGTACTCCTTTGTGCGCTGTAGAGATACCTTCTGTACTCCTTTGTACGCTGTAGAGATACCTCGTGTACTCCTTTGTACGTTCTAGAGATATTTCCCGTACTCCTTTGTGCGCTGTAGAGATACCTTCTGTACTCCTTTGTACGCTGTAGAGATACCTCGTGTACTCCTTTGTACGTTCTAGAGATATTTCCTGTACTCCTTTGTGCGCTGTAGAGATACCTTCTGTACTCCTTTGTGCGCTGTAGAGATACCTTCTGTACTCCTTTGTGCGCTGTAGAGATACCTTCTGTACTCCTTTGTGCGCTGTAGAGATACCTTCTGTACTCCTTCGTGCGCTGTAGAGATACCTTCTGTACTCCTTTGTGCGCTGTAGAGATACCTTCTGTACTCCTTTGTACGCTGTAGAGATACCTCGTGTACTTCTTTGTACGTTCTAGAGATATTTCCTGTACTCCCTTGTGCGCTGTAGAGATACCTTCTGTACTCCTTTGTGCGCTGTAGAGATACCTTCTGTACTCCTTTGTGCGCTGTAGAGATACCTTCTGTACTCCTTTGTGCGCTGTAGAGATACCTTCTGTACTCCTTTGTACGCTGTAGAGATACCTCGTGTACTCCTTTGTACGTTCTAGAGATATTTCCTGTACTCCTTTGTGCGCTGTAGAGATACCTTCTGTACTCCTTTGTGCGCTGTAGAGATACCTTCTGTACTCCTTTGTGCGCTGTAGAGATACCTTCTGTACTCCTTTGTGCGCTGTAGAGATACCTTCTGTACTCCTTTGTACGCTGTAGAGATACCTCGTGTACTCCTTTGTACGTTCTAGAGATATTTCTTGTACTCCTTTGTGCGCTGTAGAGATACCTTCTGTACTCCTTTGTACGCTGTAGAGATACCTCGTGTACTCCTTTGTACGTTCTAGAGATATTTCCTGTACTCCTTTGTGCGCTGTAGAGATACCTTCTGTACTCCTTTGTACGCTGTAGAGATACCTCGTGTACTCCTTTGTACGTTCTAGAGATATTTCCTGTACTCCTTTGTGCGCTGTAGAGATACCTTCTGTACTCCTTTGTGCGCTGTAGAGATACCTTCTGTACTCCTTTGTGCGCTGTAGAGATACCTTCTGTACTCCTTTGTGCGCTGTAGAGATACCTTCTGTACTCCTTTGTGCGCTGTAGAGATACCTTCTGTACTCCTTTGTGCGCTGTAGAGATACCTTCTGTACTCCTTTGTGCGCTGTAGAGATACCTTCTGTACTCTTTGTGCGCTGTAGAGATACCTTCTGTACTCCTTTGTGCGCTGTAGAGATACCTTCTGTACTCCTTTGTGCGCTGTACAGATACCTTCTGTACTCCTTTGTGCGCTGTAGAGATACCTTCTGTACTCCTTTGTGCGCTGTAGAGATACCTTCTGTACTCCTTTGTGCGCTGTAGAGATACCTTCTGTACTCCTTTGTGCGCTGTAGAGATACCTTCTGTACTCCTTTGTACGCTGTAGAGATACCTCGTGTACTCCTTTGTACGTTCCAGAGATATTTCCTGTACTCCTTTGTGCGCTGTAGAGATACCTTCTGTACTCCTTTGTGCGCTGTAGAGATACCTTCTGTACTCCTTTGTGCGCTGTAGAGATACCTTCTGTACTCCTTTGTGCGCTGTAGAGATACCTTCTGTACTCCTTTGTACGCTGTAGAGATACCTCGTGTACTCCTTTGTACGTTCTAGAGATATTTCCTGTACTCCTTTGTGCGCTGTAGAGATACCTTCTGTACTCCTTTGTACGCTGTAGAGATACCTCGTGTACCTTTTTTTAAGTTCTAGAGATATTTCCTGTACTCCTTTGTGCGCTGTAGAGATACCTTCTGTACTCCTTTGTGCGCTGTAGAGATACCTTCTGTACTCCTTTGTGCGCTGTAGAGATACCTTCTGTACTCCTTTGTGCGCTGTAGAGATACCTTCTGTACTCCTTTGTGCGCTGTAGAGATACCTTCTGTACTCCTTTGTGCACTGAAGAGATACCTTCTGTACTCCTTTGTGCGCTGTAGAGATACCTCGTGTACTCCTTTGTACGTTCTAGAGATATTTCCTGTACTCCTTTGTGCGCTGTAGAGATACCTTCTGTACTCCTTTGTGCGCTGTAGAGATACCTTCTGTACTCCTTTGTGCGCTGTAGAGATACCTTCTGTACTCCTTTGTGCGCTGTAGAGATACCTTCGGTACTCCTTTGTGCGCTGTAGAGGTTCCTTCTGTACTCCTTTGTGTGCTGTAGAGATAAATTCTGTACTCCTTTGTACGCTGTAGAGATACCTCGTGTACTCCTTTGTACGTTCTAGAGATATTTTCTGTACTCCTTTGTGCGCTGTAGATATACCTTCTGTACTCCTTTGTGCGCTGTAGAGACACCTTCTGTACTCCTTTGTGCGCTGTAGAGATACCTTCTGTACTCCTTTGTGCGCTGAAGAGATACCTTCTGTACTCCTTTGTGCGCTGTAGAGATACCTTCTGTACTCCTTTGTACGCTGTAGAGATACCTCGTGTACTCCTTTGTACGTTCTAGAGATATTTCCTGTACTCCTTTGTGCGCTGTAGAGATACCTTCTGTACTCCTTTGTGCGCTGTAGAGATACCTTCTGTACTCCTTTGTGCGCTGTAGAGATACCTTCTGTACTCCTTTGTGCGCTGTAGAGATACCTTCTGTACTCCTTTGTACGCTGTAGAGATACCTCGTGTACTCCTTTGTACGTTCTAGAGATATTTCCTGTACTCCTTTGTGCGCTGTAGAGATACCTTCTGTACTCCTTTGTGCGCTGTAGAGATACCTTCTGTACTCCTTTGTGCGCTGTAGAGATACCTTCTGTACTCCTTTGTGCGCTGTAGAGATACCTTCTGTACTCCTTTGTGCGCTGTAGAGATACCTTCTGTACTCCTTTGTGCGCTGTAGAGATACCTTCTGTACTCCTTTGTACGCTGTAGAGATACCTCGTGTACTCCTTTGTACGTTCTAGAGATATTTCCTGTACTCCTTTGTGCGCTGTAGAGATACCTTCTGTACTCCTTTGTGCGCTGTAGAGATACCTTCTGTACTCCTTTGTGCGCTGTAGAGATACCTTCTGTACTCCTTTGTGCGCTGTAGAGATACCTCGTGTACTCCTTTGTACGCTGTAGAGATACCTCGTGTACTCCTTTGTACGTTCTAGAGATATTTCCTGTACTCCTTTGTGCGCTGTAGAGATACCTTCTGTACTCCTTTGTGCGCTGTAGAGATACCTTCTGTACTCCTTTGTGCGCTGTAGAGATAACTTCTGTACTCCTTTGTGCGCTGTAGAGATACCTTCTGTACTCCTTTGTGCGCTGTAGAGATACCTTCTGTACTCCTTTGTACGCTGTAGAGATACCTCGTGTACTCCTTTGTACGTTCTAGAGATATTTCCTGTACTCCTTTGTGCGCTGTAGAGATACCTTCTGTACTCCTTTGTGCGCTGTAGAGATACCTTCTGTACTCCTTTGTTCGCTGTAGAGATACCTCGTTTACTCCTTTGTACGTTCTAGAGATATTTCCTGTACTCCTTTGTGCGCTGTAGAGATACCTTCTGTACTCCTTTGTGCGCTGTAGAGATACCTTCTGGACTCCTTTGTGCGCTGTAGAGATACCTTCTGTACTTCTTTGTGCGCTGTAAAGATACCTTCTGTACTCCTTTGTACGTTCTAGAGATATTTCCTGTACTCCTTTGTGCGCTGTAGAGATACCTTCTGTACTCCTTTGTGCGCTGTAGAGATACCTTCTGTACTCCTTTGTGCGCTGTAGAGATACCTTCTGTACTCCTTTGTGCGCTGTGGAGATACCTTCTCTACTCCTTTGTACGCTGTAGAGATACCTCGTGTACTCCTTTGTACGTTCTAGAGATATTTCCTGTACTCCTTTGTGCGCTGTAGAGATACCTTCTGTACTCCTTTGTGCGCTGTAGAGATACCTACTGTACTCCTTTGTGCGCTGTAGAGATACCTTCTGTACTCCTTTGTGCGCTGTAGAGATACCTCGTGTACTCCTTTGTACGCTGTAGAGATACCTCGTGTACTCCTTTGTACGTTCTAGAGATATTTCCTGTACTCCTTTGTGCGCTGTAGAGATACCTTCTGTACTCCTTTGTGCGCTGTAGAGATACCTTCTGTACTCCTTTGTGCGCTGTAGAGATACCTTCTGTACTCCTTTGTGCGCTGTAGAGATACCTTCTGTACTCCTTTGTGCGCTGTAGAGATACCTTCTGTACTCCTTTGTGCGCTGTAGAGATACCTTCTGTACTCCTTTGTACGCTGTAGAGATACCTCGTGTACTCCTTTGTACGTTCTAGAGATATTTCCTGTACTCCTTTGTGCGCTGTAGAGATACCTTCTGTACTCCTTTGTGCGCTATAGAGATACCTTCTGTACTCCTTTGTGCGCTGTAGAGATACCTTCTGTACTCCTTTGTGCGCTGTAGAGATACCATCTGTACTCCTTTGTGCGCTGTAGAGATACCTTCTGTACTCCTTTGTACGCTGTAGAGATACCTCGTGTACTCCTTTGTACGTTCTAGAGATATTTCCTGTACTCCTTTGTGCGCTGTAGAGATACCTTCTGTACTCTTTTGTGCGCTGTAGAGATACCTTCTGTACTCCTTTGTGCGCTGTAGAGATACCTTCTGTACTCCTTTGTACGCTGTAGAGATACCTCGTGTACTCCTTTGTACGTTCTAGAGATATTTCCTGTACTCCTTTGTGCGCTGTAGAGATACCTTCTGTACTCCTTTGTGCGCTGTAGAGATACCTTCTGTACTCCTTTGTGCGCTGTAGAGATACCTTCTGTACTCCTTTGTGCGCTGTAGAGATACCTTCTGTACTCCTTTGTACGCTGTAGAGATACCTCGTGTACTCCTTTGTACGTTCTAGAGATATTTCCTGTACTCCTTTGTGCGCTGTAGAGATACCTTCTGTACTCCTTTGTGCGCTGTAGAGATACCTTCTGTACTCCTTTGTGCGCTGTAGAGATACCTCGTGTACTCCTTTGTGCGCTGTAGAGATACCTTCTGTACTTCTTTGTGCGCTGTAGAGATACCTTCTGTACTCCTTTGTACGCTGTAGAGATACCTCGTGTACTCCTTTGTACGTTCTAGAGATATTTCCCGTACTCCTTTGTGCGCTGTAGAGATACCTTCTGTACTCCTTTGTACGCTGTAGAGATACCTCGTGTACTCCTTTGTACGTTCTAGAGATATTTCCTGTACTCCTTTGTGCGCTGTAGAGATACCTTCTGTACTCCTTTGTGCGCTGTAGAGATACCTTCTGTACTCCTTTGTGCACTGTAGAGATACCTTCTGTACTCCTTTGTGCGCTGTAGAGGTACCTTCTGTACTCCTTTTTGCGCTGTAGAGATACCTTCTGTACTCCTTTGTGCGCTGTAGAGATACCTTCTGTACTCCTTTGTGCGCTGTAGAGATACCTTCTGTACTCCTTTGTGCGCTGTAGAGATACCTTCTGTACTCCTTTGTACGCTGTAGAGATACCTCGTGTACTCCTTTGTACGTTCTAGAGATATTTCTTGTACTCCTTTGTGCGCTGTAGAGATACCTTCTGTACTCCTTTGTGCGCTGTAGAGATACCTTCTGTACTCCTTTGTGCGCTGTAGAGATACCTTCTGTACTCCTTTGTGCGTTTTAGAGATACCTTCTGTACTCCTTTGTACGCTGTAGAGATACCTCGTGTACTCCTTTGTACGTTCTAGAGATATTTCCTGTACTCCTTTGTGCGCTGTAGATATACCTTCTTTACTCCTTTGTGCGCTGTAGAGATACCTTCTGTTCTCCTTTGTGCGCTGTAGAGATACCTTCTGTACTCCTTTGTGCGCTGTAGAGATACCTTTTGTACTCCTTTGTGCGCTGTAGAGATACCTTCTGTACTCATTTGAACGCTGTAGAGATACCTCGTGTACTCCTTTGTACGTTCTAGAGATATTTCCTGTACTCCTTTGTGCGCTGTAGAGATACCTTCTGTACTCCTTTGTGCGCTGTAGAGATACCTTCTGTACTCCTGTGTGCGCTGTAGAGATACCTTCTGTACTCCTTTGTGCGCTGTAGAGATACCTTCTGTACTCCTTTGTACGCTGTAGAGATACCTCGTGTACTCCTTTGTACGTTCTAGAGATATTTCCTGTACTCCTTTGTGCGCTGTAGAGATACCTTCTGTACTCCTTTGTGCGCTGTAGAGATACCTTCTGTACTCCTTTGTGCGCTGTAGAGATACCTTCTGTACTCCTTTGTGCGCTGTAGAGATACCTTCTGTACTCCTTTGTGCGCTGTAGAGATACCTTCTGTACTCCTTTGTGCGCTGTAGAGATACCTTCTGTACTCCTTTGTACGCTGTAGAGACACCTCGTGTACTCCTTTGTACGTTCTAGAGATATTTCCTGTACTCCTTTGTGCGCTGTAGAGATACCTTCTGTACTCCTTTGTGCGCTGTAGAGATACCTTCTTTACTCCTTTGTGCGCTGTAGAGATACCTTCTGTACTCCTTTGTGCGCTGTAGAGATACCTCGTGTACTCCTTTGTACGCTGTAGAGATACCTCGTGTACTCCTTTGTACGTTCTAGAGATATTTCCTGTACTCCTTTGTGCGCTGTAGAGATACCTTCTGTACTCCTTTGTGCGCTGTAGAGATACCTTCTGTACTCCTTTGTGCGCTGTAGAGATACCTTCTGTACTCCTTTGTGCGCTGTAGAGATACCTTCTGTACTCCTTTGTGCGCTGTAGAGATACCTCCTGTACAACTTTGTGCGCTGTAGAGATACCTTCTGTACTCCTTTGTACGCTGTAGAGATACCTCGTGTACTCCTTTGTACGTTCTAGAGATATTTCCTGTACTCCTTTGTGCGCTGTAGAGATACCTTCTGTACTCCTTTGTGCGCTGTAGAGATACCTTCTGTACTCCTTTGTGCGCAGTAAAGATACCTTCTTTACTCCTTTGTGCGCTGTAGAGATACCTTCTGTACTCCTTTGTGCGCTGTAGAGATACCTTCTGTATTCCTTTGTACGCTGTAGAGATACCTCGTGTACTCCTTTGTACGTTCTAGAGATATTTCCTGTACTCCTTTGTGCGCTGTAGAGATACCGTCTGTACTCCTTTGTGCGCTTTAGAGATACCTTCTGTACTCCTTTGTGCGCTGTAGAGATACCTTCTGTACTCCTTTGTGCGCTGTAGAGATACCTTCTGTACTCCTTTGTACGCTGTAGAGATACCTCGTGTACTCCTTTGTACGTTCTAGAGATATTTCCTGTACTCCTTTGTGCGCTGTAGAGATACCTTCTGTACTCCTTTGTGCGCTGTAGAGATACCTTCTGTACTCCTTTGTGCGCTGTAGAGATACCTTCTGTACTCCTTTGTGCGCTGTAGAGATATTTTCTGTACTCCTTTGTACGCTGTAGAGATACCTCGTGTACTCCTTTGTACGTTCTAGAGATATTTCCTGTACTCCTTTGTGCGCTGTAGAGATACCTTCTCTACTCCTTTGTGCGCTGTAGAGATACCTCGTGTACTCCTTTTTACGTTCTAGAGATATTTCCTGTACTCCTTTGTGCGCTGTAGAGATACCTTCTGTACTCCTTTGTGCGCTGTAGAGATACCTTCTGTACTCCTTTGTGCGCTGTAGAGATACCTTCTGTACTCCTTTGTGCGCTGTAGAGATACCTTCTGTACTCCTTTGTACGCTGTAGAGATACCTCGTGTACTCCTTTGTACGTTCTAGAGATATTTCCTGAACTCCTTTGTGCGCTGTAGAGATACCTTCTGTACTCCATTGTGCGCTGTAGAGATACCTTCTGTACTCCTTTGTGCGCTGTAGAGATACCTTCTGTACTCCTTTGTGTGCTGTAGAGATACCTTCTGTACTCCTTTGTGCGCTGTAGAGATACCTTCTGTACTCCTTTGTGCGCTGTAGAGATACCTTCAGGACTCCTTTGTGCGCTGTAGAGATACCTTCTGTACTCCTTTGTACGTTCTAGAGATATTTCCTGTACTCCTTTGTGCGCTGTAGAGATACCTTCTGTACTCCTTTGTGCGCTGTAGAGATACCTTCTGTACTCCTTTGTGCGCTGTAGAGATACCTTCTGTACTCCTTTGTGCGCTGTAGAGATACCTTCTGTACTCCTTTGTGCGCTGTAGAGATACCTTCTGTACTCCTTTGTGCGCTGTAGAGATACCTCGTGTACTCCTTTGTACGTTCTAGAGATATTTCCTGTACTCCTTTGTGCGCTGTAGAGATACCTTCTGTACTCCTTTGTGCGCTGTAGAGATACCTTCTGTACTCCTTTGTGCGCTGTAGAGATACCTTCTGTACTCCTTTGTGCGCTGTAGAGATACCTCCTGTACTCCTTTGTACGCTGTAGAGATACCTCGTGTACTCCTTTGTACGTTCTAGAGATATTTCCTGTACTCCTTTGTGCGCTGTAGAGATACCTTCTGTACTCCTTTGTGCGCTGTAGAGATACCTTCTGTACTCCCTTGTGCGCTGTAGAGATACCTTCTGTACTCCTTTGTGCGGTGTAGAGATACCTTCTGTACTCCTTTGTGCGCTGTAGAGATACCTTCTGTACTCCTTTGTACGCTGTAGAGATACCTCGTGTACTCCTGTGTACGTTTTAGAGATATTTCCTGTACTCCTTTGTGCGCTGTAGAGATACCTTCTGTACTCCTTTGTGCGCTGTAGAGATACCTTCTGTGCTCCTTTGTGCGCTGTAGAGATACCTTCTGTACTCCTTTGTGTGCTGTAGAGATACCTTCTGTACTCCTTTGTACGCTGTAGAGATACCTCGTGTACTCCTTTGTACGTTCTAGAGATACTTCCTGTACTCCTTTGTGCGCTGTAGAGATACCTTCTGTACTCCTTTGTGCGCTGTAGAGATACCTTCTGTACTCCTTTGTGCGCTGTAGAGATACCTTCTGTACTCCTTTGTGCGCTGTAGAGATACCTTCTGTACTCCTTTGTACGCTGTAGAGATACCTCGTGTACTCCTTTGTACGTTCTAGAGATATTTCCTGTACTCCTTTGTGCGCTGTAGAGATACCTTCTGTACTCCTTTGTGCGCTGTAGAGATACCTTCTGTACTCCTTTGTGCGCTGTAGAGATTCCTTCTGTACTCCTTTGTGCGCTGTAGAGATACCTTCTGTACTCCTTTGTGCGCTGTAGAGATACCTTCTGTACTCCTTTGTGCGCTGTAGAGATACCTTCTGTACTCCTTTGTGCGCTGTAGAGATACCTTCTGTACTCCTTTGTACGCTGTAGAGATACCTCGTGTACTTCTTTGTACGTTCTAGAGATATTTCCTGTACTCCCTTGTGCGCTGTAGAGATACCTTCTGTACTCCTTTGTGCGCTGTAGAGATACCTTCTGTACTCCTTTGTGCGCTGTAGAGATACCTTCTGTACTCCTTTGTGCGCTGTAGAGATACCTTCTGTACTCCTTTGTGCGCTGTAGAGATACCTTCTGTACTCCTTTGTACGTTCTAGAGATTTTTCCTGTACTCCTTTGTGCGCTGTAGAGATACCTTCTGTACTCCTTTGTGCGCTGTAGAGATACCTTCTGTACTCCTTTGTGCGCTGTAGAGATACCTTCTGTACACCTTTAAACGCTGTAGAGATACCTCGTGTACTCCTTTGTGCGCTGTAGAGATACCTTCTGTACTCCTTTGTGCGCTGTAGAGATACCTTCTGTACTCCTTTGTGCGCTGTAGAGATACCTTCTGTACTCCTTTGTACGTTCTAGAGATATTTCCTGTACTCCTTTGTGCGCTGTAGAGATACCTTCTGTACTCCTTTGTGCGCTGTAGAGATACCTTCTGTACTCCTCTGTGCGCTGTAGAGATACCTTTTGTACTTCTTTGTGCGCTGTAGAGATACCTTCTGTACTCCTTTGTACGCTGTAGAGATATCTCGTGTACTCCTTTGTACGTTCTAGATATATTTCCTGTACTCCTTTGTGCGCTGTAGAGATACCTTCTGTACTCCTTTGTTCGCTGTAGAGATACCTTCTGTACTCCTTTGTGCGCTGTAGAGAAACCTTCTGTACCCCTTTGTGCGCTGTAGAGATACCTTCTGTACTCCTTTGTACGCTGTAGAGATACCTCGTGTACTCCTTTGTACGTTCTAGAGATATTTCCTGTACTTCTTTGTGCGCTGTAGAGATACCTTCTGTACTCCTTTGTGCGCTGTAGAGATACCTTTTGTACTCCTTTGTGCGCTGTAGAGATACCTTCTGTACTCCTTTGTGCGCTGTAGAGATACCTTCTGTACTCCTTTGTGCGCTGTAGAGATACCTTCTGTGCTCCTTTGTACGCTGTAGAGATACCTCGTGTACTTCTTTGTACGTTCTAGAGATATTTCCTGTACTCCCTTGTGCGCTGTAGAGATACCTTCTGTACTCCTTTGTGCGCTGTAGAGATACCTTCTGTACTCCTTTGTGCGCTGTAGAGATACCTTCTGTACTCCTTTGTGCGCTGTAGAGATACCTTCTGTACTCCTTTGTGCGCTGTACAGATACCTTCTGTACTCCTTTGTGCGCTGTAGAGATACCTTCTGTACTCCTTTTTGCGCTGTAGAGATACCTTCTGTACTCATTTGTGCGCTGTAGAGATACCTTCTGTACTCCTTTGTGCGCTGTAGAGATACCTTCTGTACTCCTTTGTACGCTGTAGAGATACCTTCTGTACTCCTTTGTACGCTGTAGAGATACCTCGTGTACTCCTTTGTACGCTGTAGAGATACCTCGTGTACTCCTTTGTACGTTCTAG
This sequence comes from Morinoia aosen, assembly GCA_030386875.1. Lineage (NCBI taxonomy): Eukaryota > Metazoa > Arthropoda > Malacostraca > Amphipoda > Talitridae > Morinoia > Morinoia aosen. The sequence continues at coordinate 17,199,128 of JASJYW010000027.1, forward strand.
AGATATTTCCTGTACTCCTTTGTGCGCTGTAGAGATACCTTCTGTACTCCTTTGTGCGCTGTAGAGATACCTTCTGTACTCCTTTGTGCGCTGTAGAGATACCTTCTGTACTCCTTTGTACGCTGTAGAGATACCTCGTGTACTCCTTTGTACGTTCTAGAGATATTTCCTGTACTCCTTTGTGCGCTGTAGAGATACCTTCTGTACTCCTTTGTGCGCTGTAGAGATACCTCGTGTACTCCTTTTTACGTTCTAGAGATATTTCCTGTACTCCTTTGTGCGCTGTAGAGATACCTTCTGTACTCCTTTGTTCGCTGTAGAGATACCTTCTGTACTCCTTTGTGCGCTGTAGAGAAACCTTCTGTACCCCTTTGTGCGCTGTAGAGATACCTTCTGTACTCCTTTGTACGCTGTAGAGATACCTCGTGTACTCCTTTGTACGTTCTAGAGATATTTCCTGTACTTCTTTGTGCGCTGTAGAGATACCTTCTGTACTCCTTTGTGCGCTGTAGAGATACCTTTTGTACTCCTTTGTGCGCTGTAGAGATACCTTCTGTACTCCTTTGTGCGCTGTAGAGATACCTTCTGTACTCCTTTGTGCGCTGTAGAGATACCTTCTGTACTCCTTTGTACGCTGTAGAGATACCTCGTGTACTCCTTTGTACGTTCTAGAGATATTTCCTGTACTCCTTTGTACGCTGTAGAGATACCTTCTGTACTCCTTTGTGCGCTGTAGAGATACCTTCTGTACTCCTTTGTGCGCTGTAGAGATACCTTCTGTACTCCTTTGTGCGCTGTAGAGATACCTTCTGTACTCCTTTGTGCGCTGTAGAGATACCTTCTGTACTCCTTTGTGCGCTGTAGAGATACCTTCTGTACTCCTTTGTGCGCTGTAGAGATACCTTCTGTACTCCTTTGTGCGCTGTAGAGATACCTTCTGTACTCCTTTGTGCGCTGTAGAGATACCTTCTGTACTCCTTTGTGCGCTGTAGAGATACCTTCTGTACTCCTTTGTGCGCTGTAGAGATACCTTCTGTACTCCTTTGTACGCTGTAGAGACACCTCGTGTACTCCTTTGTACGTTCTAGAGATATTTCCTGTACTCCTTTGTGCGCTGTAGAGATACCTTCTGTACTCCTTTGTGCGCTGTAGAGATACCTTCTTTACTCCTTTGTGCGCTGTAGAGATACCTTCTGTACTCCTTTGTGCGCTGTAGAGATACCTCGTGTACTCCTTTGTACGCTGTAGAGATACCTCGTGTACTCCTTTGTACGTTCTAGAGATATTTCCTGTACTCCTTTGTGCGCTGTAGAGATACCTTCTGTACTCCTTTGTGCGCTGTAGAGATACCTTCTGTACTCCTTTGTGCGCTGTAGAGATACCTTCTGTACTCCTTTGTGCGCTGTAGAGATACCTTCTGTACTCCTTTGTGCGCTGTAGAGATACCTCCTGTACAACTTTGTGCGCTGTAGAGATACCTTCTGTACTCCTTTGTACGCTGTAGAGATACCTCGTGTACTCCTTTGTACGTTCTAGAGATATTTCCTGTACTCCTTTGTGCGCTGTAGAGATACCTTCTGTACTCCTTTGTGCGCTGTAGAGATACCTTCTGTACTCCTTTGTGCGCAGTAAAGATACCTTCTTTACTCCTTTGTGCGCTGTAGAGATACCTTCTGTACTCCTTTGTGCGCTGTAGAGATACCTTCTGTATTCCTTTGTACGCTGTAGAGATACCTCGTGTACTCCTTTGTACGTTCTAGAGATATTTCCTGTACTCCTTTGTGCGCTGTAGAGATACCGTCTGTACTCCTTTGTGCGCTTTAGAGATACCTTCTGTACTCCTTTGTGCGCTGTAGAGATACCTTCTGTACTCCTTTGTGCGCTGTAGAGATACCTTCTGTACTCCTTTGTACGCTGTAGAGATACCTCGTGTACTCCTTTGTACGTTCTAGAGATATTTCCTGTACTCCTTTGTGCGCTGTAGAGATACCTTCTGTACTCCTTTGTGCGCTGTAGAGATACCTTCTGTACTCCTTTGTGCGCTGTAGAGATACCTTCTGTACTCCTTTGTGCGCTGTAGAGATATTTTCTGTACTCCTTTGTACGCTGTAGAGATACCTCGTGTACTCCTTTGTACGTTCTAGAGATATTTCCTGTACTCCTTTGTGCGCTGTAGAGATACCTTCTCTACTCCTTTGTGCGCTGTAGAGATACCTCGTGTACTCCTTTTTACGTTCTAGAGATATTTCCTGTACTCCTTTGTGCGCTGTAGAGATACCTTCTGTACTCCTTTGTGCGCTGTAGAGATACCTTCTGTACTCCTTTGTGCGCTGTAGAGATACCTTCTGTACTCCTTTGTGCGCTGTAGAGATACCTTCTGTACTCCTTTGTACGCTGTAGAGATACCTCGTGTACTCCTTTGTACGTTCTAGAGATATTTCCTGAACTCCTTTGTGCGCTGTAGAGATACCTTCTGTACTCCATTGTGCGCTGTAGAGATACCTTCTGTACTCCTTTGTGCGCTGTAGAGATACCTTCTGTACTCCTTTGTGTGCTGTAGAGATACCTTCTGTACTCCTTTGTACGCTGTAGAGATACCTCGTGTACTCCTTTGTACGTTCTAGAGATATTTCCTGTACTCCTTTGTGCGCTGTAGAGATACCTTCTGTACTCCTTTGTGCGCTGTAGAGATACCTTCTGTACTCCTTTGTGCGCTGTAGAGATACCTTCAGGACTCCTTTGTGCGCTGTAGAGATACCTTCTGTACTCCTTTGTACGTTCTAGAGATATTTCCTGTACTCCTTTGTGCGCTGTAGAGATACCTTCTGTACTCCTTTGTGCGCTGTAGAGATACCTTCTGTACTCCTTTGTGCGCTGTAGAGATACCTTCTGTACTCCTTTGTGCGCTGTAGAGATACCTTCTGTACTCCTTTGTGCGCTGTAGAGATACCTTCTGTACTCCTTTGTGCGCTGTAGAGATACCTCGTGTACTCCTTTGTACGTTCTAGAGATATTTCCTGTACTCCTTTGTGCGCTGTAGAGATACCTTCTGTACTCCTTTGTGCGCTGTAGAGATACCTTCTGTACTCCTTTGTGCGCTGTAGAGATACCTTCTGTACTCCTTTGTGCGCTGTAGAGATACCTCCTGTACTCCTTTGTACGCTGTAGAGATACCTCGTGTACTCCTTTGTACGTTCTAGAGATATTTCCTGTACTCCTTTGTGCGCTGTAGAGATACCTTCTGTACTCCTTTGTGCGCTGTAGAGATACCTTCTGTACTCCCTTGTGCGCTGTAGAGATACCTTCTGTACTCCTTTGTGCGGTGTAGAGATACCTTCTGTACTCCTTTGTGCGCTGTAGAGATACCTTCTGTACTCCTTTGTACGCTGTAGAGATACTTCGTGTACTCCTGTGTACGTTTTAGAGATATTTCCTGTACTCCTTTGTGCGCTGTAGAGATACCTTCTGTACTCCTTTGTGCGCTGTAGAGATACCTTCTGTGCTCCTTTGTGCGCTGTAGAGATACCTTCTGTACTCCTTTGTGTGCTGTAGAGATACCTTCTGTACTCCTTTGTACGCTGTAGAGATACCTCGTGTACTCCTTTGTACGTTCTAGAGATACTTCCTGTACTCCTTTGTGCGCTGTAGAGATACCTTCTGTACTCCTTTGTGCGCTGTAGAGATACCTTCTGTACTCCTTTGTGCGCTGTAGAGATACCTTCTGTACTCCTTTGTGCGCTGTTGAGATACCTTCTGTACTCCTTTGTACGCTGTAGAGATACCTCGTGTACTCCTTTGTACGTTCTAGAGATATTTCCTGTACTCCTTTGTGCGCTGTAGAGATACCTTCTGTACTCCTTTGTGCGCTGTAGAGATACCTTCTGTACTCCTTTGTGCGCTGTAGAGATTCCTTCTGTACTCCTTTGTGCGCTGTAGAGATACCTTCTGTACTCCTTTGTGCGCTGTAGAGATACCTTCTGTACTCCTTTGTGCGCTGTAGAGATACCTTCTGTACTCCTTTGTGCGCTGTAGAGATACCTTCTGTACTCCTTTGTACGCTGTAGAGATACCTCGTGTACTTCTTTGTACGTTCTAGAGATATTTCCTGTACTCCCTTGTGCGCTGTAGAGATACCTTCTGTACTCCTTTGTGCGCTGTAGAGATACCTTCTGTACTCCTTTGTGCGCTGTAGAGATACCTTCTGTACTCCTTTGTGCGCTGTAGAGATACCTTCTGTACTCCTTTGTGCGCTGTAGAGATACCTTCTGTACTCCTTTGTACGTTCTAGAGATTTTTCCTGTACTCCTTTGTGCGCTGTAGAGATACCTTCTGTACTCCTTTGTGCGCTGTAGAGATACCTTCTGTACTCCTTTGTGCGCTGTAGAGATACCTTCTGTACACCTTTAAACGCTGTAGAGATACCTCGTGTACTCCTTTGTGCGCTGTAGAGATACCTTCTGTACTCCTTTGTGCGCTGTAGAGATACCTTCTGTACTCCTTTGTGCGCTGTAGAGATACCTTCTGTACTCCTTTGTACGTTCTAGAGATATTTCCTGTACTCCTTTGTGCGCTGTAGAGATACCTTCTGTACTCCTTTGTGCGCTGTAGAGATACCTTCTGTACTCCTCTGTGCGCTGTAGAGATACCTTTTGTACTTCTTTGTGCGCTGTAGAGATACCTTCTGTACTCCTTTGTACGCTGTAGAGATATCTCGTGTACTCCTTTGTACGTTCTAGATATATTTCCTGTACTCCTTTGTGCGCTGTAGAGATACCTTCTGTACTCCTTTGTTCGCTGTAGAGATACCTTCTGTACTCCTTTGTGCGCTGTAGAGAAACCTTCTGTACCCCTTTGTGCGCTGTAGAGATACCTTCTGTACTCCTTTGTACGCTGTAGAGATACCTCGTGTACTCCTTTGTACGTTCTAGAGATATTTCCTGTACTTCTTTGTGCGCTGTAGAGATACCTTCTGTACTCCTTTGTGCGCTGTAGAGATACCTTTTGTACTCCTTTGTGCGCTGTAGAGATACCTTCTGTACTCCTTTGTGCGCTGTAGAGATACCTTCTGTACTCCTTTGTGCGCTGTAGAGATACCTTCTGTGCTCCTTTGTACGCTGTAGAGATACCTCGTGTACTTCTTTGTACGTTCTAGAGATATTTCCTGTACTCCCTTGTGCGCTGTAGAGATACCTTCTGTACTCCTTTGTGCGCTGTAGAGATACCTTCTGTACTCCTTTGTGCGCTGTAGAGATACCTTCTGTACTCCTTTGTGCGCTGTAGAGATACCTTCTGTACTCCTTTGTGCGCTGTACAGATACCTTCTGTACTCCTTTGTGCGCTGTAGAGATACCTTCTGTACTCCTTTTTGCGCTGTAGAGATACCTTCTGTACTCATTTGTGCGCTGTAGAGATACCTTCTGTACTCCTTTGTGCGCTGTAGAGATACCTTCTGTACTCCTTTGTACGCTGTAGAGATACCTTCTGTACTCCTTTGTACGCTGTAGAGATACCTCGTGTACTCCTTTGTACGCTGTAGAGATACCTCGTGTACTCCTTTGTACGTTCTAGAGATATTTCCTGTACTCCTTTGTGCGCTGTAGAGATACCTTCTGTACTCCTTTGTGCGCTGTAGAGATACCTTCTGTACTCCTTTGTGCGCTGTAGAGATACCTTCTGTACTCCTTTGTACGCTGTAGAGATACCTCGTGTACTCCTTTGTACGTTCTAGAGATATTTCCTGTACTCCTTTGTGCGCTGTAGAGATACCTTCTGTACTCCTTTGTGCGCTGTAGAGATACCTCGTGTACTCCTTTTTACGTTCTAGAGATATTTCCTGTACTCCTTTGTGCGCTGTAGAGATACCTTCTGTACTCCTTTGTTCGCTGTAGAGATACCTTCTGTACTCCTTTGTGCGCTGTAGAGAAACCTTCTGTACCCCTTTGTGCGCTGTAGAGATACCTTCTGTACTCCTTTGTACGCTGTAGAGATACCTCGTGTACTCCTTTGTACGTTCTAGAGATATTTCCTGTACTTCTTTGTGCGCTGTAGAGATACCTTCTGTACTCCTTTGTGCGCTGTAGAGATACCTTTTGTACTCCTTTGTGCGCTGTAGAGATACCTTCTGTACTCCTTTGTGCGCTGTAGAGATACCTTCTGTACTCCTTTGTGCGCTGTAGAGATACCTTCTGTACTCCTTTGTACGCTGTAGAGATACCTCGTGTACTCCTTTGTACGTTCTAGAGATATTTCCTGTACTCCTTTGTACGCTGTAGAGATACCTTCTGTACTCCTTTGTGCGCTGTAGAGATACCTTCTGTACTCCTTTGTGCGCTGTAGAGATACCTTCTGTACTCCTTTGTGCGCTGTAGAGATACCTTCTGTACTCCTTTGTGCGCTGTAGAGATACCTTCTGTACTCCTTTGTGCGCTGTAGAGATACCTTCTGTACTCCTTTGTGCGCTGTAGAGATACCTCGTGTACTCTTTCGTACGTTCTAGAGATATTTCCTGTACTCCTTTGTGCGCTGTAGAGATACCTTCTGTACTCCTTTGTGCGCTGTAGAGATACCTTCTGTACTCCTTTGTGCGCTGTAGAGATACCTTCTGTACTCCTTTGTGCGCTGTAGAGATACCTTCGGTACTCCTTTGTGCGTTGTAGAGGTTCCTTCTGTACTCCTTTGTGTGCTGTAGAGATAAATTCTGTACTCCTTTGTACGCTGTAGAGATACCTCGTGTACTCCTTTGTACGTTCTAGAGATATTTTCTGTACTCCTTTGTGCGCTGTAGATATACCTTCTGTACTCCTTTGTGCGCTGTAGAGATACCTTCTGTACTCCTTTGTGCGCTGTAGAGATACCTTCTGTACTCCTTTGTGCGCTGTAGAGATATTTTCTGTACTCCTTTGTACGCTGTAGAGATACCTCGTGTACTCCTTTGTACGTTCTAGAGATATTTCCTGTACTCCTTTGTGCGCTGTAGAGATACCTTCTGTACTCCTTTGTGCGCTGTAGAGATACCTCGTGTACTCCTTTTTACGTTCTAGAGATATTTCCTGTACTCCTTTGTGCGCTGTAGAGATACCTTCTGTACTCCTTTGTGCGCTGTAGAGATACCTTCAGTACTCCTTTGTGCGCTGTAGAGATACCTTCTGTACTCCTTTGTGCGCTGTAGAGATACCTTCTGTACTCCTTTGTACGCTGTAGAGATACCTCGTGTACTCCTTTGTACGTTCTAGAGATATTTCCTGAACTCCTTTGTGCGCTGTAGAGATACCTTCTGTACTCCATTGTGCGCTGTAGAGATACCTTCTGTACTCCTTTGTGCGCTGTAGAGATACCTTCTGTACTCCTTTGTGTGCTGTAGAGATACCTTCTGTACTCCTTTGTACGCTGTAGAGATACCTCGTGTACTCCTTTGTACGTTCTAGAGATATTTCCTGTACTCCTTCGTGCGCTGTAGAGATACCTTCTGTACTCCTTTGTGCGCTGTAGAGATACCTTCTGTACTCCTTTGTGCGCTGTAGAGATACCTTCAGGACACCTTTGTGCGCTGTAGAGATACCTTCTGTACTCCTTTGTACGTTCTAGAGATATTTCCTGTACTCCTTTGTGCGCTGTAGAGATACCTTCTGTACTCATTTGTGCGCTGTAGAGATACCTTCTGTACTCCTTTGTGCGCTGTAGAGATACCTTCTGTACTCCTTTGTGCGCTGTAGAGATACCTTCTGTACTCCTTTGTGCGCTGTAGAGATACCTTCTGTACTCCTTTGTGCGCTGTAGAGATACCTCGTGTACTCCTTTGTACGTTCTAGAGATATTTCCTGTACTCCTTTGTGCGCTGTAGAGATAACTTCTGTACTCCTTTGTGCGCTGTAGAGATACCTTCTGTACTCCTTTGTGCGCTGTAGAGATACCTTCTGTACTCCTTTGTGCACTGTAGAGATACCTCCTGTACTCCTTTGTACGCTGTAGAGATACCTCGTGTACTCCTTTGTACGTTCTAGAGATATTTCCTGTACTCCTTTGTGCGCTGTAGAGATACCTTCTGTACTCATTTGTGCGCTGTAGAGATACCTTCTGTACTCCTTTGTGCGCTGTAGAGATACCTTCTGTACTCCTTTGTACGCTGTAGAGATACCTTCTGTACTCCTTTGTACGCTGTAGAGATACCTCGTGTACTCCTTTGTACGCTGTAGAGATACCTCGTGTACTCCTTTGTACGTTCTAGAGATATTTCCTGTACTCCTTTGTGCGCTGTAGAGATACCTTCTGTACTCCTTTGTGCGCTGTAGAGATACCTTCTGTACTCCTTTGTGCGCTGTAGAGATACCTTCTGTACTCCTTTGTACGCTGTAGAGATACCTCGTGTACTCCTTTGTACGTTCTAGAGATATTTCCTGTACTCCTTTGTGCGCTGTAGAGATACCTTCTGTACTCCTTTGTGCGCTGTAGAGATACCTCGTGTACTCCTTTTTACGTTCTAGAGATATTTCCTGTACTCCTTTGTGCGCTGTAGAGATACCTTCTGTACTCCTTTGTTCGCTGTAGAGATACCTTCTGTACTCCTTTGTGCGCTGTAGAGAAACCTTCTGTACCCCTTTGTGCGCTGTAGAGATACCTTCTGTACTCCTTTGTACGCTGTAGAGATACCTCGTGTACTCCTTTGTACGTTCTAGAGATATTTCCTGTACTTCTTTGTGCGCTGTAGAGATACCTTCTGTACTCCTTTGTGCGCTGTAGAGATACCTTTTGTACTCCTTTGTGCGCTGTAGAGATACCTTCTGTACTCCTTTGTGCGCTGTAGAGATACCTTCTGTACTCCTTTGTGCGCTGTAGAGATACCTTCTGTACTCCTTTGTACGCTGTAGAGATACCTCGTGTACTCCTTTGTACGTTCTAGAGATATTTCCTGTACTCCTTTGTACGCTGTAGAGATACCTTCTGTACTCCTTTGTGCGCTGTAGAGATACCTTCTGTACTCCTTTGTGCGCTGTAGAGATACCTTCTGTACTCCTTTGTGCGCTGTAGAGATACCTTCTGTACTCCTTTGTGCGCTGTAGAGATACCTTCTGTACTCCTTTGTGCGCTGTAGAGATACCTTCTGTACTCCTTTGTGCGCTGTAGAGATACCTCGTGTACTCTTTCGTACGTTCTAGAGATATTTCCTGTACTCCTTTGTGCGCTGTAGAGATACCTTCTGTACTCCTTTGTGCGCTGTAGAGATACCTTCTGTACTCCTTTGTGCGCTGTAGAGATACCTTCTGTACTCCTTTGTGCGCTGTAGAGATACCTTCGGTACTCCTTTGTGCGTTGTAGAGGTTCCTTCTGTACTCCTTTGTGTGCTGTAGAGATAAATTCTGTACTCCTTTGTACGCTGTAGAGATACCTCGTGTACTCCTTTGTACGTTCTAGAGATATTTTCTGTACTCCTTTGTGCGCTGTAGATATACCTTCTGTACTCCTTTGTGCGCTGTAGAGATACCTTCTGTACTCCTTTGTGCGCTGTAGAGATACCTTCTGTACTCCTTTGTGCGCTGTAGAGATATTTTCTGTACTCCTTTGTACGCTGTAGAGATACCTCGTGTACTCCTTTGTACGTTCTAGAGATATTTCCTGTACTCCTTTGTGCGCTGTAGAGATACCTTCTGTACTCCTTTGTGCGCTGTAGAGATACCTCGTGTACTCCTTTTTACGTTCTAGAGATATTTCCTGTACTCCTTTGTGCGCTGTAGAGATACCTTCTGTACTCCTTTGTGCGCTGTAGAGATACCTTCAGTACTCCTTTGTGCGCTGTAGAGATACCTTCTGTACTCCTTTGTGCGCTGTAGAGATACCTTCTGTACTCCTTTGTACGCTGTAGAGATACCTCGTGTACTCCTTTGTACGTTCTAGAGATATTTCCTGAACTCCTTTGTGCGCTGTAGAGATACCTTCTGTACTCCATTGTGCGCTGTAGAGATACCTTCTGTACTCCTTTGTGCGCTGTAGAGATACCTTCTGTACTCCTTTGTGTGCTGTAGAGATACCTTCTGTACTCCTTTGTACGCTGTAGAGATACCTCGTGTACTCCTTTGTACGTTCTAGAGATATTTCCTGTACTCCTTCGTGCGCTGTAGAGATACCTTCTGTACTCCTTTGTGCGCTGTAGAGATACCTTCTGTACTCCTTTGTGCGCTGTAGAGATACCTTCAGGACACCTTTGTGCGCTGTAGAGATACCTTCTGTACTCCTTTGTACGTTCTAGAGATATTTCCTGTACTCCTTTGTGCGCTGTAGAGATACCTTCTGTACTCATTTGTGCGCTGTAGAGATACCTTCTGTACTCCTTTGTGCGCTGTAGAGATACCTTCTGTACTCCTTTGTGCGCTGTAGAGATACCTTCTGTACTCCTTTGTGCGCTGTAGAGATACCTTCTGTACTCCTTTGTGCGCTGTAGAGATACCTCGTGTACTCCTTTGTACGTTCTAGAGATATTTCCTGTACTCCTTTGTGCGCTGTAGAGATAACTTCTGTACTCCTTTGTGCGCTGTAGAGATACCTTCTGTACTCCTTTGTGCGCTGTAGAGATACCTTCTGTACTCCTTTGTGCACTGTAGAGATACCTCCTGTACTCCTTTGTACGCTGTAGAGATACCTCGTGTACTCCTTTGTACGTTCTAGAGATATTTCCTGTACTCCTTTGTGCGCTGTAGAGATACCTTCTGTACTCCTTTGTGCGCTGTAGAGATACCTTCTGTACTCCTTTGTGCGCTGTAGAGATACCTTCTGTACTCCTTTGTGCGCTGTAGAGATACCTTCTGTACTCCTTTGTGCGCTGTAGAGATACCTTCTGTACTCCTTTGTACGCTGTTGAGATACCTCGTGTACTCCTTTGTACGTTTTAGAGATATTTCCTGTACTCCTTTGTGCGCTGTAGAGATACCTTCTGTACTCCTTTGTGCGCTGTAGAGATACCTTCTGTACTCCTTTGTGTGCTGTAGAGATACCTTCTGTACTCCTTTGTGTGCTGTAGAGATACCTTCTGTACTCCTTTGTACGCTGTAGAGATACCTTCTGTACTCCTTTGTGCGCTGTAGAGATACCTTCTGTACTTCTTTGTACGCTGTAGAGATACCTCGTGTACTCCTTTGTACGTTCTAGAGATATTTCCTGTACTCCTTTGTGCGCTGTAGAGATACCTTCTGTACTCCTTTGTGCGCTGTAGAGATACCTTCTGTACTCCTTTGTGCGCTGTAGAGATACCTTCTGTACTCCTTTGTGCGCTGTAGAGATACCTCGTGTACTCCTTTGTACGCTGTAGAGATACCTCGTGTACTCCTTTGTACGTTCTAGAGATATTTCCTGTACTCCTTTGTGCGCTGTAGAGATACCTTCTGTACTCCTTTGTGCGCTGTAGAGATACCTTCTGTACTCCTTTGTGCGCTGTAGAGATACCTTCTGTACTCCTTTGTGCGCTGTAGAGATACCTTCTGTACTCCTTTGTGCGCTGTAGAGATACCTTCTGTACTCCTTTGTGCGCTGTAGAGATACCTTCTGTACTCCTTTGTACGCTGTAGAGATACCTCGTGTACTCCTTTGTACGTTCTAGAGATATTTCCTGTACTCCTTTGTGCGCTGTAGAGATACCTTCTGTACTCCTTTGTGCGCTGTAGAGATACCTTCTGTACTCCTTTGTGCGCTGTAGAGATACCTTCTGTACTCCTTTGTGCGCTGTAGAGATACCTTCTGTACTCCTTTGTACGCTGTAGAGATACCTCGTGTACTCCTTTGTACGTTCTAGAGATATTTCCTGTACTCCTTTGTGCGCTGTAGAGATACCTTCTGTACTCCTTTGTGCGCTGTAGAGATACCTTCTTTACTCCTTTGTGCGCTGTAGAGATACCTTCTGTATTCCTTTGTGCGCTGTAGAGATACCTTCTGTACTCCTTTGTACGCTGTAGAGATACCTCGTGTACTCCTTTGTACGTTCTAGAGATATTTCCTGTACTCCTTTGTGCGCTGTAGAGATACCTTCTGTACTCCTTTGTGCGCTGTAGAGATACCTTCCGTACTCCTTTGTGCGCTGTAGAGATACCTTCTGTACTCCTTTGTGCGCTGTAGAGATACCTTCTGTACTCCTTTGTACGCTTTAGAGATACCTCGTGTACTCCTTTGTACGTTCTAGAGATATTACCTGTACTCCTTTGTGCGCTGTAGAGATACCTTCTGTACTCCTTTGTGCGCTGTAGAGATACCTTCTGTACTCCTTTGAGCGCTGTAGAGATACCTTCTGTACTCCTTTGTGCGCTGTAGAGATACCTTCTGTACTAATTTGTACGTTCTTGAGATATTTCCTGTACTCCTTTGTGCGCTGTAGAGATACCTTCTGTACTCCTTTGTGTGCTGTAGAGATACCTTCTGTACTCCTTTGTGCGCTGTAGAGATACCTTCTGTACTCCTTTGTGCGCTGTAGAGATACCTTCTGTACTCCTTTGTGCGCTGTAGAGATACCTTCTGTACTCCTTTATACGCTGTAGAGATACCTCGTGTACTCCTTTGTACGTTCTAGAGATATTTCCTGTACTCCTTTGTGCGCTGTAGAGATACCTTCTGTACTCCTTTGTGCGCTGTAGAGATACCTTCTGTACTCCTTTGTGCGCTGTAGAGATACCTTCTGTACTCCTTTGTGCGTTTTAGAGATACCTTCTGTACTCCTTTGTACGCTGTAGAGATACCTCGTGTACTCCTTTGTACGTTCTAGAGATATTTCCTGTACTTCTTTTTGCGCTGTAGATATACCTTCTGTACTCCTTTGTGCGCTGTAGAGATACCTTCTGTACTCCTTTGTGCGCTGTAGAGATACCTTCTGTACTCCTTTGTGCGCTGTAGAGATACCTTTTGTACTCCTTTGTGCGCTGTAGAGATACCTTCTGTACTCCTTTGAACGCTGTAGAGATACCTCGTGTACTCCTTTGTACGTTCTAGAGATATTTCCTGTACTCCTTTGTGCGCTGTAGAGATACCTTCTGTACTCCTTTGTGCGCTGTAGAGATACCTTCTGTACTCCTTTGTGCGCTGTAGAGATACCTTCTGTACTCCTTTGTGCGCTGTAGAGATACCTTCTGTACTCCTTTGTACGCTGTAGAGATACTTCGTGTACTCCTTTGTACGTTCTAGAGATATTTCCTGTACTCCTTTGTGCGCTGTAGAGATACCTTCTGTACTCCTTTGTGCGCTGTAGAGATACCTTCTGTACTCCTTTGTGCGCTGTAGACATACCTTCTGTACTCCTTTGTGCGCTGTAGAGATACCTTCTGTACTCCTTTGTGCGCTGTAGAGATACCTTCTGTACTCCTTTGTGCGCTGTAGAGATACCTTCTGTACTCCTTTGTACGCTGTAGAGACACCTCGTGTACTCCTTTGTACGTTCTAGTGATATTTCCTGTACTCCTTTGTGCGCTGTAGAGATACCTTCTGTACTCCTTTGTGCGCTGTAGAGATACCTTCTGCACTCCTTTGTGCGCTGTAGAGATACCTTCTGTACTCCTTTGTGCGCTGTAGAGATACCTCGTGTACTCCTTTGTACGCTGTAGAGATACCTCGTGTACTCCTTTGTACGTTCTAGAGATATTTCCTGTACTCCTTTGTGCGCTGTAGAGATACCTTCTGTACTCCTTTGTGCGCTGTAGAGATACCTTCTGTACTCCTTTGTGCGCTGTAGAGATACCTTCTGTACTCCTTTGTGCGCTGTAGAGATACCTTCTGTACTCCTTTGTGCGCTGTACAGATACCTCCTGTACTCCTTTGTGCGCTGTAGAGATACCTTCTGTACTCCTTTGTACGCTGTAGAGATACCTCGTGTACTCCTTTGTACGTTCTAGAGATATTTCCTGTACTCCTTTGTGCGCTGTAGAGATACCTTCTGTACTCCTTTGTGCGCTGTAGAGATACCTTCTGTACTCCTTTGTGCGCAGTAGAGATACCTTCTTTACTCCTTTTTGCGCTGTAGAGATACCTTCTGTACTCCTTTGTGCGCTGTAGAGATACCTTCTGTATTCCTTTGTACGCTGTAGAGATACCTCGTGTACTCCTTTGTACGTTCTAGAGATATTTCCTGTACTCCTTTGTGCGCTGTAGAGATACCGTCTGTACTCCTTTGTGCGCTTTAGAGATACCTTCTGTACTCCTTTGTGCGCTGTAGAGATACCTTCTGTATTACTCCTTTGTGCGCTGTAGAGATACCTTCTGTACTCCTTTGTACGCTGTAGAGATACCTCGTGTACTCCTTTGTACGTTCTAGAGATATTTCCTGTACTCCTTTGTGCGCTGTAGAGATACCTTCTGTACTCCTTTGTGCGCTGTAGAGATACCTTCTGTACTCCTTTGTGCGCTGTAGAGATACCTTCTGTACTCCTTTGTGCGCTGTAGAGATATTTTCTGTACTCCTTTGTACGCTGTAGAGATACCTCGTGTACTCCTTTGTACGTTCTAGAGATATTTCCTGTACTCCTTTGTGCGCTGTAGAGATACCTTCTGTACTCCTTTGTGCGCTGTAGAGATACCTCGTGTACTCCTTTTTACGTTCTAGAGATATTTCCTGTACTCCTTTGTGCGCTGTAGAGATACCTTCTGTACTCCTTTGTGCGCTGTAGAGATACCTTCAGTACTCCTTTGTGCGCTGTAGAGATACCTTCTGTACTCCTTTGTGCGCTGTAGAGATACCTTCTGTACTCCTTTGTACGCTGTAGAGATACCTCGTGTACTCCTTTGTACGTTCTAGAGATATTTCCTGAACTCCTTTGTGCGCTGTAGAGATACCTTCTGTACTCCATTGTGCGCTGTAGAGATACCTTCTGTACTCCTTTGTGCGCTGTAGAGATACCTTCTGTACTCCTTTGTGTGCTGTAGAGATACCTTCTGTACTCCTTTGTACGCTGTAGAGATACCTCGTGTACTCCTTTGTACGTTCTAGAGATATTTCCTGTACTCCTTCGTGCGCTGTAGAGATACCTTCTGTACTCCTTTGTGCGCTGTAGAGATACCTTCTGTACTCCTTTGTGCGCTGTAGAGATACCTTCAGGACACCTTTGTGCGCTGTAGAGATACCTTCTGTACTCCTTTGTACGTTCTAGAGATATTTCCTGTACTCCTTTGTGCGCTGTAGAGATACCTTCTGTACTCATTTGTGCGCTGTAGAGATACCTTCTGTACTCCTTTGTGCGCTGTAGAGATACCTTCTGTACTCCTTTGTGCGCTGTAGAGATACCTTCTGTACTCCTTTGTGCGCTGTAGAGATACCTTCTGTACTCCTTTGTGCGCTGTAGAGATACCTCGTGTACTCCTTTGTACGTTCTAGAGATATTTCCTGTACTCCTTTGTGCGCTGTAGAGATAACTTCTGTACTCCTTTGTGCGCTGTAGAGATACCTTCTGTACTCCTTTGTGCGCTGTAGAGATACCTTCTGTACTCCTTTGTGCACTGTAGAGATACCTCCTGTACTCCTTTGTACGCTGTAGAGATACCTCGTGTACTCCTTTGTACGTTCTAGAGATATTTCCTGTACTCCTTTGTGCGCTGTAGAGATACCTTCTGTACTCCTTTGTGCGCTGTAGAGATACCTTCTGTACTCCTTTGTGCGCTGTAGAGATACCTTCTGTACTCCTTTGTGCGCTGTAGAGATACCTTCTGTACTCCTTTGTGCGCTGTAGAGATACCTTCTGTACTCCTTTGTACGCTGTTGAGATACCTCGTGTACTCCTTTGTACGTTTTAGAGATATTTCCTGTACTCCTTTGTGCGCTGTAGAGATACCTTCTGTACTCCTTTGTGCGCTGTAGAGATACCTTCTGTACTCCTTTGTGTGCTGTAGAGATACCTTCTGTACTCCTTTGTGTGCTGTAGAGATACCTTCTGTACTCCTTTGTACGCTGTAGAGATACCTCGTGTACTCCTTTGTACGTTCTAGAGATATTTCCTGTACTCCTTTGTGCACTGTAGAGATACCTTCTGTACTCCTTTGTGCGCTGTAGAGATACCTTCTGAACTCCTTTGTGCGCTGTAGAGATACCTTCTGTACTCCTTTGTGTGCTGTAGAGATACCTTCTGTACTCCTTTGTACGCTGTAGAGATACCTCGTGTACTCCTTTGTACGTTCTAGAGATATTTCCTGTACTCCTTTGTGCGCTGTAGAGATACCTTCTGTACTCCTTTGTGCGCTGTAGAGATACCTTCTGTACTCCTTTGTGCGCTGTAGAGATACCTTCTGTACTCCTTTGTGCGCTGTAGAGATACCTTCTGTACTCCTTTGTGCGCTGTAGAGATACCTTCTGTACTCCTTCGTGCGCTGTAGAGATACCTTCTGTACTCCTTTGTGCGCTGTAGAGATACCTTCTGTACTCCTTTGTACGCTGTAGAGATACCTCGTGTACTTCTTTGTACGTTCTAGAGATATTTCCTGTACTCCCTTGTGCGCTGTAGAGATACCTTCTGTACTCCTTTGTGCGCTGTAGAGATACCTTCTGTACTCCTTTGTGCGCTGTAGAGATACCTTCTGTACTCCTTTGTGCGCTGTAGAGATACCTTCTGTACTCCTTTGTACGTTCTAGAGATTTTTCCTGTACTCCTTTGTGCGCTGTAGAGATACCTTCTGTACTCCTTTGTGCGCTGTAGAGATACCTTCTGTACTCCTTTGTGCGCTGTAGAGATACCTTCTGTAAACCTTTGTACGCTGTAGAGATACCTCGTGTACTCCTTTGTGCGCTGTAGAGATACCTTCTGTACTCCTTTGTGCGCTGTAGAGATACCTTCTGTACTCCTTTGTGCGCTGTAGAGATACCTTCTGTACTCCTTTGTACGTTCTAGAGATATTTCCTGTACTCCTTTGTGCGCTGTAGAGATACCTTCTGTACTCCTTTGTGTGCTGTAGAGATACCTTCTGTACTCCTCTGTGCGCTGTAGAGATACCTTTTGTACTTCTTTGTGCGCTGTAGAGATACCTTCTGTACTCCTTTGTACGCTGTAGAGATACCTCGTGTACTCCTTTGTACGTTCTAGAGATATTTCCTGTACTCCCTTGTGCGCTGTAGAGATACCTTCTGTACTCCTTTGTGCGCTGTAGAGATACCTTCTGTACTCCTTTGTGCGCTGTAGAGATACCTTCTGTACTCCTTTGTGCGCTGTAGAGATACCTTCTGTACTCCTTTGTACGTTCTAGAGATTTTTCCTGTACTCCTTTGTGCGCTGTAGAGATACCTTCTGTACTCCTTTGTGCGCTGTAGAGATACCTACTGTACTCCTTTGTGCGCTGTAGAGATACCTTCTGTAAACCTTTGTACGCTGTAGAGATACCTCGTGTACTCCTTTGTGCGCTGTAGAGATACCTTCTGTACTCCTTTGTGCGCTGTAGAGATACCTTCTGTACTCCTTTGTGCGCTGTAGAGATACCTTCTGTACTCCTTTGTACGTTCTAGAGATATTTCCTGTACTCCTTTGTGCGCTGTAGATATACCTTCTGTACTCCTTTGTGCGCTGTAGAGATACCTTCTGTACTCCTTTGTGCGCTGTAGAGATACCTTCTGTACTCCTTTGTGCGCTGTAGAGATACCTTTTGTACTCCTTTGTGCGCTGTAGAGATACCTTCTGTACTCCTTTGAACGCTGTAGAGATACCTCGTGTACTCCTTTGTACGTTCTAGAGATATTTCCTGTACTCCTTTGTGCGCTGTAGAGATACCTTCTGTACTCCTTTGTGCGCTGTAGAGATACCTTCTGTACTCCTTTGTGCGCTGTAGAGATACCTTCTGTACTCCTTTGTGCGCTGTAGAGATACCTTCTGTACTCCTTTGTACGCTGTAGAGATACTTCGTGTACTCCTTTGTACGTTCTAGAGATATTTCCTGTACTCCTTTGTGCGCTGTAGAGATACCTTCTGTACTCCTTTGTGCGCTGTAGAGATACCTTCTGTACTCCTTTGTGCGCTGTAGAAATACCTTCTGTACTCCTTTGTGCGCTGTAGAGATACCTTCTGTACTCCTTTGTGCGCTGTAGAGATACCTTCTGTACTCCTTTGTGCGCTGTAGAGATACCTTCTGTACTCCTTTGTACGCTGTAGAGACACCTCGTGTACTCCTTTGTACGTTCTAGAGATATTTCCTGTACTCCTTTGTGCGCTGTAGAGATACCTTCTGTACTCCTTTGTGCGCTGTAGAGATACCTTCTGCACTCCTTTGTGCGCTGTAGAGATACCTTCTGTACTCCTTTGTGCGCTGTAGAGATACCTCGTGTACTCCTTTGTACGCTGTAGAGATACCTCGTGTACTCCTTTGTACGTTCTAGAGATATTTCCTGTACTCCTTTGTGCGCTGTAGAGATACCTTCTGTACTCCTTTGTGCGCTGTAGAGATACCTTCTGTACTCCTTTGTGCGCTGTAGAGATACCTTCTGTACTCCTTTGTGCGCTGTAGAGATACCTTCTGTACTCCTTTGTGCGCTGTACAGATACCTCCTGTACTCCTTTGTGCGCTGTAGAGATACCTTCTGTACTCCTTTGTACGCTGTAGAGATACCTCGTGTACTCCTTTGTACGTTCTAGAGATATTTCCTGTACTCCTTTGTGCGCTGTAGAGATACCTTCTGTACTCCTTTGTGCGCTGTAGAGATACCTTCTGTACTCCTTTGTGCGCAGTAGAGATACCTTCTTTACTCCTTTTTGCGCTGTAGAGATACCTTCTGTACTCCTTTGTGCGCTGTAGAGATACCTTCTGTATTCCTTTGTACGCTGTAGAGATACCTCGTGTACTCCTTTGTACGTTCTAGAGATATTTCCTGTACTCCTTTGTGCGCTGTAGAGATACCGTCTGTACTCCTTTGTGCGCTTTAGAGATACCTTCTGTACTCCTTTGTGCGCTGTAGAGATACCTTCTGTATTACTCCTTTGTGCGCTGTAGAGATACCTTCTGTACTCCTTTGTACGCTGTAGAGATACCTCGTGTACTCCTTTGTACGTTCTAGAGATATTTCCTGTACTCCTTTGTGCGCTGTAGAGATACCTTCTGTACTCCTTTGTGCGCTGTAGAGATACCTTCTGTACTCCTTTGTGCGCTGTAGAGATACCTTCTGTACTCCTTTGTGCGCTGTAGAGATATTTTCTGTACTCCTTTGTACGCTGTAGAGATACCTCGTGTACTCCTTTGTACGTTCTAGAGATATTTCCTGTACTCCTTTGTGCGCTGTAGAGATACCTTCTGTACTCCTTTGTGCGCTGTAGAGATACCTCGTGTACTCCTTTTTACGTTCTAGAGATATTTCCTGTACTCCTTTGTGCGCTGTAGAGATACCTTCTGTACTCCTTTGTGCGCTGTAGAGATACCTTCAGTTCTCCTTTGTGCGCTGTAGAGATACCTCGTGTACTCCTTTGTACGTTCTAGAGATATTTCCTGTACTCCTTTGTGCGCTGTAGAGATAACTTCTGTACTCCTTTGTGCGCTGTAGAGATACCTTCTGTACTCCTTTGTGCGCTGTAGAGATACCTTCTGTACTCCTTTGTGTGCTGTAGAGATACCTTCTGTACTCCTTTGTACGCTGTAGAGATACCTCGTGTACTCCTTTGTACGTTCTAGAGATATTTCCTGTACTCCTTCGTGCGCTGTAGAGATACCTTCTGTACTCCTTTGTGCGCTGTAGAGATACCTTCTGTACTCCTTTGTGCGCTGTAGAGATACCTTCAGGACACCTTTGTGCGCTGTAGAGATACCTTCTGTACTCCTTTGTACGTTCTAGAGATATTTCCTGTACTCCTTTGTGCGCTGTAGAGATACCTTCTGTACTCATTTGTGCGCTGTAGAGATACCTTCTGTACTCCTTTGTGCGCTGTAGAGATACCTTCTGTACTCCTTTGTGCGCTGTAGAGATACCTTCTGTACTCCTTTGTGCGCTGTAGAGATACCTTCTGTACTCCTTTGTGCGCTGTAGAGATACCTCGTGTACTCCTTTGTACGTTCTAGAGATATTTCCTGTACTCCTTTGTGCGCTGTAGAGATAACTTCTGTACTCCTTTGTGCGCTGTAGAGATACCTTCTGTACTCCTTTGTGCGCTGTAGAGATACCTTCTGTACTCCTTTGTGCGCTGTAGAGATACCTCCTGTACTCCTTTGTACGCTGTAGAGATACCTCGTGTATTCCTTTGTACGTTCTAGAGATATTTCCTGTACTCTTTTGTGCGCTGTAGAGATACCTTCTGTACTCCTTTGTGCGCTGTAGAGATACCTTCTGTACTCCTTTGTGCGCTGAAGAGATACCTTCTGTACTCCTTTGTGCGCTGTAGAGATACCTTCTGTACTCCTTTGTGCGCTGTAGAGATACCTTCTGTACTCCTTTGTACGCTGTTGAGATACCTCGTGTACTCCTTTGTACGTTTTAGAGATATTTCCTGTACTCCTTTGTGCGCTGTAGAGATACCTTCTGTACTCCTTTGTGCGCTGTAGAGATACCTTCTGTACTCCTTTGTGTGCTGTAGAGATACCTTCTGTACTCCTTTGTGTGCTGTAGAGATACCTTCTGTACTCCTTTGTACGCTGTAGAGATACCTCGTGTACTCCTTTGTACGTTCTAGAGATATTTCCTGTACTCCTTTGTGCACTGTAGAGATACCTTCTGTACTCCTTTGTGCGCTGTAGAGATACCTTCTGAACTCCTTTGTGCGCTGTAGAGATACCTTCTGTACTCCTTTGTGCGCTGTAGAGATACCTTCTGTACTCATTTGTACGCTGTAGAGATACCTCGTG
The DNA here is from genome assembly GCA_030386875.1 of Morinoia aosen. NCBI lineage: Eukaryota > Metazoa > Arthropoda > Malacostraca > Amphipoda > Talitridae > Morinoia > Morinoia aosen. The sequence continues at coordinate 17,219,882 of JASJYW010000027.1, forward strand.
TACTCCTTTGTACGTTCTAGAGATATTTCCTGTACTCCTTTGTGCGCTGTAGAGATACCTTCTGTACTCCTTTGTGCGCTGTAGAGATACCTTCTGTACTCCTTTGTGCGCTGTAGAGATACCTTCTGTACTCCTTTGTGCGCTGTAGAGATACCTTCTGTACTCCTTTGTGTGCTGTAGAGATACCTTCTGTACTCCTTCGTGCGCTGTAGAGATACCTTCTGTACTCCTTTGTGCGCTGTAGAGATACCTTCTGTACTCCTTTGTACGCTGTAGAGATACCTCGTGTACTTCTTTGTACGTTCTAGAGATATTTCCTGTACTCCCTTGTGCGCTGTAGAGATACCTTCTGTACTCCTTTGTGCGCTGTAGAGATACCTTCTATACTCCTTTGTGCGCTGTAGAGATACCTTCTGTACTCCTTTGTGCGCTGTAGAGATACCTTCTGTACTCCTTTGTACGTTCTAGAGATTTTTCCTGTACTCCTTTGTGCGCTGTAGAGATACCTTCTGTACTCCTTTGTGCGCTGTAGAAATACCTTCTGTACTCCTTTGTGCGCTGTAGAGATACCTTCTGTAAACCTTTGTACGCTGTAGAGATACCTCGTGTACTGCTTTGTGCGCTGTAGAGATACCTTCTGTACTCCTTTGTGCGCTGTAGAGATACCTTCTGTACTCCTTTGTGCGCTGTAGAGATACCTTCTGTACTCCTTTGTACGTTCTAGAGATATTTCCTGTACTCCTTTGTGCGCTGTAGAGATACCTTCTGTACTCCTTTGTGCGCTGTAGAGATACCTTCTGTACTCCTCTGTGCGCTGTAGAGATACCTTTTGTACTTCTTTGTGCGCTGTAGAGATACCTTCTGTACTCCTTTGTACGCTGTAGAGATACCTCGTGTACTCCTTTGTACGTTCTAGATATATTTCCTGTACTCCTTTGTGCGCTGTAGAGATACCTTCTGTACTCCTTTGTGCGCTGTAGAGATACCTTCTGTACTCCTTTGTACGCTGTAGAGATACCTCGTGTACTCCTTTGTACGTTCTAGAGATATTTCCTGTACTCCTTTGTGCGCTGTAGAGATACCTTCTGTACTCCTTTGTACGCTGTAGAGATACCTCGTGTACTCCTTTTTACGTTCTAGAGATATTTCCTGTACTCCTTTGTGCGCTGTAGAGATACCTTCTGTACTCCTTTGTGCGCTGTAGAGATACCTTCTGTACTCCTTTGTGCGCTGTAGAGATACCTTCTGTACTCCTTTGTGCGCTGTAGAGATACCTTCTGTACTCCTTTGTGCGCTGTAGAGATACCTTCTGTACTCCTTTGTGCGCTGTAGAGATACCTTCTGTACTCCTTTGTGCGCTGAAGAGATACCTCGTGTACTCTTTTGTCCGTTCTAGAGATATTTCCTGTACTCCTTTGTGCGCTGTAGAGATACCTTCTGTACTCCTTTGTGCGCTGTAGAGATACCTTCTGTACTCCTTTGTGCGCTGTAGAGATACCTTCTGTACTCCTTTGTGCGCTGTAGAGATACCTTCTGTACTCCTTTGTGCGCTGAAGAGATACCTTCTGTACTCCTTTGTGCCCTGTAGAGATACCTTCTGTACTCCTTTGTACGCTGTAGAGATACCTCGTGTACTCCTTTGTACGTTCTAGAGATATTTCCTGTACTCCTTTGTGCGCTGTAGAGATACCTTCTGTACTCCTTTGTGCGCTGTAGAGATACCTTCTGTACTCCTTTGTGCGCTGTAGAGATACCTTCTGTACTCCTTTGTGCGCTGTAGAGATACCTTCTGTACTCCTTTGTACGCTGTAGAGATACCTCGTGTACTCCTTTGTACGTTCTAGAGATATTTCCTGTACTCCTTTGTGCGCTGTAGAGATACCTTCTGTACTCCTTTGTGCGCTGTAGAGATACCTTCTGTACTCCTTTGTGCGCTGTAGAGATACCTTCTGTACTCCTTTGTGCGCTGTAGAGATACCTTCTGTACTCCTTTGTGCGCTGTAGAGATACCTTCTGTACTCCTTTGTGCGCTGTAGAGATACCTTCTGTACTCCTCTGTACGCTGTAGAGATACCTCGTGTACTCCTTTGTACGTTCTAGAGATATTTCCTGTACTCCTTTGTGCGCTGTAGAGATACCTTCTGTACTCCTTTGTGCGCTGTAGAGATACCTTCTGTACTCCTTTGTGCGCTGTAGAGATACCTTCTGTACTCCTTTGTGCGCTGTAGAGATACCTCGTGTACTCCTTTGTACGCTGTAGAGATACCTCGTGTACTCCTTTGTACGTTCTAGAGATATTTCCTGTACTCCTTTGTGCTGTAGAGATACCTTCTGTACTCCTTTGTGCGCTGTAGAGATACCTTCTGTACTCCTTTGTGCGCTGTAGAGATACCTTCTGTACTCCTTTGTGCGCTGTAGAGATACCTTCTGTACTCCTTTGTGCGCTGTAGAGATACCTTCTGTACTCCTTTGTGCGCTGTAGAGATACCTTCTGTACTCCTTTGTACGCTGTAGAGATACCTCGTGTACTCCTTTGTACGTTCTAGAGATATTTCCTGTACTCCTTTGTGCGCTGTAGAGATACCTTCTGTACTCCTTTGTGCGCTGTAGAGATACCTTCTGTACTCCTTTGTGCGCTGTAGAGATACCTTCTGTACTCCTTTGTGCGCTGTAGAGATACCTTCTGTACTCCTTTGTGCGCTGTAGAGATACCTTCTGTACTCCTTTGTACGCTGTAGAGATACCTCGTGTACTCCTTTGTACGTTCTAGAGATATTTCCTGTACTCCTTTGTGCGCTGTAGAGATACCTTCTGTACTCCTTTGTGCGCTGTAGAGATACCTTCTTTACTCCTTTGTGCGCTGTAGAGATACCTTCTGTATTCCTTTGTGCGCTGTAGAGATACCTTCTGTACTCCTTTGTACGCTGTAGAGATACCTCGTGTACTCCTTTGTACGTTCTAGAGATATTTCCTGTACTCCTTTGTGCGCTGTAGAGATACCTTCTGTACTCCTTTGTGCGCTGTAGAGATACCTTCTGTACTCCTTTGTGCGCTGTAGAGATACCTTCTGTACTCCTTTGTGCGCTGTAGAGATACCTTCTGTACTCCTTTGTACGCTTTAGAGATACCTCGTGTACTCCTTTGTGCGTTCTAGAGATATTACCTGTACTCCTTTGTGCGCTGTAGAGATACCTTCTGTACTCCTTTGTGCGCTGTAGAGATACCTCGTGTACTCCTTTTTACGTTCTAGAGATATTTCCTGTACTCCTTTGTGCGCTGTAGAGATACCTTCTGTACTCCTTTGTGCGCTGTAGAGATACCATCTGTACTCCTTTGTGCGCTCTAGAGATACCTTCTGTACTCCTTTGTGCGCTGTAGAGATACCTTCTGTACTCCTTTGTACGCTGTAGAGATACCTCGTGTACTCCTTTGTACGTTCTAGAGATATTTCCTGTACTCCTTTGTGCGCTGTAGAGATACCTTCTGTACTCCTTTGTGCGCTGTAGAGATACCTTCTGTACTCCTTTGTGCGCTGTAGAGATACCTTCTGTACTCCTTTGTGCGCTGTAGAGATACCTTCTGTACTCCTTTGTACGCTGTAGAGATACCTCGTGTACTCCTTTGTACGTTCTAGAGATATTTCCTGTACTCCTTTGTGCGCTGTAGAGATACCTTCTGTACTCCTTTGTGCGCTGTAGAGATACCTTCTGTACTCCTTTGAGCGCTGTAGAGATACCTTCTGTACTCCTTTGTGCGCTGTAGAGATACCTTCTGTACTCCTTTGTACGTTCTTGAGATATTTCCTGTACTCCTTTGTGCGCTGTAGAGATACCTTCTGTACTCCTTTGTGCGCTGTAGAGATACCTTCTGTACTCCTTTGTGCGCTGTAGAGATACCTTCTGTACTCCTTTGTGCGCTGTAGAGATACCTTCTGTACTCCTTTGTGCGCTGTAGAGATACCTTCTGTACTCCTTTGTACGCTGTAGAGATACCTCGTGTACTCCTTTGTACGTTCTAGAGATATTTCCTGTACTCCTTTGTGCGCTGTAGAGATACCTTTTGTACTCCTTTGTGTGCTGTAGAGATACCTTCTGTACTCCTTTGTGCGCTGTAGAGATACCTTCTGTACTCCTTTGTGCGTTTTAGAGATACCTTCTGTACTCCTTTGTACGCTGTAGAGATACCTCGTGTACTCCTTTGTACGTTCTAGAGATATTTCCTGTACTCCTTTGTGCGCTGTAGATATACCTTCTGTACTCCTTTGTGCGCTGTAGAGATACCTTCTGTACTCCTTTGTGCGCTGTAGAGATACCTTCTGTACTCCTTTGTGCGCTGTAGAGATACCTTTTGTACTCCTTTGTGCGCTGTAGAGATACCTTCTGTACTCCTTTGAACGCTGTAGAGATACCTCGTGTACTCCTTTGTACGTTCTAGAGATATTTCCTGTACTCCTTTGTGCGCTGTAGAGATACCTTCTGTACTCCTTTGTGCGCTGTAGAGATACCTTCTGTACTCCTTTGTGCGCTGTAGAGATACCTTCTGTGCTCCTTTGTGCGCTTTAGAGATACCTTCTGTACTCCTTTGTGCGCTGTAGAGATACCTTCTGTATTACTCCTTTGTGCGCTGTAGAGATACCTTCTGTACTCCTTTGTACGCTGTAGAGATACCTCGTGTACTCCTTTGTACGTTCTAGAGATATTTCCTGTACTCTTTTGTGCGATGTAGAGATACCTTCTGTACTCCTTTGTGCGCTGTAGAGATACCTTCTGTACTCCTTTGTGCGCTGTAGAGATACCTTCTGTACTCCTTTGTGCGCTGTAGAGATATTTTCTGTACTCCTTTGTACGCTGTAGAGATACCTCGTGTACTCCTTTGTACGTTCTAGAGATATTTCCTGTACTCCTTTGTGCGCTGTAGAGATACCTTCTGTACTCCTTTGTGCGCTGTAGAGATACCTTCTGCACTCCTTTGTGCGCTGTAGAGATACCTTCTGTACTCCTTTGTGCGCTGTAGAGATACCTCGTGTACTCCTTTGTACGCTGTAGAGATACCTCGTGTACTCCTTTGTACGTTCTAGAGATATTTCCTGTACTCCTTTGTGCGCTGTAGAGATACCTTCTGTACTCCTTTGTGCGCTGTAGAGATACCTTCTGTACTCCTTTGTGCGCTGTAGAGATACCTTCTGTACTCCTTTGTGCGCTGTAGAGATACCTTCTGTACTCCTTTGTGCGCTGTAGAGATACCTCCTGTACTCCTTTGTGCGCTGTAGAGATATATCCTGTACTCCTTTGTGCGCTGTAGAGATACCGTCTGTACTCCTTTGTGCGCTTTAGAGATACCTTCTGTACTCCTTTGTGCGCTGTAGAGATACCTTCTGTATTACTCCTTTGTGCGCTGTAGAGATACCTTCTGTACTCCTTTGTACGCTGTAGAGATACCTCGTGTACTCCTTTGTACGTTCTAGAGATATTTCCTGTACTCTTTTGTGCGCTGTAGAGATACCTTCTGTACTCCTTTGTGCGCTGTAGAGATACCTTCTGTACTCCTTTGTGCGCTGTAGAGATACCTTCTGTACTCCTTTGTGCGCTGTAGAGATATTTTCTGTACTCCTTTGTACGCTGTAGAGATACCTCGTGTACTCCTTTGTACGTTCTAGAGATATTTCCTGTACTCCTTTGTGCGCTGTAGAGATACCTTCTGTACTCCTTTGTGCGCTGTAGAGATACCTCGTGTACTCCTTTTTACGTTCTAGAGATATTTCCTGTACTCCTTTGTGCGCTGTAGAGATACCTTCTGTACTCCTTTGTGCGCTGTAGAGATACCTTCTGTACTCCTTTGTGCGCTGTAGAGATACCTTCTGTACTCCTTTGTGCGCTGTAGAGATACCTTCTGTACTCCTTTGTACGCTGTAGAGATACCTCGTGTACTCCTTTGTACGTTCTAGAGATATTTCCTGAACTCCTTTGTGCGCTGTAGAGATACCTTCTGTACTCCATTGTGCGCTGTAGAGATACCTTCTGTACTCCTTTGTGCGCTGTAGAGATACCTTCTGTACTCCTTTGTGTGCTGTAGAGATACCTTCTGTACTCCTTTGTACGCTGTAGAGATACCTCGTGTACTCCTTTGTACGTTCTAGAGATATTTCCTGTACTCCTTCGTGCGCTGTAGAGATACCTTCTGTACTCCTTTGTGCGCTGTAGAGATACCTTCTGTACTCCTTTGTGCGCTGTAGAGATACCTTCAGGACACCTTTGTGCGCTGTAGAGATACCTTCTGTACTCCTTTGTACGTTCTAGAGATATTTCCTGTACTCCTTTGTGCGCTGTAGAGATACCTTCTGTACTCCTTTGTGCGCTGTAGAGATACCTTCTGTACTCCTTTGTGCGCTGTAGAGATACCTTCTGTACTCCTTTGTGCGCTGTAGAGATACCTTCTGTACTCCTTTGTGCGCTGTAGAGATACCTTCTGTACTCCTTTGTGCGCTGTAGAGATACCTCGTGTACTCCTTTGTACGTTCTAGAGATATTTCCTGTACTCCTTTGTGCGCTGTAGAGATAACTTCTGTACTCCTTTGTGCGCTGTAGAGATACCTTCTGTACTCCTTTGTGCGCTGTAGAGATACCTTCTGTACTCCTTTGTGCGCTGTAGAGATACCTCCTGTTCTCCTTTGTACGCTGTAGAGATACCTCGTGTACTCCTTTGTACGTTCTAGAGATATTTCCTGTACTCCTTTGTGCGCTGTAGAGATACCTTCTGTACTCCTTTGTGCGCTGTAGAGATACCTTCTGTACTCCTTTGTGCGCTGTAGAGATACCTTCTGTACTCCTTTGTGCGCTGTAGAGATACCTTCTGTACTCCTTTGTGCGCTGTAGAGATACCTTCTGTACTCCTTTGTACGCTGTTGAGATACCTCGTGTACTCCTTTGTACGTTTTAGAGATATTTCCTGTACTCCTTTGTGCGCTGTAGAGATACCTTCTGTACTCCTTTGTGCGCTGTAGAGATACCTTCTGTACTCCTTTGTGTGCTGTAGAGATACCTTCTGTACTCCTTTGTGTGCTGTAGAGATACCTTCTGTACTCCTTTGTACGCTGTAGAGATACCTCGTGTACTCCTTTGTACGTTCTAGAGATATTTCCTGTACTCCTTTGTGCGCTGTAGAGATACCTTCTGTACTCCTTTGTGCGCTGTAGAGATACCTTCTGCACTCCTTTGTGCGCTGTAGAGATACCTTCTGTACTCCTTTGTGCGCTGTAGAGATACCTCGTGTACTCCTTTGTACGCTGTAGAGATACCTCGTGTACTCCTTTGTACGTTCTAGAGATATTTCCTGTACTCCTTTGTGCGCTGTAGAGATACCTTCTGTACTCCTTTGTGCGCTGTAGAGATACCTTCTGTACTCCTTTGTGCGCTGTAGAGATACCTTCTGTACTCCTTTGTGCGCTGTAGAGATACCTTCTGTACTCCTTTGTGCGCTGTAGAGATACCTCCTGTACTCCTTTGTGCGCTGTAGAGATATATCCTGTACTCCTTTGTGCGCTGTAGAGATACCGTCTGTACTCCTTTGTGCGCTTTAGAGATACCTTCTGTACTCCTTTGTGCGCTGTAGAGATACCTTCTGTATTACTCCTTTGTGCGCTGTAGAGATACCTTCTGTACTCCTTTGTACGCTGTAGAGATACCTCGTGTACTCCTTTGTACGTTCTAGAGATATTTCCTGTACTCTTTTGTGCGCTGTAGAGATACCTTCTGTACTCCTTTGTGCGCTGTAGAGATACCTTCTGTACTCCTTTGTGCGCTGTAGAGATACCTTCTGTACTCCTTTGTGCGCTGTAGAGATATTTTCTGTACTCCTTTGTACGCTGTAGAGATACCTCGTGTACTCCTTTGTACGTTCTAGAGATATTTCCTGTACTCCTTTGTGCGCTGTAGAGATACCTTCTGTACTCCTTTGTGCGCTGTAGAGATACCTCGTGTACTCCTTTTTACGTTCTAGAGATATTTCCTGTACTCCTTTGTGCGCTGTAGAGATACCTTCTGTACTCCTTTGTGCGCTGTAGAGATACCTTCTGTACTCCTTTGTGCGCTGTAGAGATACCTTCTGTACTCCTTTGTGCGCTGTAGAGATACCTTCTGTACTCCTTTGTACGCTGTAGAGATACCTCGTGTACTCCTTTGTACGTTCTAGAGATATTTCCTGAACTCCTTTGTGCGCTGTAGAGATACCTTCTGTACTCCATTGTGCGCTGTAGAGATACCTTCTGTACTCCTTTGTGCGCTGTAGAGATACCTTCTGTACTCCTTTGTGTGCTGTAGAGATACCTTCTGTACTCCTTTGTACGCTGTAGAGATACCTCGTGTACTCCTTTGTACGTTCTAGAGATATTTCCTGTACTCCTTCGTGCGCTGTAGAGATACCTTCTGTACCCCTTTGTGCGCTGTAGAGATACCTTCTGTACTCCTTTGTGCGCTGTAGAGATACCTTCAGGACACCTTTGTGCGCTGTAGAGATACCTTCTGTACTCCTTTGTACGTTCTAGAGATATTTCCTGTACTCCTTTGTGCGCTGTAGAGATACCTTCTGTACTCCTTTGTGCGCTGTAGAGATACCTTCTGTACTCCTTTGTGCGCTGTAGAGATACCTTCTGTACTCCTTTGTGCGCTGTAGAGATACCTTCTGTACTCCTTTGTGCGCTGTAGAGATACCTTCTGTACTCCTTTGTGCGCTGTAGAGATACCTCGTGTACTCCTTTGTACGTTCTAGAGATATTTCCTGTACTCCTTTGTGCGCTGTAGAGATAACTTCTGTACTCCTTTGTGCGCTGTAGAGATACCTTCTGTACTCCTTTGTGCGCTGTAGAGATACCTTCTGTACTCCTTTGTGCGCTGTAGAGATACCTCCTGTACTCCTTTGTACGCTGTAGAGATACCTCGTGTACTCCTTTGTACGTTCTAGAGATATTTCCTGTACTCCTTTGTGCGCTGTAGAGATACCTTCTGTACTCCTTTGTGCGCTGTAGAGATACCTTCTGTACTCCTTTGTGCGCTGTAGAGATACCTTCTGTACTCCTTTGTGCGCTGTAGAGATACCTTCTGTACTCCTTTGTGCGCTGTAGAGATACCTTCTGTACTCCTTTGTACGCTGTTGAGATACCTCGTGTACTCCTTTGTACGTTTTAGAGATATTTCCTGTACTCCTTTGTGCGCTGTAGAGATACCTTCTGTACTCCTTTGTGCGCTGTAGAGATACCTTCTGTACTCCTTTGTGTGCTGTAGAGATACCTTCTGTACTCCTTTGTGTGCTGTAGAGATACCTTCTGTACTCCTTTGTACGCTGTAGAGATACCTCGTGTACTCCTTTGTACGTTCTAGAGATATTTCCTGTACTCCTTTGTGCACTGTAGAGATACCTTCTGTACTCCTTTGTGCGCTGTAGAGATACCTTCTGAACTCCTTTGTGCGCTGTAGAGATACCTTCTGTACTCCTTTGTGCGCTGTAGAGATACCTTCTGTACTCCTTTGTACGCTGTAGAGATACCTCGTGTACTCCTTTGTACGTTCTAGAGATATTTCCTGTACTCCTTTGTGCGCTGTAGAGATACCTTCTGTACTCCTTTGTGCGCTGTAGAGATACCTTCTGTACTCCTTTGTGCGCTGTAGAGATACCTTCTGTACTCCTTTGTGCGCTGTAGAGATACCTTCTGTACTCCTTTGTGCGCTGTAGAGATACCTTCTGTACTCCTTCGTGCGCTGTAGAGATACCTTCTGTACTCCTTTGTGCGCTGTAGAGATACCTTCTGTACTCCTTTGTACGCTGTAGAGATACCTCGTGTACTTCTTTGTACGTTCTAGAGATATTTCCTGTACTCCCTTGTGCGCTGTAGAGATACCTTCTGTACTCCTTTGTGCGCTGTAGAGATACCTTCTGTACTCCTTTGTGCGCTGTAGAGATACCTTCTGTACTCCTTTGTGCGCTGTAGAGATACCTTCTGTACTCCTTTGTACGTTCTAGAGATTTTTCCTGTACTCCTTTGTGCGCTGTAGAGATACCTTCTGTACTCCTTTGTGCGCTGTAGAGATACCTTCTGTACTCCTTTGTGCGCTGTAGAGATACCTTCTGTAAACCTTTGTACGCTGTAGAGATACCTCGTGTACTCCTTTGTGCGCTGTAGAGATACCTTCTGTACTCCTTTGTGCGCTGTAGAGATACCTTCTGTACTCCTTTGTGCGCTGTAGAGATACCTTCTGTACTCCTTTGTACGTTCTAGAGATATTTCCTGTACTCCTTTGTGCGCTGTAGAGATACCTTCTGTACTCCTTTGTGCGCTGTAGAGATACCTTCTGTACTCCTCTGTGCGCTGTAGAGATACCTTTTGTACTTCTTTGTGCGCTGTAGAGATACCTTCTGTACTCCTTTGTACGCTGTAGAGATACCTCGTGTACTCCTTTGTACGTTCTAGATATATTTCCTGTACTCCTTTGTGCGCTGTAGAGATACCTTCTGTACTCCTTTGTGCGCTGTAGAGATACCTTCTGTACTCCTTTGTGCGCTGTAGAGAAACCTTCTGCACTCCTTTGTGCGCTGTAGAAATACCTTCTGTACTCCTTTGTACGCTGTAGAGATACCTCGTGTACTCCTTTGTACGTTCTAGAGATATTTCCTGTACTCCTTTGTGCGCTGTAGAGATACCTTCTGTACTCCTTTGTGCGCTGTAGAGATACCTTTTGTACTCCTTTGTGCGCTGTAGAGATACCTTCTGTACTCCTTTGTGCGCTGTAGAGATACCTCGTGTACTCCTTTGTACGCTGTAGAGATACCTCGTGTACTCCTTTGTACGTTCTAGAGATATTTCCTGTACTCCTTTGTGCGCTGTAGAGATACCTTCTGTACTCCTTTGTGCGCTGTAGAGATACATTCTGTACTCCTTTGTGCGCTGTAGAGATACCTTCTGTACTCCTTTGTGCGCTGTAGAGATACCTTCTGTACTCCTTTGTGCGCTGTAGAGATACCTCCTGTACTCCTTTGTGCGCTGTAGAGATACCTTCTGTACTCCTTTGTACGCTGTAGAGATACCTCGTGTACTCCTTTGTACGTTCTAGAGATATTTCCTGTACTCCTTTGTGCGCTGTAGAGATACCTTCTGTACTCCTTTGTGCGCTGTAGAGATACCTTCTGTACTCCTTTGTGCGCAGTAGAGATACCTTCTTTACTCCTTTTTGCGCTGTAGAGATACCTTCTGTACTCCTTTGTGCGCTGTAGAGATACCTTCTGTATTCCTTTGTACGCTATAGAGATACCTCGTGTACTCCTTTGTACGTTCTAGAGATATTTCCTGTACTCCTTTGTGCGCTGTAGAGATACCGTCTGTACTCCTTTGTGCGCTTTAGAGATACCTTCTGTACTCCTTTGTGCGCTGTAGAGATACCTTCTGTATTACTCCTTTGTGCGCTGTAGAGATACCTTCTGTACTCCTTTGTACGCTGTAGAGATACCTCGTGTACTCCTTTGTACGTTCTAGAGATATTTCCTGTACTCCTTTGTGCGCTGTAGAGATACCTTCTGTACTCCTTTGTGCGCTGTAGAGATACTTTCTGTACTCCTTTGTGCGCTGTAGAGATACCTTCTGTACTCCTTTGTGCGCTGTAGAGATATTTTCTGTACTCCTTTGTACGCTGTAGAGATACCTCGTGTACTCCTTTGTACGTTCTAGAGATATTTCCTGTACTCCTTTGTGCGCTGTAGAGATACCTTCTGTACTCCTTTGTGCGCTGTAGAGATACCTCGTGTACTCCTTTTTACGTTCTAGAGAAATTTCCTGTACTCCTTTGTGCGCTGTAGAGATACCTTCTGTACTCCTTTGTGCGCTGTAGAGATACCTTCTGTACTCCTTTGTGCGCTGTAGAGATACCTTCTGTACTCCTTTGTGCGCTGTAGAGATACCTTCTGTACTCCTTTGTACGCTGTAGAGATACCTCGTGTACTCCTTTGTTCGTTCTAGAGATATTTCCTGAACTCCTTTGTGCGCTGTAGAGATACCTTCTGTACTCCATTGTGCGCTGTAGAGATACCTTCTGTACTCCTTTGTGCGCTGTAGAGATACCTTCTGTACTCCTTTGTGTGCTGTAGAGATACCTTCTGTACTCCTTTGTACGCTGTAGAGATACCTCGTGTACTCCTTTGTACGTTCTAGAGATATTTCCTGTACTCCTTCGTGCGCTGTAGAGATACCTTCTGTACTCCTTTGTGCGCTGTAGAGATACCTTCTGTACTCCTTTGTGCGCTGTAGAGATACCTTCAGGACACCTTTGTGCGCTGTAGAGATACCTTCTGTACTCCATTGTACGTTCTAGAGATATTTCCTGTACTCCTTTGTGCGCTGTAGAGATACCTTCTGTACTCCTTTGTGCGCTGTAGAGATACCTTCTGTACTCCTTTGTGCGCTGTAGAGATACTTTCTGTACTCCTTTGTGCGCTGTAGAGATACCTTCTGTACTCCTTTGTGCGCTGTAGAGATATTTTCTGTACTCCTTTGTACGCTGTAGAGATACCTCGTGTACTCCTTTGTACGTTCTAGAGATATTTCCTGTACTCCTTTGTGCGCTGTAGAGATACCTTCTGTACTCCTTTGTGCGCTGTAGAGATACCTCGTGTACTCCTTTTTACGTTCTAGAGAAATTTCCTGTACTCCTTTGTGCGCTGTAGAGATACCTTCTGTACTCCTTTGTGCGCTGTAGAGATACCTTCTGTACTCCTTTGTGCGCTGTAGAGATACCTTCTGTACTCCTTTGTGCGCTGTAGAGATACCTTCTGTACTCCTTAGTACGCTGTAGAGATACCTCGTGTACTCCTTTGTACGTTCTAGAGATATTTCCTGAACTCCTTTGTGCGCTGTAGAGATACCTTCTGTACTCCATTGTGCGCTGTAGAGATACCTTCTGTACTCCTTTGTGCGCTGTAGAGATACCTTCTGTACTCCTTTGTGTGCTGTAGAGATACCTTCTGTACTCCTTTGTACGCTGTAGAGATACCTCGTGTACTCCTTTGTACGTTCTAGAGATATTTCCTGTACTCCTTCGTGCGCTGTAGAGATACCTTCTGTACTCCTTTGTGCGCTGTAGAGATACCTTCTGTACTCCTTTGTGCGCTGTAGAGATACCTTCAGGACACCTTTGTGCGCTGTAGAGATACCTTCTGTACTCCTTTGTACGTTCTAGAGATATTTCCTGTACTCCTTTGTGCGCTGTAGAGATACCTTCTGTACTCCTTTGTGCGCTGTAGAGATACCTTCTGTACTCCTTTGTGCGCTGTAGAGATACCTTCTGTACTCCTTTGTGCGCTGTAGAGATACCTCGTGTACTCCTTTGTACGTTCTAGAGATATTTCCTGTACTCCTTTGTGCGCTGTAGAGATAACTTCTGTACTCCTTTGTGCGCTGTAGAGATACCTTCTGTACTCCTTTGTGCGCTGTAGAGATACCTTCTGTACTCCTTTGTGCGCTGTAGAGATACCTCCTGTACTCCTTTGTACGCTGTAGAGATACCTCGTGTACTCCTTTGTACGTTCTAGAGATATTTCCTGTACTCCTTTGTGCGCTGTAGAGATACCTTCTGTACTCCTTTGTGCGCTGTAGAGATACCTTCTGTACTCCTTTGTGCGCTGTAGAGATACCTTCTGTACTCCTTTGTGCGCTGTAGAGATACCTTCTGTACTCCTTTGTGCGCTGTAGAGATACCTTCTGTACTCCTTTGTACGCTGTTGAGATACCTCGTGTACTCCTTTGTACGTTTTAGAGATATTTCCTGTACTCCTTTGTGCGCTGTAGAGATACCTTCTGTACTCCTTTGTGCGCTGTAGAGATACCTTCTGTACTCCTTTGTGTGCTGTAGAGATACCTTCTGTACTCCTTTGTGTGCTGTAGAGATACCTTCTGTACTCCTTTGTACGCTGTAGAGATACCTCGTGTACTCCTTTGTACGTTCTAGAGATATTTCCTGTACTCCTTTGTGCACTGTAGAGATACCTTCTGTACTCCTTTGTGCGCTGTAGAGATACCTTCTGAACTCCTTTGTGCGCTGTAGAGATACCTTCTGTACTCCTTTGTGCGCTGTAGAGATACCTTCTGTACTCCTTTGTACGCTGTAGAGATACCTCGTGTACTCCTTTGTACGTTCTAGAGATATTTCCTGTACTCCTTTGTGCGCTGTAGAGATACCTTCTGTACTCCTTTGTGCGCTGTAGAGATACCTTCTGTACTCCTTTGTGCGCTGTAGAGATACCTTCTGTACTCCTTTGTGCGCTGTAGAGATACCTTCTGTACTCCTTTGTGCGCTGTAGAGATACCTTCTGTACTCCTTCGTGCGCTGTAGAGATACCTTCTGTACTCCTTTGTGCGCTGTAGAGATACCTTCTGTACTCCTTTGTACGCTGTAGAGATACCTCGTGTACTTCTTTGTACGTTCTAGAGATATTTCCCGTACTCCCTTGTGCGCTGTAGAGATAACTTCTGTACTCCTTTGTGCGCTGTAGAGATACCTTCTGTACTCCTTTGTGCGCTGTAGAGATACCTTCTGTACTCCTTTGTGCGCTGTAGAGATACCTTCTGTACTCCTTTGTCCGTTCTAGAGATTTTTCCTGTACTCCTTTGTGCGCTGTAGAGATACCTTCTGTACTCCTTTGTGCGCTGTAGAGATACCTTCTGTACTCCTTTGTGCGCTGTAGAGATACCTTCTGTAAACCTTTGTACGCTGTAGAGATACCTCGTGTACTCCTTTGTGCGCTGTAGAGATACCTTCTGTACTCCTTTGTGCGCTGTAGAGATACCTTCTGTACTCCTTTGTGCGCTGTAGAGATACCTTCTGTACTCCTTTGTACGTTCTAGAGATATTTCCTGTACTCCTTTGTGCGCTGTAGAGATACCTTCTGTACTCCTTTGTGCGCTGTAGAGATACCTTCTGTACTCCTCTGTGCGCTGTAGAGATACCTTTTGTACTTCTTTGTGCGCTGTAGAGATACCTTCTGTACTCCTTTGTACGCTGTAGAGATTCCTCGTGTACTCCTTTGTACGTTCTAGATATATTTCCTGTACTCCTTTGTGCGCTGTAGAGATACCTTCTGTACTTCTTTGTGCGCTGTAGAGATACCTTCTGTACTCCTTTGTGCGCTGTAGAGAAACCTTCTGCACTCCTTTGTGCGCTGTAGAAATACCTTCTGTACTCCTTTGTACGCTGTAGAGATACCTCGTGTACTCCTTTGTACGTTCTAGAGATATTTCCTGTACTCCTTTGTGCGCTGTAGAGATACCTTCTGTACTCCTTTGTGCGCTGTAGAGATACCTTCTGTACTCCTTTTTGCGCTGTAGAGATACCTTCTGTACTCTTTTGTGCGCTGTAGAGATACCTTCTGTACTCCTTTGTGCGCTGTAGAGATACCTTCTGTACTCCTTTGTACGCTGTAGAGATACCTCGTGTACTCCTTTGTACGTTCTAGAGATATTTCCTGTACTCCTTTGTGCGCTGTAGAGATACCTTCTGTACTCCTTTGTGCGCTGTAGAGATACCTTCTGTACTCCTTTGTGCGCTGTAGAGATACCTTCTGTACTCCTTTGTGCGCTGTAGAGATACCTCGTGTACTCCTTTGTACGTTCTAGAGATATTTCCTGTACTCCTTTGTGCGCTGTAGAGATACCTTCTGTACTCCTTTGTGCGCTGTAGAGATACCTTCTGTACTCCTATGTGCGCTGTAGAGATACCTTCTGTACTCCTTTGTGCGCTCTAGAGATACCTTCTGTACTCCTTTGTGCGCTGTAGAGATACCTTCTGTACTCCTTTGTGCGCTGTAGAGATACCTTCTGTACTCCTTTGTACGCTGTAGAGATACCTCGTGTACTCCTTTGTACGTTCTAGAGATATTTCCTCTACTCCTTTGTGCACTGAAGAGATACCTTCTGTACTCCTTTGTACGCTGTAGAGATACCTCGTGTACTCCTTTGTACGTTCTAGAGATATTTCCTGTACTCCTTTGTGCGCTGTAGAGATACCTTCTGTACTCCTTTGTGCGCTGTAGAGATACCTTCTGTACTCCTTTGTGCGCTGTAGAGATACCTTCTGTACTCCTTTGTGCGCTGTTGAGATACCTTCTGTACTCCTTTGTGCGCTGTAGAGATACCTTCTGTACTCCTTTGTGCGCTGTAGAGATACCTTCTGTACTCCTTTGTACGCTGTAGAGATACCTCGTGTACTCCTTTGTACGTTCTAGAGGTATTTCCTGTACTCCTTTGTGCGCTGTAGAGGTACCTTCTGTACTCCTTTGTGCGCTGTAGAGATACCTTCTGTACTCCTTTGTGCGCTGCAGAGATACCTTCTGTACTCCTTTGTGCGCTGTAGAGATACCTTCCGTACTCCTTTGTGCGCTGTAGAGATACCTTCTGTACTCCTTTGTACGCTGTAGAGATACCTCGTGTACTCCTTTGTACGTTCTAGAGATATTTCCTGTACTCCTTTGTGCGCTGTAGAGATACCTTCTGTACTCCTTTGTGCGCTGTAGAGATACCTTCTTTACTCCTTTGTGCGCTGTAGAGATACCTTCTGTACTCCTTTGTGCGCTGTAGAGATACCTTCTGTACTCCTTTGTACGCTCTAGAGATACCTCGTGTACTCCTTTGTACGTTCTAGAAATATTTCCTGTACTCCTTTGTGCGCTGTAGAGATACCTTCTGTACTCCTTTGTGCGCTGTAGAGATACCTTCTGTACTCCTTTGTGCGCTGTAGAGATACCTTCTGTACTCCTTTGTGCGCTGTAGAGATACCTTCTGTACTCCTTTGTACGCTGTAGAGATACCTCGTGTACTCCTTTGTACGTTCTAGAGATATAACCTGTACTCCTTTGTGCGCTGTAGAGATACCTTCTGTACTCCTTTGTGCGCTGTAGAGATACCTCGTGTACTCCTTTTTACGTTCTAGAGATATTTCCTGTACTCCTTTGTGCGCTGTAGAGATACCTTCTGTACTCCTTTGTGCGCTGTAGAGATACCTTCTGTACTCCTTTGTGCGCTGTAGAGATACCTTCTGTACTCCTTTGTGCGCTGTAGAGATACCTTCTGTACTCCTTTGTACGCTATAGAGATACCTCGTGTACTCCTTTGTACGTTCTAGAGATATTTCCTGTACTCCTTTGTGCGCTGTAGAGATACCTTCTGTACTCCTTTGTGCGCTGTAGAGATACCTTCTGTACTCCTTTGTGCGCTGTAGAGATACCTTCTGTACTCCTTTGTGCGCTGTAGAGATACCTTCTGTACTCCTTTGTACGCTGTAGAGATACCTCGTGTACTCCTTTGTACGTTCTAGAGATATTTCCTGTACTCCTTTGTGCGCTGTAGAGATACCTTCTGTACTCCTTTGTGCGCTGTAGAGATACCTTCTGTACTCCTTTGAGCGCTGTAGAGATACCTTCTGTACTCCTTTGTGCGCTGTAGAGATACCTTCTGTACTCCTTTGTACGTTCTTGAGATATTTCCTGTACTCCTTTGTGCGCTGTAGAGATACCTTCTGTACTCCTTTGTGCGCTGTAGAGATACCTTCTGTACTCCTTTGTGCGCTGTAGAGATACCTTCTGTACTCCTTTGTGCGCTGTAGAGATACCTTCTGTACTCCTTTGTGCGCTGTAGAGATACCTTCTGTACTCCTTTGTACGCTGTAGAGATACCTCGTGTACTCCTTTGTACGTTCTAGAGATATTTCCTGTACTCCTTTGTGCGCTGTAGAGATACCTTCTGTACTCCTTTGTGCGCTGTAGAGATACCTTCTGTACTCCTTTGTGCGCTGTAGAGATACCTTCTGTACTCCTTTGTGCGTTTTAGAGATACCTTCTGTACTCCTTTGTACGCTGTAGAGATACCTCGTGTACTCCTTTGTACGTTCTAGAGATATTTCCTGTACTCCTTTGTGCGCTGTAGATATACCTTCTGTACTCCTTTGTGCGCTGTAGAGATACCTTCTGTACTCCTTTGTGCGCTGTAGAGATACCTTCTGTACTCCTTTGTGCGCTGTAGAGATACCTTTTGTACTCCTTTGTGCGCTGTAGAGATACCTTCTGTACTTCTTTGTACGCTGTAGAGATACCTCGTGTACTCCTTTGTACGTTCTAGAGATATTTCCTGTACTCCTTTGTGCGCTGTAGAGATACCTTCTGTACTCCTTTGTGCGCTGTAGAGATACCTTCTGTACTCCTTTGTGTGCTGTAGAGATACCTTCTGTACTCCTTTGTGCTCTGTAGAGATACCTTCTGTACTCCTTTGTACGCTGTAGAGATACCTCGTGTACTCCTTTGTACGTTCTAGAGATATTTCCTCTACTCCTTTGTGCGCTGTAGAGATACCTTCTGTACTCCTTTGTGCGCTGTAGAGATACATTCTGTACTCCTTTGTGCGCTGTAGAGATACCTTCTGTACTCCTTTGTGCGCTGTAGAGATACCTTCTGTACTCCTTTGTGCGCTGTAGAGATACCTTCTGTACTCCTTTGTACGCTGTAGAGATACCTCGTGTACTCCTTTGTACGTTCTAGAGATATTTCCTGTACTCCTTTGTGCGCTGTAGAGATACCTTCTGTACTCCTTTGTGCGCTGTAGAGATACCTTCTGTACTCCTTTGTGCGCTGTAGAGATACCTTCTGTACTCCTTTGTGCGTTTTAGAGATACCTTCTGTACTCCTTTGTACGCTGTAGAGATACCTCGTGTACTCCTTTGTACGTTCTAGAGATATTTCCTGTACTCCTTTGTGCGCTGTAGATATACCTTCTGTACTCCTTTGTGCGCTGTAGAGATACCTTCTGTACTCCTTTGTGCGCTGTAGAGATACCTTCTGTACTCCTTTGTGCTCTGTAGAGATACCTTCTGTACTCCTTTGTACGCTGTAGAGATACCTTCTGTACTCCTTTGTACGCTGTAGAGACACCTCGTGTACTCCTTTGTACGTTCTAGAGATATTTCCTGTACTCCTTTGTGCGCTGTAGAGATACCTTCTGTACTCCTTTGTGCGCTGTAGAGATACCTTCTGTACTCCTTTGTGCGCTGTAGAGATACCTTCTGTACTCCTTTGTGCGCTGTAGAGATACCTCGTGTACTCCTTTGTACGCTGTAGAGATACCTCGTGTACTCCTTTGTACGTTCTAGAGATATCTCCTGTACTCCTTTGTGCGCTGTAGAGATACCTTCTGTACTCCTTTGTGCGCTGTAGAGATACCTTCTGTACTCCTTTGTGCGCTGTAGAGATACCTTCTGTACTCCTCTGTGCGCTGTAGAGATAACTTCTGTACTCCTTTGTGCGCTGTAGAGATACCTCCTGTACTCCTTTGTGCGCTGTAGAGATACCTTCTGTACTCCTTTGTACGCTGTAGAGATACCTCGTGTACTCCTTTGTACGTTCTAGAGATATTTCCTGTACTCCTTTGTGCGCTGTAGAGATACCTTCTGTACTCCTTTGTGCGCTGTAGAGATACCTTCTGTACTCCTTTGTGCGCTGTAGAGATACCTTCTTTACTCCTTTGTGCGCTGTAGAGATACCTTCTGTACTCCTTTGTGTGCTGTAGAGATACCTTCTGTATTCCTTTGTACGCTGTAGAGATACCTCGTGTACTCCTTTGTACGTTCTAGAGATATTTCCTGTACTCCTCTGTGCGCTGTAGAGATACCTTCTGTACTCCTTTGTGCGCTTTAGAGATACCTTCTGTACTCCTTTGTGCGCTGTAGAGATACCTTCTGTACTCCTTTGTGCGCTGTTGAGATACCTTCTGTACTCCTTTGTACGCTGTAGAGATACCTCGTGTACTCCTTTGTACGTTCTAGAGATATTTCCTGTACTCCTTTGTGCGCTGTAGAGATACCTTCTGTACTCCTTTGTGCGCTGTAGAGATACCTTCTGTACTCCTTTGTGCGCTGTAGAGATACCTTCTGTACTCCTTTGTGCGCTGTAGAGATATTTTCTGTACTCCTTTGTACGCTGTAGAGATACCTCGTGTACTCCTTTGTACGTTCTAGAGATATTTCCTGTACTCCTTTGTGCGCTGTAGAGATACCTTCTGTACTCCTTTGTGCGCTATAGAGATACCTCGTGTACTCCTTTTTACGTTCTAGAGATATTTCCTGTACTCCTTTGTGCGCTGTAGAGATACCTTCTGTACTCCTTTGTGCGCTGTAGAGATACCTTCTGTACTCCTTTGTGCGCTGTAGAGATACCTTCTGTACTCCTTTGTGCGCTGTAGAGATACCTTCTGTACTCCTTTGTACGCTGTAGAGATACCTCGTGTACTCCTTTGTACGTTCTAGAGATATTTCCTGAACTCCTTTGTGCGCTGTAGAGATACCTTCTGTACTCCATTGTGCGCTGTAGAGATACCTTCTGTACTCCTTTGTTCGCTGTAGAGATACCTTCTGTACTCCTTTGTGTGCTGTAGAGATACCTTCTGTACTCCTTTGTACGCTGTAGAGATACCTCGTGTACTCCTTTGTACGTTCTAGAGATATTTCCTGTACTCCTTTGTGCGCTGTAGAGATACCTTCTGTACTCCTTTGTGCGCTGTAGAGATACCTTTTGTACTCCTTTGTGCGCTGTAGAGATACCTTCAGGACTCCTTTGTGCGCTGTAGAGATACCTTCTGTACTCCTTTGTACGTTCTTGAGATATTTCCTGTACTCCTTTGTGCGCTGTAGAGATACCTTCTGTACTCCTTTGTGCGCTGTAGAGATACCTTCTGTACTCCTTTGTGCGCTGTAGAGATACCTTCTGTACTCCTTTGTGCGCTGTAGAGATACCTTCTGTACTCCTTTGTGCGCTGTAGAGATACCTTCTGTACTCCTTTGTGCGCTGTAGAGATACCTCGTGTACTCCTTTGTACGTTCTAGAGATATTTCCTGTACTCCTTTGTGCGCTGTAGAGATACCTTCTGTACTCCTTTGTGCGCTGTAGAGATACCTTCTGTACTCCTTTGTGCGCTGTAGAGATACCTTCTGTACTCCTTTGTGCGCTGTAGAGATACCTTCTGTACTCCTTTGTGCGCTGTAGAGATACCTTCTGTACTCCTTTATGCGCTGTAGAGATACCTTCTGTACTCCTTTGTGCGCTGTAGAGATACCTTCTGTACTCCTTTGTACGCTGTAGAGATACCTCGTGTACTCCTTTGTACGTTTAAGAGATATTTCCTGTACTCCTTTGTGCGCTGTAGAGATACCTTCTGTACTCCTTTGTGCGCTGTAGAGATACCTTCTGTACTCCTTTGTGCGCTGTAGAGATACCTTCTGTACTCCTTTGTGTGCTGTAGAGATACCTTCTGTACTCCTTTGTACGCTGTAGAGATACCTCGTGTACTCCTTTGTACGTTCTAGAGATATTTCCTGTACTCCTTTGTGCGCTGTAGAGATACCTTCTGTACTCCTTTGTGCGCTGTAGAGATAGCTTCTGTACTCCTTTGTACGTTCTAGAGATTTTTCCTGTACTCCTTTGTGCGCTGTAGAGATACCTTCTGTACTGCTTTGTGCGCTGTAGAGATACCTTCTGTACTCCTTTGTGCGCTGTAGAGATACCTTCTGTACACCTTTGTACGCTGTAGAGATACCTCGTGTACTCCTTTGTGCGCTGTAGAGATACCTTCTGTACTCCTTTGTGCGCTGTAGAAATACCTTCTGTACTCCTTTGTGCGCTGTAGAGATACCTTCTGTACTCCTTTGTACGCTGTAGAGATACCTCGTGTACTCCTTTGTACGTTTAAGAGATATTTCCTGTACTCCTTTGTGCACTGTAGAGATACCTTCTGTACTCCTTTGTGCGCTGTAGAGATACCTTCTGTACTCCTTTGTGCTCTGTAGAGATACCTCGTGTACTCCTTTGTACGTTCTAGAGATATTTCCTGTACTCCTTTGTACGTTCTAGAGATATTTCCTGTACTCCTTTGTGCGCTGTAGAGATACCTTCTGTACTCCTTTGTGCGCTGTAGAGATACCTTCTGTACTCCTTTGTGCGCTGTAGAGATAGCTTCTGTACTCCTTTGTACGTTCTAGAGATTTTTCCTGTACTCCTTTGTGCGCTGTAGAGATACCTTCTGTACTGCTTTGTGCGCTGTAGAGATACCTTCTGTACTCCTTTGTGCGCTGTAGAGATACCTTCTGTACACCTTTGTACGCTGTAGAGATACCTCGTGTACTCCTTTGTGCGCTGTAGAGATACCTTCTGTACTCCTTTGTGCGCTGTAGAAATACCTTCTGTACTCCTTTGTGCGCTGTAGAGATACCTTCTGTACTCCTTTGTACGCTGTAGAGATACCTCGTGTACTCCTTTGTACGTTTAAGAGATATTTCCTGTACTCCTTTGTGCACTGTAGAGATACCTTCTGTACTCCTTTGTGTGCTGTAGAGATACCTTCTGTACTCCTTTGTACGCTGTAGAGATACCTCGTGTACTCCTTTGTACGTTCTAGAGATATTTCCTGTACTCCTTTGTACGTTCTAGAGATATTTCCTGTACTCCTTTGTGCGCTGTAGAGATACCTTCTGTACTCCTTTGTGCGCTGTAGAGATACCTTCTGTACTCCTTTGTGCGCTGTAGAGATACCTTCTGTACTCCTTTGTACGCTGTAGAGATACCTCGTGTACTCCTTTGTACGTTCTAGAGATATTTCCTGTACTCCTTTGTGCGCTGTAGAGATACCTTCTGTACTCCTTTGTGCGCTGTAGAGATACCTTCTGTACTCCTTTGTGCGCTGTAGAGATACCTTCTGTACTCCTTTGTGCGCTGTAGAGATACCTTCTGTACTCCTTTGTGCGCTGTAGAGATACCTTCTGTACTCCTTTGTACGCTGTAGAGATACCTCGTGTACTTCTTTGTACGTTCTAGAGATATTTCCTGTACTCCTTTGTGCGCTGTAGAGATACCTTCTGTACTCCTTTGTGCGCTGTAGAGATACCTTCTGTACTCCTTTGTGCGCTGTAGAGATACCTTCTGTACTCCTTTGTGCGCTGTAGAGATACCTTCTGTACTCCTTTGTACGTTCTAGAGATTTTTCCTGTACTCCTTTGTGCGCTGTAGAGATACCTTCTGTACTGCTTTGTGCGCTGTAGAGATACCTTCTGTACTCCTCTGTGCGCTGTAGAGATACCTTTTGTACTTCTTTGTGCGCTGTAGAGATACCTTCTGTACTCCTTTGTACGCTGTAGAGATACCTCGTGTACTCCTTTGTACGTTCTAGATATATTTCCTGTACTCCTTTCTGCGCTGTAGAGATACCTTCTGTACTCCTTTGTGCGCTGTAGAGATACCTTCTGTACTCCTTTGTGCGCTGTAGAGAAACCTTCTGTACTCCTTTGTGCGCTGTAGAGATACCTTCTGTACTCCTTTGTACGCTGTAGAGATACCTCGTGTACTCCTTTGTACGTTCTAGAGATATTTCCTGTACTCCTTTGTGCGCTGTAGAGATACCTTCTGTACTCCTTTGTGCGCTGTAGAGATACCTTTTGTACTCCTTTGTGCGCTGTAGAGATACCTTCTGTACTCCTTTGTGCGCTGTAGAGATACCTTCTGTACTCCTTTTTGCGCTGTAGAGATACCTTCTGTACTCTTTTGTGCGCTGTAGAGATACCTTCTGTACTCCTTTGTGCGCTGTAGAGATACCTTCTGTACTCCTTTGTACGCTGTAGAGATACCTCGTGTACTCCTTTGTACGTTCTAGAGATATTTCCTGTACTCCTTTGTGCGCTGTAGAGATACCTTCTGTACTCCTTTGTGCGCTGTAGAGATACCTTCTGTACTCCTTTGTGCGCTGTAGAGATACCTTCTGTACTCCTTTGTGCGCTGTAGAGATACCTTCTGTACTTCTTTGTACGCTGTAGAGATACCTCGTGTACTCCTTTGTACGTTCTAGAGATATTTCCTGTACTCCTTTGTGCGCTGTAGAGATACCTTCTGTACTCCTTTGTGCGCTGTAGAGATACCTTCTGTACTCCTTTGTGCGCTGTAGAGATACCTCGTGTACTCCTTTGTGCGCTGTAGAGATACCTTCTGTACTCCTTTGTGCGCTGTAGAGATACCTTCTGTACTCCTTTGTACGCTGTAGAGATACCTCGTGTACTCCTTTGTACGTTCTAGAGATATTTCCCGTACTCCTTTGTGCGCTGTAGAGATACCTTCTGTACTCCTTTGTACGCTGTGGAGATACCTCGTGTACTCCTTTGTACGTTCTATAGATATTTCCTGTACTCCTTTGTGCGCTGTAGAGATACCTTCTGTACTCCTTTGTGCGCTGTAGGGATACCTTCTGTACTCCTTTGTGCGCTGTAGAGATACCTTCTGTACTCCTTTGTGCGCTGTAGAGATACCTTCTGTACTCCTTTGTGCGCTGTAGAGATACCTTCTGTACTCCTTTGTGCGCTGTAGAGATACCTTCTGTACTCCTTTGTGCGCTGTAGAGATACCTTCTGTACTCCTTTGTGCGCTGTACAGATACCTTCTGTACTCCTTTGTGCGCTGTAGAGATACCTTCTGTACTCCTTTGTGCGCTGTAGAGATACCTTCTGTACTCCTTTGTGCGCTGTAGAGATACCTTCTGTACTCCTTTGTGCGCTGTAGAGATACCTTCTGTACTCCTTTGTACGCTGTAGAGATACCTCGTGTACTCCTTTGTACGTTCTAGAGATATTTCCTGTACTCCTTTGTGCGCTGTAGAGATACCTTCTGTACTCCTTTGTGCGCTGTAGAGATACCTTCTGTACTCCTTTGTGCGCTGTAGAGATACCTTCTGTACTCCTTTGTGCGCTGTAGAGATACCTTCTGTACTCCTTTGTACGCTGTAGAGATACCTCGTGTACTCCTTTGTACGTTCTAGAGATATTTCCTGTACTCCTTTGTGCGCTGTAGAGATACCTTCTGTACTCCTTTGTACGCTGTAGAGATACCTCGTGTACTCCTTTGTACGTTCTAGAGATATTTCCTGTACTCCTTTGTGCGCTGTAGAGATACCTTCTGTACTCCTTTGTGCGCTGTAGAGATACCTTCTGTACTCCTTTGTGCGCTGTAGAGATACCTTCTGTACTCCTTTGTGCGCTGTAGAGATACCTTCTGTACTCCTTTGTGCGCTGTAGAGATACCTTCTGTACTCCTTTGTGCGCTGTAGAGATACCTTCTGTACTCCTTTGTGCGCTGTAGAGATACCTCGTGTACTCCTTTGTACGTTCTAGAGATATTTCCTGTACTCCTTTGTGCGCTGTAGAGATACCTTCTGTACTCCTTTGTGCGCTGTAGAGATACCTTCTGTACTCCTTTGTGCGCTGTAGAGATACCTTCTGTACTCCTTTGTGCGCTGTAGAGATACCTTCTGTACTCCTTTGTGCGCTGTAGAGATACCTTCTGTACTCCTTTGTGCGCTGTAGAGATACCTTCTGTACTCCTTTGTGCGCTGTAGAGATACCTTCTGTACTCCTTTGTGCGCTGTAGAGATACCTTCTGTACTCCTTTGTGCGCTGTAGAGATACCTCGTGTACTCCTTTGTACGTTCTAGAGATATTTCCTGTACTCCTTTGTGCGCTGTAGAGATACCTTCTGTACTCCTTTGTGCGTTGTAGAGATACTTTCTGTACTCCTTTGTGCGCTGTAGAGATACCTTCTGTACTCCTTTGTGCGCTGTAGAGATACCTTCGGTACTCCTTTGTACGTTCTAGAGATATTTCCTATACTCCTTTGTGCGCTGTAGAGATACCTTCTGTACTCCTTTGTGCGCTGTAGAGATACCTTCTGTACTCCTTTGTGCGCTGTAGAGATACCTTCTGTACTCCTTTGTGCGCTGTAGAGATACCTTCTGTACTCCTTTGTACGCTGTAGAGATACCTCGTGTACTCCTTTGTACGTTCTAGAGATATTTCCTCTACTCCTTTGTGCGCTGTAGAGATACCTTCTGTAGTCCTTTGTGCGCTGTAGAGATACCTTCTGTACTCCTTTGTGCGCTGTAGAGATACCTTCTTTACTCCTTTGGGCGCTGTAGAGATACCTCGTGTACTCCTTTGTACGCTGTAGAGATACCTCGTGTACTCCTTTGTACGTTCTAGAGATATTTCCTGTACTCCTTTGTGCGCTGTAGAGATACCTTCTGTACTCCTTTGTGCGCTGTAGAGATACCTTCTGTACTCCTTTGTGCGCTGTCGAGATACCTTCTGTACTCCTTTGTACGTTCTAGAGATATTTCCTGTACTCCTTTGTGCGCTGTAGAGATACCTTCTGTACTTCTTTGTGCGCTGTAGAGATACCTTCTGTACTCCTTTGTGCGCTGTAGAGATACCTTCTCTACTCCTTTGTGCGCTGTCGAGATACCTTCTGTACTCCTTTGTGCGCTGTAGAGATACCTTCTGTACTCCTTTGTACGCTGTAGAGATACCTCGTGAACTCCTTTGTACGTTCTAGAGATATTTCCTGTACTCCTTTGTGCGCTGTAGAGATACCTTCTGTACTCCTTTGTGCGCTGTAGAGATACCTTCTGTACTCCTTTGTGCGCTGTAGAGATACCTTCTGTACTCCTTTGTGCGCTGTAGAGATACCTTCTGTACTCCTTTGTGCGCTGTAGAGATATCTTCTGTACTCCTTTGTACGCTGTAGAGATACCTCGTGTACTCCTTTGTACGTTCTAGAGATATTTCCTGTACTCCTTTGTGCGCTGTAGAGATACCTTCTGTACTCCTTTGTGCGCTGTAGAGATACCTTCTGTACTCCTTTGTGCGCTGTAGAGATACCTCGTGTACTCCTTTGTGCGCTGTAGAGATACCTTCTGTACTCCTTCGTGCGCTGTAGAGATACCTTCTGTACTCTTTTGTACGCTGTAGAGATACCTCGTGTACTCCTTTATACGTTCTAGAGATATTTCCTGTACTCCTTTGTGCGCTGTAGAGATACCTTCTGTACTCCTTTGTGCGCTGTAGAGATACCTTCTGTACTCCTTTGTGCGCTGTAGAGATACCTTCTGTACTCCTTTGTGCGCTGTAGAGATACCTTCTGTACTCCTTTGTACGCTGTAAAGATACCTCGTCTACTCCTTTGTACGTTCTATAGATATTTCCTGTACTCCTTTGTGCGCTGTAGAGATACCTTCTATACTCCTTTGTGCGCTGTAGAGATACCTCGTGTACTCCTTTGTGCGCTGTAGAGATACCTTCTGTACTCCTTTGTGCGCTGTAGAGATACCTTCTGTACTCCTTTGTGCGCTGTAGAGATACCTTCTGTACTCCTTTGTACGCTGTAGAGATACCTCGTGTACTCCTTTGTACGTTCTAGAGATATTTCCTGTACTCCTTTGTGCGCTGTAGAGATACCTTCTGTACTCCTTTGTGCGCTGTAGAGATACCTTCTGTACTCCTTTGTACGCTGTAGAGATACCTCGAGTACTTCTTTGTACGTTCTAGAGATATTTCCTGTACTCCTTTGTGCGCTGTAGAGATACCTTCTGTACTCCTTTGTGCGCTGTAGAGATACCTTCTGTACTCCTTTGTGCGCTGTAAAGATATCTTCTGTACTCCTTTGTGCGCTGTAGAGATACCTTCTGTACTCCTTTGTGCGCTGTAGAGATACCTTCTGTACTCCTTTGTGCGCTGTAGAGATACCTTCTGTACTCCTTTGTGCGCTGTAGAGATACCTTCTGTACTCCTTTGTGCGCTGTAGAGATACCTTCTGTACTCCTTTTTGCGCTGTAGAGATACCTTCTGTACTCCCTTGTGCGCTGTAGAGATACCTTCTGTACTCCTTTGTGCGCTGTAGAGATACCTTCTGTACTCCTTTGTGCGCTGTAGAGATACCTTCTGTACTCCTTTGTGCGCTGTAGAGATACCTTCTGTACTCCTTTGTACGCTGTAGAGATACCTCGTGTACTCCTTTGTACGTTCTAGAGATATTTCCTGTACTCCTTTGTGCGCTGTAGAGATACCTTCTGTACTCCTTTGTGCGCTGTAGAGATACCTTCTGTACTCCTTTGTGCGCTGTAGAGATACCTCGTGTACTCCTTTGTGCGCTGTAGAGATACCTTCTGTACTCCTTTGTGCGCTGTAGAGATACCTTCTGTACTCCTTTGTACGCTGTAGAGATACCTCGTGTACTCCTTTGTACGTTCTAGAGATATTTCCTGTACTCCTTTGTGCGCTGTAGAGATACCTTCTGTACTCGTTTGTGCGCTGTAGAGATACCTTCTGTACTCCTTTGTGCGCTGTATAGATACCTTCTGTACTCCTTTGTGCGCTGTAGAGATACCTTCTGTTCTCCTTTGTACGCTGTAGAGATACCTCGTGTACTCCTTTGTACGTTCTATAGATATTTCCTGTACTCCTTTGTGCGCTGTAGAGATACTTTCTGTACTCCTTTGTGCGCTGTAGAGATACCTCGTGTACTCCTTTGTGCGCTGTAGAGATACCTTCTGTTCTTCTTTGTGCGCTATAGAGATACCTTCTGTACTCCTTTGTGCGCTGTAGAGATACCTTCTGTACTCCTTTGTACGCTGTAGAGATACCTCGTGTACTCCTTTGTACGTTCTAGAGATATTTCCTGTACTCCTTTGTGCGCTGTAGAGATACCTTCTGTACTCCTTTGTGCGCTGTAGAGATACCTTCTGTACTCCTTTGTACGCTGTAGAGATACCTCGAGTACTCCTTTGTACGTTCTAGAGATATTTCCTGTACTCCTTTGTGCGCTGTAGAGATACCTTCTGTACTCCTTTGTGCGCTGTAGAGATACCTTCTGTACTCCTTTGTGCGCTGTAGAGATACCTTCTGTACTCCTTTGTGCGCTGTAGAGATACCTTCTGTACTCCTTTGTGCGCTGTAGAAATACCATCTGTACTCCTTTGTGAGCCGTAGAGATACCTTCTGTACTCCTTTGTGTGCTGTAGAGATACCTTCTGTACTCCTTTGTGCGCTGTAGAGATACCTTCTGTACTCCTTTGTGCGCTGTAGAGATACCTTCTGTACTCCTTTGTGCGCTGTAGAGATACCTTCTGTACTCCTTTGTGCGCTGTAGAGATACCTTCTGTACTCCTTTGTGCGCTGTAGAGATACCTTCTGTACTCCTTTGTGCGCTGTAGAGATACCTTCTGTACTCCTTTGTGCGCTGAAAAGATACCTTCTGTACTCCTTTGTACGCTGTTGAGATACCTCGTGTACTCCTTTGTACGTTCTAGAGATATTTCCTGTACTCCTCTGTGCGCTGTAGAGATACCTTCTGTACTCCTTTGTGCGCTGTAGAGATACCTTCAGTACTCCTTTGTGCGCTGTAGAGATACCTTCCGTACTCCTTTGTGCGCTGTAGAGATACCTTCTGTACTCCTTTGTGCGCTGTAGAGATACCTTCTGTACTCCTTTGTACGCTGTAGAGATACCTCGTGTACTCCTTTGTACGTTCTAGAGATATTTCCTGTACTCCTTTGTGCGCTGTAGAGATACCTTCTGTACTCCTTTTTGCGCTGTAGAGATACCTTCTGTACTCCTTTGTGCGCTGTAGAGATACCTTCTGTACTCCTTTGTGCGCTGTAGAGATACCTTCTGTACTCCTTTGTACGCTGTAGAGATACCTCGTGTACTCCTTTGTACGTTCTAGAGATATTTCCTGTACCCCTTTGTGCGCTGTAGAGATACCTTCTGTACTCCTTTGTGCGCTGTAGAGATACCTTCTGTACTCCTTTGTGCGCTGTAGAGATACCTTCTGTACTCCTTTGTGCGCTGTAGAGATACCTTCTGTACTCCTTTGTACGCTGTAGAGATACCTCGTGTACTCCTTTGTACGTTCTAGAGAAATTTCCTGTACTCCTTTGTGCGCTGTAGAGATACCTTCTGTACTCCTTTGTGAGCTGTAGAGATACCTTCTGTACTCCTTTGTGCGCTGTAGAGATACCTTCTGTTTTCCTTTGTGCGCTGTAGAGATACCTTCTGTACTCCTTTGTGCGCTGTAGAGATACCTTCTGTACTCCTTCGTACGCTGTAGAGATACCTCGTGTACTCCTTTGTACGTTCTAGAGATATTTCCTGTACTCCTTTGTGCGCTGTAGAGATACCTTCTGTACTCCTTTGTACGTTCTAGAGAAATTTCCTGTACTTCTTTGTGCGCTGTAGAGATACCTTCTGTACTCCTTTGTGCGCTGTAGAGATACCTTCTGTACTCCTTTGTGCGCTGTAGAGATACCTTCTGTACTCCTTTGTACGCTGTAGAGATACCTCGTGTACTCCTTTGTGCGCTGTAGAGATACCTTCTGTACTCCTTTGTGCGCTGTAGAGATACCTTCTGTACTCCTTTGTGCGCTGTAGAGATACCTTCTGTACTCCTTTGTACGTTCTAGAGATATTTCCTGTACTCCTTTGTGCGCTGTAGAGATACCTTCTGTACTCCTTTGTGCGCTGTAGAGATACCTTCTGTACTCCTTTGTGCGCTGTAGAGATACCTTCTGTACTCCTTTGTGCGCTGTAGAGATACCTTCTGTACTCCTTTGTACGCTGTAGAGATACCTCGTGTACTCCTTTGTACGTTCTAGAGATATTTCCTGTACTCCTTTGTGCGCTGTAGAGATACCTTCTGTACTCCTTTGTGCGCTGTAGAGATACCTTCTGTACTCCTTCGTGTGCTGTAGAGATACCTTCTGTACTCCTTTGTGCGCTGTAGAGATACCTTCTGTACTCCTTTGTACGTTGTAGAGATACCTCGTGTACTCTTTTGTACGTTCTAGAGATATTTCCTGTACTCCTTTGTGCGCTGTAGAGATACCTTCTGTACTCCTTTGTGCGCTGTAGAGATACCTTCTGTACTCCTTTGTGCGCTGTAGAGATACCTTCTGTACTCCTTTGTGCGCTGTAGAGATACCTTCTGTACTCCTTTATGCGCTGTAGAGATACCTTCTGTACTCCTTTGTGCGCTGTAGAGATACCTTCTGTACTCCTTTGTGCGCTGTAGAGATGCCTTCTGTACATCATTGTACGCTGTAGAGATACCTCGTGTACTCCTTTGTACGTTCTAGAGATATTTCCTGTACTCCTTTGTGCGCTGTAGAGATACCTTCTGTACTCCTTTGTGCGCTGTAGAGATACCTTCTGCACTCCTTTGTGCGCTGTAGAGATACTTTCTGTACTCCTTTGTGCGCTGTAGAGATACCTTCTGTACTCCTTTGTGCGCTGTAGAGATACCTTCTGTACTCCTTTGTACGCTGTAGAGATACCTCGTGTACTCCTTTGTACGTTCTAGAGATATTTCCTGTACTCCTTTGTGCGCTGTAGAGATACCTTCTGTACTCCTTTGTACGCTGTAGAGATACCTCGTGTACTCCTTTGTACGTTCTAGAGATATTTCCTGTACTCCTTTGTGCGCTGTAGAGATACCTTCTGTACTCCTTTGTGCGCTGTAGAGATACCTTCTGTACTCCTTTGTGCGCTGTAGAGATACCTTCTGTACTCCTTTGTGCGCTGTAGAGATTTCTTCTGTACTCCTTTGTACGCTGTAGAGATACCTCGTGTACTCCTTTGTACGTTCTGGAGATATTTCCTGTACTCCTTTGTGCGCTGTAGAGATACCTTCTGTACTCCTTTGTGCGCTGTAGAGATACCTTCTGTACTCCTTTGTGCGCTGTAGAGATACCTTCTGTACTCCTTTGTGCGCTGTAGAGATACCTTCTGTACTCCTTTGTGCGCTGTAAAGATACCTTCTGTACTCCTTTGTACGCTGTAGAGATACCTCGTGTACTCCTTTGTACGTTCTAGAGATATTTCCTGTACTCCTTTGTGCGCTGTAGAGATACCTTCTGTACTCCTTTGTGCGCTGTAGAGATACCTTCTGTACTCCTTTGTACGCTGTAAGATACCTCGTGTACTCCTTTGTACGTTCTAGAGAAATTTCCTGTACTCCTTTGTGCGCTGTAGAGATACCTTCTGTACTCCTTTGTGCGCTGTAGAAATACCTTCTGTACTCCTTTGTGCGCTGTAGAGATACCTTCTGTACTCCTTTGTGCGCTGTAGAGATACCTTCTGTACTCCTTTGTGCGCTGTAGAGATACCTTCTGTACTCCTTTGTACGCTGTAGAGATACCTCGTGTACTCCTTTGTACGTTCTAGAGATATTTCCTGTACTCCTTTGTGCGCTGTAGAGATACCTTCTGTACTCCTTTGTACGCTGTAGAGATACCTCGTGTACTCCTTTGTACGTTCTAGAGATATTTCCTGTACTCCTTTGTGCGCTGTAGAGATACCTTCTGTACTCTTTTGTGCGCTGTAGAGATACCTTCTGTACTCCTTTGTGCGCTGTAGAGATACCTTCTGTACTCCTTTGTACGTTCTAGAGATATTTCCTGTACTTCTTTGTGCGCTGTAGAGATACCTTCTGTACTCCTTTGTGCGCTGTAGAAATACCTTCTGTACTCCTTTGTGCGCTGTAGAGATATCTTCTGTACTCCTTTGTGCGCTGTAGAGATACCTTCTGTACTCCTTTGTGCGCTGTAGAGATACCTTCTGTACTCGTTTGTACGCTGTAGAGATACCTCGTGTACTCCTTTGTACGTTCTAGAGATATTTCCTGTACTCCTTTGTGCGCTGTAGAGATACCTTCTGTACTCCTTTGTGCGCTGTAGAGATACCTTCTGTACTCCTTTGTGCGCTGTAGAGATACCTTCTGTACTCCTTTGTGCGCTGTAGAGATACCTTCTGTACTCCTTTGTGCGCTGTAGAGATACCTTCTGTACTCCTTTGTACGCTGTAGAGATACCTCGTGTACTCCTTTGAACGTTCTAGAGATATTTCCTGTACTCCTTTGTGCGCTGTAGAGATACCTTCTGTACTCCTTTGTGCGCTGTAGAGATACCTTCTGTACTCCTTTGTGCGCTGTATAGATACCTCGTGTACTCCTTTGTACGTTCTAGAGATATTTCCTGTACTCCTTTGTGCGCTGTAGAGATACCTTCTGTACTCCTTTGTGCGCTGTAGAGATACCTTCTGTACTCCTTTGTGCGCTGTAGAGATACCTTCTGTACTAGTTTGTACGTTCTAGAGATATTTCCTGTACTCCTTTGTGCGCTGTAGAGATACCTTCTGTTTTCCTTTGTACGCTGTAGAGTTACCTCATGTACTCCTTTGTACGTTCTAGAGATATTTCCTGTACTCCTTTGTGCGCTGTTGAGATACCTTCTGTACTCCTTTGTGCCCTGTAGAGATACCTTCTGTACTCCTTTGTGCGCTGTAGAGATACCTTCTGTACTCCTTTGTGCGCTGTAGAGATACCTTCTGTACTCCTTTGTACGCTGTAGAGATACCTCGTGTACTCCTTTGTACGTTCTAGAGATATTTCCTGTACTTCTTTGTGCGCTGTAGAGATACCTTCTATACTCCTTTGTGCGCTGTAGAGATACCTCGTGTACTCCTTTGTGCGCTGTAGAGATACCTTCTGTACTCCTTTGTGCGCTGTAGAGATACCTTCTGTACTCCTTTGTGCGCTGTAGAGATACCTTCTGTACTCCTTTGTACGCTGTAGAGATACCTCGTGTACTCCTTTGTACGTTCTAGAGATATTTCCTGTACTCCTTTGTGCGCTGTAGAGATACCTTCTGTACTCCTTTGTGCGCTGTAGAGATATCTTCTGTACTCCTTTGTACGCTGTAGAGATACCTCGTGTAATCCTTTGTACGTTCTAGAGATATTTCCTGTACTCCTTTGTGCGGTCTAGAGATACCTTCTGTACTCCTTTGTGCGCTGTAGAGATACCTTCTGTACTCCTTTGTGCGCTGTAGAGATACCTTCTGTACTCCTTTGTGCGCTCTAGAGATACCTTCTGTACTTCTTTGTGCGCTGTAGAGATACCTTCTGTACTCCTTTGTGCGCTGTAGAGATACCTTCTGTACTCCTTTGTGCGCTGTAGAGATACCTTCTGTACTCCTTTGTGCGCTGTAGAGATACCTTCTGTACTCCTTTGTGCGCTGTAGAGATACCTTCTGTACTCCTTTGTGCGCTGTAGAGATACCTTCTGTACTCCTTTGTGCGCTGTAGAGATACCTTCTGTACTCCTTTGTGCGCTGTAGAGATACCTTCTGTACTCCTTTGTACGCTGTAGAGATACCTCGTGTACTCCTTTGTACGTTCTAGAGATATTTC
Source organism: Morinoia aosen (assembly GCA_030386875.1). NCBI lineage: Eukaryota > Metazoa > Arthropoda > Malacostraca > Amphipoda > Talitridae > Morinoia > Morinoia aosen. Next base: position 17,254,000 of record JASJYW010000027.1, read on the forward strand.
CTGTACTCCTTTGTGCGCTGTAGAGATACCTTCTGTACTCCTTTGTGCGCTGTAGAGATACCTTCTGTACTCCTTTGTTCGCTGTAGAGATACCTTCTGTACTCCTTTGTGCGCTGTAGAGATACCTTCTGTACTCCTTTGTACGCTGTAGAGATACCTCGTGTACTCCTTTGTACGTTCTAGAGATATTTCCTGTACTCCTTTGTGCGCTGTAGAGATACCTTCTGTACTCCTTTGTACGCTGTAGAGATACCTCGTGTACTCCTTTGTACGTTCTAGAGATATTTCCTGTACTCCTTTGTGCGCTGTAGAGATACCTTCTGTACTCCGTTGTGCGCTGTAGAGATACCTTCTGTACTCCTTTGTGCGCTGTAGAGATACCTTCTGTACTCCTTTGTGCGCTTTAGAGATACCTTCTTTACTCCTTTGTGCGCTGTAGAGATACCTTCTGTACTCCTTTGTGCGCTGTAGAGATACCTTCTGTACTCCTTTGTGCACTGTAGAGATACCTTCTGTACTCCTTTGTGCGCTGTAGAGATGCCTTCTGTACTCCTTTTTGCGCTGTAGAGATACCTTCTGTACTCCTTTGTGCGCTGTAGAGATACCTCGTGTACTCCTTTGTGCGCTGTAGAGATACCTTCTGTACTCCTTTGTGCGCTGTAGAGATACCTTCTGTACTCCTTTGTGCGCTGTAGAGATACCTTCTGTACTCCTTTGTGCGCTGTGGAGATACCTCGTGTACTCCTTTGTGCGCTGTAGAGATACCTTCTGTACTCCTTTGTGCGCTGTAGAGATACCTTCTGTACTCCTGTGTGCGCTGTAGAGATACCTTCTGTACTCCTTTGTGCGCTGTAGAGATACCTTCTGTACTCCTTTGTACGCTGTAGAGATACCTCGTGTACTCCTTTGTACGTTCTAGAGATATTTCCTGTACTCCTTTGTGCGCTGTTGAGATACCTTCTGTACTCCTTTGTGCCCTGTAGAGATACCTTCTGTACTCCTTTGTGCGCTGTAGAGATACCTTCTGTACTCCTTTGTGCGCTGTAGAGATACCTTCTGTACTCCTTTGTACGCTGTAGAGATACCTCGTGTACTCCTTTGTACGTTCTAGAGATATTTCCTGTACTTCTTTGTGCGCTGTAGAGATACCTTCTATACTCCTTTGTGCGCTGTAGAGATACCTCGTGTACTCCTTTGTGCGCTGTAGAGATACCTTCTGTACTCCTTTGTGCGCTGTAGAGATACCTTCTGTACTCCTTTGTGCGCTGTAGAGATACCTTCTGTACTCCTTTGTACGCTGTAGAGATACCTCGTGTACTCCTTTGTACGTTCTAGAGATATTTCCTGTACTCCTTTGTGTGCTGTAGAGATACCTTCTGTACTCCTTTGTGCGCTGTAGAGATATCTTCTGTACTCCTTTGTACGCTGTAGAGATACCTCGTGTAATCCTTTGTACGTTCTAGAGATATTTCCTGTACTCCTTTGTGCGCTCTAGAGATACCTTCTGTACTCCTTTGTGCGCTGTAGAGATACCTTCTGTACTCCTTTGTGCGCTGTAGAGATACCTTCTGTACTCCTTTGTGCGCTCTAGAGATACCTTCTGTACTTCTTTGTGCGCTGTAGAGATACCTTCTGTACTCCTTTGTGCGCTGTAGAGATACCTTCTGTACTCCTTTGTGCGCTGTAGAGATACCTTCTGTACTCCTTTGTGCGCTGTAGAGATACCTTCTGTACTCCTTTGTGCGCTGTAGAGATATCTTCTGTACTCCTTTGTGCGCTGTAGAGATACCTTCTGTACTCCTTTGTGCGCTGTAGAGATACCTTCTGTACTCCTTTGTGCGCTGTAGAGATACCTTCTGTACTCCTTTGTACGCTGTAGAGATACCTCGTGTACTCCTTTGTACGTTCTAGAGATATTTCCTGTACTCCTCTGTGCGCTGTAGAGATACCTTCTGTACTCCTTTGTGCGCTGTAGAGATACCTTCTGTACTCCTTTGTTCGCTGTAGAGATACCTTCTGTACTCCTTTGTGCGCTGTAGAGATACCTTCTGTACTCCTTTGTACGCTGTAGAGATACCTCGTGTACTCCTTTGTACGTTCTAGAGATATTTCCTGTACTCCTTTGTGCGCTGTAGAGATACCTTCTGTACTCCTTTGTACGCTGTAGAGATACCTCGTGTACTCCTTTGTACGTTCTAGAGATATTTCCTGTACTCCTTTGTGCGCTGTAGAGATACCTTCTGTACTCCTCTGTGCGCTGTAGAGATACCTTTTGTACTTCTTTGTGCGCTGTAGAGATACCTTCTGTACTCCTTTGTGCGCTTTAGAGATACCTTCTTTACTCCTTTGTGCGCTGTAGAGATACCTTCTGTACTCCTTTGTGCGCTGTAGAGATACCTTCTGTACTCCTATGTGCACTGTAGAGATACCTTCTGTACTCCTTTGTGCGCTGTAGAGATGCCTTCTGTACTCCTTTTTGCGCTGTAGAGATACCTTCTGTACTCCTTTGTGCGCTGTAGAGATACCTCGTGTACTCCTTTGTGCGCTGTAGAGATACCTTCTGTACTCCTTTGTGCGCTGTAGAGATACCTTCTGTACTCCTTTGTGCGCTGTAGAGATACCTTCTGTACTCCTTTGTGCGCTGTGGAGATACCTCGTGTACTCCTTTGTGCGCTGTAGAGATACCTTCTGTACTCCTTTGTGCGCTGTAGAGATACCTTCTGTACTCCTTTGTGCGCTGTAGAGATACCTTCTGTACTCCTTTGTGAGCTGTAGAGATACCTTCTGTACTCCTTTTTACGCTGTATAGATACCTCGTGTACTCCTTTGTACGTTCTAGAGATATTTCCTGTACTCCTTTGTGCGCTGTAGAGATACCTTCTGTACTCCTTTGTGCGCTGTAGAGATACCTTCTGTACTCCTTTGTGCGCTGTAGAGATACCTTCTGTACTCCTTTGTGCGCTGTAGAGATACCTTCTGTACTCCTTTGTACGCTGTAGAGATACCTCGTGTACTCCTTTGTACGTTCCAGAGATATTTCCTGTACTCCTTTGTGCGCTGTAGAGATACCTTCTGTACTCCTTTGTGCGCTGTAGAGATACCTCCTGTACTCCTTTGTGCGCTGAAGAGATACCTTCTGTACTCCTTTGTGCGCTGTAGAGATACCTTCTGTACTCCTTTGTGCGCTGTAGAGATACCTTCTGTACTCCTTTGTGCGCTGTAGAGATACCTTCTGTACTCCTTTGTGCGATGTAAAGATACCTTCTGTACTCCTTTGTACGCTGTAGAGATACCTCGTGTACTCCTTTGTACGTTCTAGAGATATTTCCTGTACTCCTTTGTGCGCTGTAGAGATACCTCGTGTACTCCTTTGTGCGCTGTAGAGATACCTTCTGTACTCCTTTGTGCGCTATAGAGATACCTTCTGTACTCCTTTGTGCGCTGTAGAGATACCTTCTGTACTCCTTTGTGCGCTGTTGAGACACCTTCTGTACTCCTTTGTACGCTGTAGAGATACCTCGTGTACTCCTTTGTACGTTCTAGAGATATTTCCTGTACTCCTTCGTGCGCTGTTGAGATACCTTCTGTACTCCTTTGTGCGCTGTAGAGATACCTTCTGTACTCATTTGTGCGCTGTAGAGATACCTTCTGCACTCCTTTGTGCGCTGTAGAGATACCTTCTGTACTCCTTTGTACGCTGTAGAGATACCTCGTGTACTCCTTTGTACGTTCCAGAGATATTTCCTGTACTCCTTTGTGCGCTGTAGAGATACCTTCTGTACTCCTTTGTGCGCTGTAGAGATACCTCGTGTACTCCTTTGTGCGCTGTCGAGATACCTTCTGTACTCCTTTGTGCGCTGTAGAGATACCTTCTGTACTCCTTTGTACGCTGTAGAGATACCTTGTGTACTCCTTTGTACGTTCTAGAGATATTTCCTGTACTCCTTTGTGCGCTGTAGAGATACCTTCTGTACTCCTTTGTGCGCTGTAGAGATACATTCTGTACTCCTTTGTACGCTGTAGAGATACCTTCTGTACTCCTTTGTGCGCTGTAGAGATACCTCGTGTACTCCTTTGTACGTTCTAGAGGTATTTCCTGTACTCCTTTGTGCGCTGTAGAGATACCTTCTGTACTCCTTTGTGCGCTGTAGAGATACCTTCTGTACTCCTTTGTGCGCTGTAGAGATACCTTCTGTACTCCTTTGTGCGCTGAAGAGATACCTTCTGTACTCCTTTGTACGCTGTAGAGATACCTCGTGTACTCCTTTGTACGTTCTAGAGATATTTCCTGTACTCCTTTGTGCGCTGTAGAGATACCTTCTGTACTCCTTTGTGCGCTGTAGGGATACCTTCTGTTCTCCTTTGTGCGCTGTAGAGATACCTTCTGTACTCCTTTGTGCGCTGTAGAGATACTTTCTGTACTCCTTTGTACGCTGTAGAGATACCTCGTGTACTCCTTTGTACGTTCTAGAGATATTTCCTGTACTCCTTTGTGCGCTGTAGAGATACCTTCTGTACTCCTTTGTGCGCTGTAGAGATACCTTCTGTACTCCTTTGTGCGCTGTAGAGATACCTTCTGTACTCCTTTGTGCGCTGTAGAGATAACTTCTGTACTCCTTTGTGCGCTGTAGAGATACCTTCTGTACTCCTTTGTGCGCTGTAGAGATACCTTCTGTACTCCTTTGTGCGCTGTAGAGATACCTTTTGTACTCCTTTGTACGCTGTAGAGATACCTCGTGTACTCCTTCGTACGTTCTAGAGATATTTCCTGTACTCCTTTGTGCGCTGTAGAGATACCTTCTGTACTCCTTTGTGCGCTGTAGAGATACCTTCTGTACTCCTTTGTGCGCTGTAGAGATACCTTCTGTACTCCTTTGTGCGCTGTAGAGATACCTTCTGTACTCCTTTGTGCGCTGTAGAGATACCTTCTGTACTCCTTTGTACGCTGTAGAGATACCTCGTGTACTCCTTTGTACGTTCTAGAGATATTTCCAGTACTCCTTTGTGCGCTGTAGAGATACCTTCTGTACTCCTTTGTGCGCTGTAGAGATACCTTCTGTACTCCTTTGTGCGCTGTAGAGATACCTCGTGTACTCCTTTGTGCGCTGTAGAGATACCTTCTGTACTCCTTTGTGCGCTGTAGAGATACCTTCTGTACTCCTTTGTACGCTGTAGAGATACCTCGTGTACTCCTTTGTACGTTCTAGAGATATTTCCTGTACTCCTTTGTGCGCTGTAGAGATACCTTCTGTACCCCTTTGTACGCTGTAGAGATACCTCGTGTACTCCTTTGTACGTTCTAGAGATATTTCCTGTACTCCTTTGTGCGCTGTAGAGATACCTTCTGTACTCCTTTGTGCGCTGTAGAGATACCTTCTGTACTCCTTTGTGCGCTGTAGAGATACCTTCTGTACTCCTTTGTGCGCTTTAGAGATACCTTCTGTACTCCTTTGTGCGCTGTAGAGATACCTTCTGTACTCCTTTGTGCGCTGTAGAGATACCTTCTGTACTCCTTTGTGCGCTGTAGAGATACCTTCTGTACTCCTTTGTGCTCTGTAGAGATACCTTCTGTACTCCTTTGTGCGCTGTAGAGATACCTTCTGTACTCCTTTGTGCGCTGTAGAGATACCTTCTGCACTCCTTTGTGCGCTGTAGAGATACCTTCTGTACTCCTTTGTGCGCTGTAGAGATACCTTCTGTACTCCTTTGTGCGCTGTAGAGATACCTTCTGTACTCTTTTGTGCGCTCTAGAGATACCTTCTGTACTCCTTTGTGCGCTGTAGAGATACCTTCTGTACTCCTTTGTACGCTGTAGAGATACCTCGTGTACTCCTTTGTACGTTCTAGAGATATTTCCTGTACTCCTTTGTGCGCTGTAGAGATACCTTCTGTACTCCTTTGTGCGCTGTAGAGATACCTTCTGTACTCCTTTGTGCGCTGTAGAGATACCTTCTGTACTCCTTTGTGCGCATGTTGAGATACCTTCTGTACTCCTTTGTACGCTGTAGAGATACCTCGTGTACTCCTTTGTACGTTCTAGAGATATTTCCTGTACTCCTTTGTGCGCTGTAGAGATACCTTCTGTACTCCTTTGTGCGCTGTAGAGATACCTTCTGTACTCCTTTGTGCGCTCTAGAGTTACCTTCTGTACTCCTTTGTGCGCTGTAGAGATACCTTCTGTACTCCTTTGTACGCTGTAGAGATACCTCGTGTACTCCTTTGTACGTTCTAGAGATAATTCCTGTACTCCTTTGTGCGCTGTAGAGATACCTTCTGTACTCCTTTGTGCGCTGTAGAGATACCTTCTGTACTCCTTTGTGCGCTGTAGAGATATTTTCTGTACTCCTTTGTGCGCTGTAGAGATACCTTCTGTACTCCTTTGTACGCTGTAGAGATACCTCGTGTACTCCTTTGTACGTTCTAGAGATATTTCCTGTACTCCTTTGTGCGCTGTAGAGATACCTTCTGTACTCCTTTGTGCGCTGTAGAGATACCTTCTGTACTCCTTTGTGCGCTGTAGAGATACCTTCTGTACTCCTTTGTGCGCTGTAGAGATACCTTCTGTACTCCTTTGTGCGCTGTAGAGATACCTTCTGTACTCCTTTGTGCCCTGTAGAGGTACCTTCTGTACTCCTTTGTGCGCTGTAGAGATACCTTCTGTACTCCTTTGTGCGCTGTAGAGATACCTTCTGTACTCCTTTGTGCGCTGTAGAGATACCTTCTGTACTCCTTTGTGCGCTGTAGAGATACCTTCTGTACTCCTTTGTACGCTGTTGAGATACCTCGTGTACTCCTTTGTACGTTCTAGAGATATTTCCTGTACTCCTTTGTGCGCTGTAGAGATACCTTCTGTACTCCTTTGTGCGCTGTAGAGATACCTTCTGTACTCCTTTGTGCGCTGTAGAGATACCTTCTGTACTCCTTTGTGCGCTGTAGAGATACCTTCTGTACTCCTTTGTACGTTCTAGAGATATTTCCTGTACTCCTTTGTGCGCTGTAGGGATACCTTCTGTACTCCTTTGTGCGCTGTAGAGATACCTTCTGTACTCCTTTGTGGGCTGTAGAGATACCTTCTGTACTCCTTTGTACGTTCTAGAGATATTTCCTGTTCTCCTTTGTGCGCTGTAGAGATACCTTCTGTACTCCTTTGTGCGCTGTAGAGATACCTTCTGTACTCCTTTGTGGGCTGTAGAGATACCTTCTGTACTCCTTTGTACGCTGTAGAGATACCTCGTGTACTCCTTTGTGCGCTGTAGAGGTACCTTCTGTACTCCTTTGTGCGCTGTAGAGATACCTTCTGTACCCCTTTGTGCGCTGTAGAGATACCTTCCGTACTCCTTTGTACGTTCTAGAGATATTTTCTGTACTCCTTTGTGCGCTGTAGAGATACCTTCTGTACTCCTTTGTGCGCTGTAGAGATTTCTTCTGTACTCCTTTGTGCGCTGTAGAGATACCTTCTGTACTCCTTTGTGCGCTGTAGAGATACCTTCTGTACTCCTTTGTACGCTGTAGAGATACCTCGTGTACTCCTTGGTACGTTCTAGAGATACTTCCTGTACTCCTTTGTGCGCTGTAGAGATACCTTCTGTACTCCTTTGTGCGCTGTAGAGATACCTACTGTACTCCTTTGTGCGCTGTAGAGATACCTTCTGTACTCCTTTGTGCGCTGTAGAGATACCTTTTGTACTCCTTTGTACGCTGTAGAGATACCTCGTGTACTCCTTTGTACGTTCTAGAGATATTTCCTGTACTCCTTTGTGCGCTGTAGAGATACCTTCTGTACTCCTTTGTGCGCTGTAGAGATACCTTCTGTACTCCTTTGTGCGCTGTAGAGATACCTTCTGTACTCCTTTGTGCGCTGTAGAGATACCTTCTGTACTCCTTTGTGCGCTGTAGAGATACCTTATGTACTCCTTTGTACGCTCTAGAGATACCTCGTGTACTCCTTTGTACGTTCTAGAGATATTTCCTGTACTCCTTTGTGCGCTGTAGAGATACCTTCTGTACTCCTTCGTGCGCTGTAGAGATACCTTCTGTACTCCTTTGTGCGCTGTAAAGATACCTCGTGTACTCCTTTGTGCGCTGTAGAGATACCTTCTGTACTCCTTTGTGTGCTGTAGAGATACCTTCTGTACTCCTTTGTACGCTGTAGAGATACCTCGTGTACTCCTTTGTACGTTCTAGAGATATTTCCTGTACTCCTTTGTGCGCTGTAGAGATACCTTCTGTACTCCTTTTTACGCTGTAGAGATACCTCGTGTACTCCTTTGTACGTTCTAGAGATATTTCCTGTACTCCTTTGTGCGCGGTAGAGATACCTTCTGTACTCCTTTGTGCGCTGTAGAGATACCTTCTGTACTCCTTTGTGCGCTGTAGAGATACCTTCTGTACTCGTTTGTGCGCTGTAGAGATACCTTCTGGACTCCTTTGTGCGCTGTAGAGATAACTTCTGTACTCCTTTGTGCGCTGTAGAGATACCTTCTGTACTCCTTTGTGCGCTGTAGAGATACCTTCTGTACTCCTTTGTGCGCTGTAGAGATACCTTCTGTACTCCTTTGTGCGCTGTAGAGATACCTTCTGTACTCCTTTGTGCGCTGTAGAGATACCTTCTGTACTCCTTTGTGCGCTGTAGAGATACCTTCTGTACTCCTTTGTGCGCTGTAGAGATACCTTCTGTACTCTTTTGTGCGCTCTAGAGATACCTTCTGTACTCCTTTGTGCGCTGTAGAGATACCTTCTGTACTCCTTTGTACGCTGTAGAGATACCTCGTGTACTCCTTTGTACGTTCTAGAGATATTTCCTGTACTCCTTTGTGCGCTGTAGAGATACCTTCTGTACTCATTTGTGCGCTGTAGAGATACCTTCTGTACTCCTTTGTGCGCTGTAGAGATACCTTCTGTACTCCTTTGTGCGCTGTAGAGATACCTTCTGTACTCCTTTGTACGCTGTAGAGATACCTCGTGTACTCCTTTGTACGTTCTAGAGATATTTGCTGTACTCCTTTGTGCGCTGTAGAGATACCTTCTGTACTCCTTTGTGCGCTGTAGAGATACCTTCTGTACTCCTTTGTACGCTGTAGAGATACCTCGTGTACTCCTTTGTACGTTCTAGAGATATTTGCTGTACTCCTTTGTGCGCTGTAGAGATACCTTCTGTACTCCTTTGTGCGCTGTAGAGATACCTTCTGTACTCCTTTGTGCGCTCTAGAGATACCTTCTGTACTCCTTTGTGCGCTGTAGAGATACCTTCTGTACTCCTTTGTACGCTGTAGAGATACCTCGTGTACTCCTTTGTACGTTCTAGAGATATTTCCTGTACTCCTTTGTGCGCTGTAGAGATACCTTCTGTACTCCTTTGTGCGCTGTAGAGATACCTTCTGTACTCCTTTGTGCGCTGTAGAGATACCTTCTGTACTCCTTTGTGCGCTGTAGAGATACCTTCTGCACTCCTTTGTACGCTGTAGAGATACCTCGTGTACTCCTTTATTCGTTCTAGAGATATTTCCTGTACTCCTTTGTGCGCTGTAGAGATACCTTCTGTACTCCTTTGTGCGCTGTAGAGATACCTTCTGTACTCCTTTGTGCGCTGTAGAGATACCTTCTGTACTCCTTTGTGCGCTGTAGAGATACCTTCTGTACTCCTTTGTGCGCTGTAGGGATACCTTCTGTACTCCTTTGTGCGCTGTAGAGGTACCTTCTGTACTCCTTTGTGCGCTGTAGAGATACCTTCTGTACTCCTTTGTGCGCTGTAGAGATACCTTCTGTACTCCTTTGTGCGCTGTAGAGACACCTTCTGTACTCCTTTGTGCGCTGTAGAGATACCTTCTGTACTCCTTTGTACGCTGTAGAGATACCTCGTGTACTCCTTTGTACGTTCTATAGATATTTCCTGTACTCCTTTGTGCGCTGTAGAGATACCTTCTGTACTCCTTTGTGCGCTGTAGAGATACCTTCTGTACTCCTTTGTGCGCTGTAGAGATACCTTCTGTACTCCTTTGTGCGCTGTAGAGATACCTTCTGTACTCCTTTGTACGTTCTAGAGATATTTCCTGTACTCCTTTGTGCGCTGTAGAGATACCTTCTGTACTCCTTTGTGCGCTGTAGAGATACCTTCTGTACTCCTTTGTGGGCTGTAGAGATACCTTCTGTACTCCTTTGTACGTTCTAGAGATATTTCCTGTACTCCTTTGTGCGCTGTAGAGATACCTTCTGTACTCCTTTGTGCGCTGTAGAGATACCTTCTGTACTCCTTTGTGGGCTGTAGAGATACCTTCTGTACTCCTTTGTACGCTGTAGAGATACCTCGTGTACTCCTTTGTGCGCTGTAGAGGTACCTTCTGTACTCCTTTGTGCGCTGTAGAGATACCTTCTGTACTCCTTTGTGCGCTGTAGAGATACCTTCTGTACTCCTTTGTACGTTCTAGAGATATTTCCTGTACTCCTTTGTGCGCTGTAGAGATACCTTCTGTACTCCTTTGTGCGCTGTAGAGATACCTTCTGTACTCCTTTGTGCGCTGTAGAGATACCTTCTGTACTCCTTTGTGCGCTGTAGAGATACCTTCTGTACTCCTTTGTGCGCTGTAGAGATACCTTCTGTACTCCTTTGTGCGCTGTAGAGATACCTTCTGTACTCCTTTGTGCGCTGTAGAGATACCTTCTGTACTCCTTTGTGCGCTGTAGAGATACCTTCTGTACTCCTTTGTACGTTCTAGAGATATTTCCTGTACTCCTTTGTGCGCTGTAGAGATACCTTCTGTACTCCTTTGTACGCTGTAGAGATACCTCGTGTACTCCTTGGTACGTTCTAGAGATACTTCCTGTACTCCTTTGTGCGCTGTAGAGATACCTTCTGTACTCCTTTGTGCGCTGTAGAGATACCTTCTGTACTCCTTTGTGCGCTGTAGAGATACCTTCTGTACTCCTTTGTGCGCTGTAGAGATACCTTCTGTACTCCTTTGTGCGCTGTAGGGATACCTTCTGTACTCCTTTGTGCGCTGTAGAGGTACCTTCTGTACTCCTTTGTGCGCTGTAGAGATACCTTCTGTACTCCTTTGTGCGCTGTAGAGATACCTTCTGTACTCCTTTGTGCGCTGTAGAGACACCTTCTGTACTCCTTTGTGCGCTGTAGAGATACCTTCTGTACTCCTTTGTACGCTGTAGAGATACCTCGTGTACTCCTTTGTACGTTCTAGAGATATTTCTTGTACTCCTTTGTGCGCTGTAGAGATACCTTCTGTACTCCTTTGTGCGCTGTAGAGATACCTTCTGTACTCCTTTGTGCGCTGTAGAGATACCTTCTGTACTCCTTTGTGCGCTGTAGAGATACCTTCTGTACTCCTTTGTACGTTCTAGAGATATTTCCTGTACTCCTTTGCGCGCTGTAGAGATACCTTCTGTACTCCTTTGTGCGCTGTAGAGATACCTTCTGTACTCCTTTGTGGGCTGTAGAGATACCTTCTGTACTCCTTTGTACGTTCTATAGATATTTCCTGTACTCCTTTGTGCGCTGTAGAGATACCTTCTGTACTCCTTTGTGCGCTGTAGAGATACCTTCTGTACTCCTTTGTGGGCTGTAGAGATACCTTCTGTACTCCTTTGTACGCTGTAGAGATACCTCGTGTACTCCTTTGTGCGCTGTAGAGATACCTTCTGTACTCCTTTGTGCGCTGTAGAGATACCTTCTGTACTCCTTTGTGCGCTGTAGAGATACCTTCTGTACTCCTTTGTGCGCTGTAGAGATACCTTCTGTACTCCTTTGTACGCTGTAGAGATACCTCGTGTACTCCTTTGTACGTTCTAGAGATATTTCCTGTACTCCTTTGTGCGCTGTAGAGATACCTTCTGTACTTCTTTGTGCGCTGTAGAGATACCTTCTGTACTCCTTTGTGCGCTGTAGAGATACCTTCTGTACTCCTTTGTGCGCTGTAGAGATACCTTCTGTACTCCTTTGTGCGCTGTAGAGATACCTTCAGTACTCCTTTGTACGCTGTAGAGATACCTCGTGTACTCCTTTGTACGTTCTAGAGATATTTCCTGTACTTCTTTGTGCGCTGTAGAGATACCTTCTGTACTCCTTTGTGCGCTGTGGAGATACCTTCTGTACTCCTTAGTGCGCTGTAGAGATACCTCGTGTACTCGTTTGTGCGCTGTAGAGATACCTTCTGTACTCCTTTGTGCGCTGTAGAGATACCTTCTGTACTCCTTTGTGCGCTGTAGAGATACCTTCTGTACTCCTTTGTGCGCTGTAGAGATACCTTCTGTACTCCTTTGTGCGCTGTAGAGATACCTTCTGTACTCCTTTGTGCGCTGTAGAGATACCTTCTGTACTCCTTTGTGCGCTGTAGAGATACCTTCTGTACTCCTTTGTACGCTGTAGAGATACCTCGTGTACTCCTTTGTACGTTCTAGAGATATTTCCTGTACTCCTTTGTGCGCTGTAGAGATACCTTCTGTACTCCTTTGTGCGCTGTAGAGATACCTTCTGTACTCCTTTGTGCGCTGTAGAGATACCTTTTGTACTCCTTTGTGCGCTGTAGAGATACCTTCTGTACTCCTTTGTGCGCTGTAGAGATACCTTCTGTACTCCTTTGTACGCTGTAGAGAAACCTCGTGTACTCCTTTGTACGTTCTAGAGATATTTCCTGTACTCCTTTGTGCGCTGTAGAGATACCTTCTGTACTCCTGTGTGCGCTGTAGAGATACCTTCTGTACTCCTTTGTGCGCTGTAGAGATACCTTCTGTACTCCTTTGTGCGCTGTAGAGATACCTTCTGTACTCCTTTGTACGCTGTAGAGATACCTCGTGTAATCCTTTGTACGTTCTAGAGATATTTCCTGTACTACTTTGTGCGCTGTAGAGATACCTTCTGTACTCCTTTGTACTTTCTAGAGATATTTCCTGTACTCCTTTGTGCGCTGTAGAGATACCTTCTGTACTCCTTTGTGCGCTGTAGAGATACCTTCTGTACTCCTTTGTACGCTGTAGAGATACCTCGTGTACTCCTTTGTATGTTATTGAGATATTTCCTGTACTCCTTTGTGCGCTGTAGAGATACCTTCTGTACTCCTTTGTGCGCTGTAGAGATACCTTCTGTACTCCTTCGTGCGCTGTAGAGATACCTTCTGTACTCCTTTGTGCGCTGTAGAGATACCTTCTGTACTCCTTTTTACGCTGTAGAGATACCTCGTGTACTCCTTTGTACGTTCTAGAGATATTTCCTGTACTCCTTTGTGCGCTGTAGAGGTACCTTCTGTACTCCTTTGTGCGCTGTAGAGATACCTTCTGTACTCCTTTGTGCGCTGTAGAGATACCTTCTATACTCCTTTGTGCGCTGTAGAGATACCTTCTGTACTCCTTTGTGCGCTGTAGAGATACCTTCTGTACTCCTTTGTGCGCTGAAGAGATACCTTCTGTACTCCTTTGTGCGCTGTAGAGATACCTTCTGTACTCCTTTGTGCGCTGTAGAGATACCTTCTGTACTCCTTTGTGCGCTGTAGAGATACCTTCTGTACTCCTTTGTGCGCTGTAGAGATACCTTCTGTACTCCTTTGTACGCTGTTGAGATACCTCGTGTACTCCTTTGTACGTTCTAGAGATATTTCCTGTACTCCTTTGTGCGCTGTAGAGATACCTTCTGTACTCCTTTGTGCGCTGTAGAGATACCTTCTGTACTCCTTTGTGCGCTGTAGAGATACCTTCTGTACTCCTTTGTGCGCTGTAGAGATACCTTCTGTACTCCTTTGTACGTTCTAGAGATATTTCCTGTACTCCTTTGTGCGCTGTAGGGATACCTTCTGTACTCCTTTGTGCGCTGTAGAGATACCTTCTGTACTCCTTTGTGGGCTGTAGAGATACCTTCTGTACTCCTTTGTACGTTCTAGAGATATTTCCTGTTCTCCTTTGTGCGCTGTAGAGATACCTTCTGTACTCCTTTGTGCGCTGTAGAGATACCTTCTGTACTCCTTTGTGGGCTGTAGAGATACCTTCTGTACTCCTTTGTACGCTGTAGAGATACCTCGTGTACTCCTTTGTGCGCTGTAGAGGTACCTTCTGTACTCCTTTGTGCGCTGTAGAGATACCTTCTGTAACCCTTTGTGCGCTGTAGAGATACCTTCTGTACTCCTTTGTACGTTCTAGAGATATTTTCTGTACTCCTTTGTGCGCTGTAGAGATACCTTCTGTACTCCTTTGTGCGCTGTAGAGATTTCTTCTGTACTCCTTTGTGCGCTGTAGAGATACCTTCTGTACTCCTTTGTGCGCTGTAGAGATACCTTCTGTACTCCTTTGTACGCTGTAGAGATACCTCGTGTACTCCTTGGTACGTTCTAGAGATACTTCCTGTACTCCTTTGTGCGCTGTAGAGATACCTTCTGTACTCCTTTGTGCGCTGTAGAGATACCTACTGTACTCCTTTGTGCGCTGTAGAGATACCTTCTGTACTCCTTTGTGCGCTGTAGAGATACCTTTTGTACTCCTTTGTACGCTGTAGAGATACCTCGTGTACTCCTTTGTACGTTCTAGAGATATTTCCTGTACTCCTTTGTGCGCTGTAGAGATACCTTCTGTACTCCTTTGTGCGCTGTAGAGATACCTTCTGTACTCCTTTGTGCGCTGTAGAGATACCTTCTGTACTCCTTTGTGCGCTGTAGAGATACCTTCTGTACTCCTTTGTGCGCTGTAGAGATACCTTATGTACTCCTTTGTACGCTCTAGAGATACCTCGTGTACTCCTTTGTACGTTCTAGAGATATCTCCTGTACTCCTTTGTGCGCTGTAGAGATACCTTCTGTACTCCTTCGTGCGCTGTAGAGATACCTTCTGTACTCCTTTGTGCGCTGTAAAGATACCTCGTGTACTCCTTTGTGCGCTGTAGAGATACCTTCTGTACTCCTTTGTGTGCTGTAGAGATACCTTCTGTACTCCTTTGTACGCTGTAGAGATACCTCGTGTACTCCTTTGTACGTTCTAGAGATATTTCCTGTACTCCTTTGTGCGCTGTAGAGATACCTTCTGTACTCCTTTTTACGCTGTAGAGATACCTCGTGTACTCCTTTGTACGTTCTAGAGATATTTCCTGTACTCCTTTGTGCGCGGTAGAGATACCTTCTGTACTCCTTTGTGCGCTGTAGAGATACCTTCTGTACTCCTTTGTGCGCTGTAGAGATACCTTCTGTACTCGTTTGTGCGCTGTAGAGATACCTTCTGGACTCCTTTGTGCGCTGTAGAGATAACTTCTGTACTCCTTTGTGCGCTGTAGAGATACCTTCTGTACTCCTTTGTGCGCTGTAGAGATACCTTCTGTACTCCTTTGTGCGCTGTAGAGATACCTTCTGTACTCCTTTGTGCGCTGTAGAGATACCTTCTGTACTCCTTTGTGCGCTGTAGAGATACCTTCTGTACTCCTTTGTGCGCTGTAGAGATACCTTCTGTACTCCTTTGTGCGCTGTAGAGATACCTTCTGTACTCTTTTGTGCGCTCTAGAGATACCTTCTGTACTCCTTTGTGCGCTGTAGAGATACCTTCTGTACTCCTTTGTACGCTGTAGAGATACCTCGTGTACTCCTTTGTACGTTCTAGAGATATTTCCTGTACTCCTTTGTGCGCTGTAGAGATACCTTCTGTACTCATTTGTGCGCTGTAGAGATACCTTCTGTACTCCTTTGTGCGCTGTAGAGATACCTTCTGTACTCCTTTGTGCGCTGTAGAGATACCTTCTGTACTCCTATGTACGCTGTAGAGATACCTCGTGTACTCCTTTGTACGTTCTAGAGATATTTGCTGTACTCCTTTGTGCGCTGTAGAGATACCTTCTGTACTCCTTTGTGCGCTGTAGAGATACCTTCTGTACTCCTTTGTACGCTGTAGAGATACCTCGTGTACTCCTTTGTACGTTCTAGAGATATTTGCTGTACTCCTTTGTGCGCTGTAGAGATACCTTCTGTACTCCTTTGTGCGCTGTAGAGATACCTTCTGTACTCCTTTGTGCGCTCTAGAGATACCTTCTGTACTCCTTTGTGCGCTGTAGAGATACCTTCTGTACTCCTTTGTACGCTGTAGAGATACCTCGTGTACTCCTTTGTACGTTCTAGAGATATTTCCTGTACTCCTTTGTGCGCTGTAGAGATACCTTCTGTACTCCTTTGTGCGCTGTAGAGATACCTTCTGTACTCCTTTGTGCGCTGTAGAGATACCTTCTGTACTCCTTTGTGCGCTGTAGAGATACCTTCTGCACTCCTTTGTACGCTGTAGAGATACCTCGTGTACTCCTTTATTCGTTCTAGAGATATTTCCTGTACTCCTTTGTGCGCTGTAGAGATACCTTCTGTACTCCTTTGTGCGCTGTAGAGATACCTTCTGTACTCCTTTGTGCGCTGTAGAGATACCTTCTGTACTCCTTTGTGCGCTGTAGAGATACCTTCTGTACTCCTTTGTGCGCTGTAGGGATACCTTCTGTACTCCTTTGTGCGCTGTAGAGGTACCTTCTGTACTCCTTTGTGCGCTGTAGAGATACCTTCTGTACTCCTTTGTGCGCTGTAGAGATACCTTCTGTACTCCTTTGTGCGCTGTAGAGACACCTTCTGTACTCCTTTGTGCGCTGTAGAGATACCTTCTGTACTCCTTTGTACGCTGTAGAGATACCTCGTGTACTCCTTTGTACGTTCTATAGATATTTCCTGTACTCCTTTGTGCGCTGTAGAGATACCTTCTGTACTCCTTTGTGCGCTGTAGAGATACCTTCTGTACTCCTTTGTGCGCTGTAGAGATACCTTCTGTACTCCTTTGTGCGCTGTAGAGATACCTTCTGTACTCCTTTGTACGTTCTAGAGATATTTCCTGTACTCCTTTGTGCGCTGTAGAGATACCTTCTGTACTCCTTTGTGCGCTGTAGAGATACCTTCTGTACTCCTTTGTGGGCTGTAGAGATACCTTCTGTACTCCTTTGTACGTTCTAGAGATATTTCCTGTACTCCTTTGTGCGCTGTAGAGATACCTTCTGTACTCCTTTGTGCGCTGTAGAGATACCTTCTGTACTCCTTTGTGGGCTGTAGAGATACCTTCTGTACTCCTTTGTACGCTGTAGAGATACCTCGTGTACTCCTTTGTGCGCTGTAGAGGTACCTTCTGTACTCCTTTGTGCGCTGTAGAGATACCTTCTGTACTCCTTTGTGCGCTGTAGAGATACCTTCTGTACTCCTTTGTACGTTCTAGAGATATTTCCTGTACTCCTTTGTGCGCTGTAGAGATACCTTCTGTACTCCTTTGTGCGCTGTAGAGATACCTTCTGTACTCCTTTGTGCGCTGTAGAGATACCTTCTGTACTCCTTTGTGCGGTGTAGAGATACCTTCTGTACTCCTTTGTGCGCTGTAGAGATACCTTCTGTACTCCTTTGTGCGCTGTAGAGATACCTTCTGTACTCCTTTGTGCGCTGTAGAGATACCTTCTGTACTCCTTTGTGCGCTGTAGAGATACCTTCTGTACTCCTTTGTACGTTCTAGAGATATTTCCTGTACTCCTTTGTGCGCTGTAGAGATACCTTCTGTACTCCTTTGTACGCTGTAGAGATACCTCGTGTACTCCTTGGTACGTTCTAGAGATACTTCCAGTACTCCTTTGTGCGCTGTAGAGATACCTTCTGTACTCCTTTGTGCGCTGTAGAGATACCTTCTGTACTCCTTTGTGCGCTGTAGAGATACCTTCTGTACTCCTTTGTGCGCTGTAGAGATACCTTCTGTACTCCTTTGTGCGCTGTAGGGATACCTTCTGTACTCCTTTGTGCGCTGTAGAGGTACCTTCTGTACTCCTTTGTGCGCTGTAGAGATACCTTCTGTACTCCTTTGTGCGCTGTAGAGATACCTTCTGTACTCCTTTGTGCGCTGTAGAGACACCTTCTGTACTCCTTTGTGCGCTGTAGAGATACCTTCTGTACTCCTTTGTACGCTGTAGAGATACCTCGTGTACTCCTTTGTACGTTCTAGAGATATTTCTTGTACTCCTTTGTGCGCTGTAGAGATACCTTCTGTACTCCTTTGTGCGCTGTAGAGATACCTTCTGTACTCCTTTGTGCGCTGTAGAGATACCTTCTGTACTCCTTTGTGCGCTGTAGAGATACCTTCTGTACTCCTTTGTACGTTCTAGAGATATTTCCTGTACTCCTTTGCGCGCTGTAGAGATACCTTCTGTACTCCTTTGTGCGCTGTAGAGATACCTTCTGTACTCCTTTGTGGGCTGTAGAGATACCTTCTGTACTCCTTTGTACGTTCTATAGATATTTCCTGTACTCCTTTGTGCGCTGTAGAGATACCTTCTGTACTCCTTTGTGCGCTGTAGAGATACCTTCTGTACTCCTTTGTGGGCTGTAGAGATACCTTCTGTACTCCTTTGTACGCTGTAGAGATACCTCGTGTACTCCTTTGTGCGCTGTAGACATACCTTCTGTACTCCTTTGTGCGCTGTAGAGATACCTTCTGTACTCCTTTGTGCGCTGTAGAGATACCTTCTGTACTCCTTTGTGCGCTGTAGAGATACCTTCTGTACTCCTTTGTACGCTGTAGAGATACCTCGTGTACTCCTTTGTACGTTCTAGAGATATTTCCTGTACTCCTTTGTGCGCTGTAGAGATACCTTCTGTACTTCTTTGTGCGCTGTAGAGATACCTTCTGTACTCCTTTGTGCGCTGTAGAGATACCTTCTGTACTCCTTTGTGCGCTGTAGAGATACCTTCTGTACTCCTTTGTGCGCTGTAGAGATACCTTCAGTACTCCTTTGTACGCTGTAGAGATACCTCGTGTACTCCTTTGTACGTTCTAGAGATATTTCCTGTACTTCTTTGTGCGCTGTAGAGATACCTTCTGTACTCCTTTGTGCGCTGTGGAGATACCTTCTGTACTCCTTAGTGCGCTGTAGAGATACCTCGTGTACTCGTTTGTGCGCTGTAGAGATACCTTCTGTACTCCTTTGTGCGCTGTAGAGATACCTTCTGTACTCCTTTGTGCGCTGTAGAGATACCTTCTGTACTCCTTTGTGCGCTGTAGAGATACCTTCTGTACTCCTTTGTGCGCTGTAGAGATACCTTCTGTACTCCTTTGTGCGCTGTAGAGATACCTTCTGTACTCCTTTGTGCGCTGTAGAGATACCTTCTGTACTCCTTTGTACGCTGTAGAGATACCTCGTGTACTCCTTTGTACGTTCTAGAGATATTTCCTGTACTCCTTTGTGCGCTGTAGAGATACCTTCTGTACTCCTTTGTGCGCTGTAGAGATACCTTCTGTACTCCTTTGTGCGCTGTAGAGATACCTTTTGTACTCCTTTGTGCGCTGTAGAGATACCTTCTGTACTCCTTTGTGCGCTGTAGAGATACCTTCTGTACTCCTTTGTACGCTGTAGAGAAACCTCGTGTACTCCTTTGTACGTTCTAGAGATATTTCCTGTACTCCTTTGTGCGCTGTAGAGATACCTTCTGTACTCCTGTGTGCGCTGTAGAGATACCTTCTGTACTCCTTTGTGCGCTGTAGAGATACCTTCTGTACTCCTTTGTGCGCTGTAGAGATACCTTCTGTACTCCTTTGTACGCTGTAGAGATACCTCGTGTAATCCTTTGTACGTTCTAGAGATATTTCCTGTACTACTTTGTGCGCTGTAGAGATACCTTCTGTACTCCTTTGTACTTTCTAGAGATATTTCCTGTACTCCTTTGTGCGCTGTAGAGATACCTTCTGTACACCTTTGTGCGCTGTAGAGATACCTTCTGTACTCCTTTGTGCGCTGTAGAGATACCTTCTGTACTCCTTTGTGCGCTGTAGAGATACCTTCTGTACTCCTTTGTACGCTGTAGAGATACCTCGTGTACTCCTTTGTATGTTATTGAGATATTTCCTGTACTCCTTTGTGCGCTGTAGAGATACCTTCTGTACTCCTTTGTGCGCTGTAGAGATACCTTCTGTAATCCTTCGTGCGCTGTAGAGATACCTTCTGTACTCCTTTGTGCGCTGTAGAGATACCTTCTGTACTCCTTTTTACGCTGTAGAGATACCTCGTGTACTCCTTTGTACGTTCTAGAGATATTTCCTGTACTCCTTTGTGCGCTGTAGAGGTACCTTCTGTACTCCTTTGTGCGCTGTAGAGATACCTTCTGTACTCCTTTGTGCGCTGTAGAGATACCTTCTATACTCCTTTGTGCGCTGTAGAGATACCTTCTGTACTCCTTTGTGCGCTGTAGAGATACCTTCTGTACTCCTTTGTGCGCTGAAGAGATACCTTCTGTACTCCTTTGTGCGCTGTAGAGATACCTTCTGTACTCCTTTGTGCGCTGTAGAGATACCTTCTGTACTCCTTTGTGCGCTGTAGAGATACCTTCTGTACTCCTTTGTGCGCTGTAGAGATACCTTCTGTACTCCTTTGTGCGCTGTAGAGATACCTTCTGTACTCCTTTGTGCGCTGTAGAGATACCTTCTGTACTCCTTTGTGCGCTGTAGAGATACCTTCTGTACTCCTTTGTGCGCTGTAGAGATACCTTCTGTACTCCTTTGTGCGCTGTAGAGATACCTTCTGTACTCCTTTGTGCGCTGTAGAGATACCTTCTGTACTCCTTTGTGCGCTGTAGAGATACCTTCTGTACTCCTTTGTGCGCTGTAGAGATACCTTCTGTACTCCTTTGTGCTCTGTAGAGATACCTTCTGTACTCCTTTGTGCGCTGTAGAGATACCTTCTGTACTCCTTTGTGCGCTGTAGAGATACCTTCTGTACTCCTTTGTGCGCTGTAGAGATACCTTCTGTACTCCTTTGTGCGCTGTAGAGATACCTTCTGTACTCCTTTGTGCGCTGTAGAGATACCTTCTGTACTCCTTTGTACGCTGTAGAGATACCTCGTGTACTCCTTTGTACGTCCTAGAGATATTTCCTGTACTCCTTTGTGCGCTGTAGAGATACCTTCTGTACTCCTTTGTGCGCTGTAGAGATACCTTCTGTACTCCTTTGTGCACTGTAGAGATACCTTCTGTACTCCTTTGTGCGCTGTAGAGATACCTTCTGTACTCCTTAGTACGCTGTAGAGATACCTCGTGTACTCCTTTGTACGTTCTAGAGATATTTCCTGTACTCCTTTGTGCGCTGTAGAGATACCTTCTGTACTCCTTTGTACGCCGTAGAGATACCTCGTGTACTCCTGTGTACGTTCTAGAGATATTTCCTGTACTCCTTTGTGCGCTGTAGAGATACCTTCTGTACTCCTCTGTGCGCTGTAGAGATACCTTCTGTACTCCTTTGTGCGCTGTAGAGATACCTTCTGTACTCCTTTGTGCGCTGTAGAGATACCTTCTGTACTCCTTTGTACGTTCTAGAGATATTTCCTGTACTCCTTTGTGCGCTGTAGAGATACCTTCTGTATTCCTTTGTGCGCTGTAGAGATACCTTCTGTACTCCTTTGTACGCTGTAGAGATACCTCGTGTACTCCTTTGTACGTTCTAGAGATATTTCTCGTACTCCTTTGTGCGCTGTAGAGCTACCTTCTGTACTCCTTTGTGCGCTGTAGAGATACCTTCTGTACTCCTTTGTGCGCTGTAGAGATACCTTCTGTACTCCTCTTTACGCTCTAAAGATACCTCGTGTACTCCTTTGTACGTTCTAGAGATATTTCCTGTACTCCTTTGTGCGCTCTAGAGATACTTTCTGTACTCCTTTGTGCGCTGTAGAGATACCTTCTGTACTCCTTTGTGCGCTGTAGAGATACCTTCTGTACTCCTTTGTACGCTGTAGAGATACCTCTTGTACTCCTTTGTACGTTCTAGAGATATTTCCTGTACTCCTTTGTGCGCTGTAGAGATACCTTCTGTACTCCTCTGTGCGCTGTAGAGATACCTTCTGTACTCCTTTGTGCGCTGTGGAGATACCTTCTGTACTCCTTTGTGCGCTGTAGAGATACCTTCTGTACTCCTTTGTACGTTCTAGAGATATTTCCTGTACTCCTTTGTGCGCTGTAGAGATAACTTCTGTACTCCATTGTGCGCTGTAGAGATACCTTCTGTACTCCTTTGTGCGCTGTAGAGATACCTTCTGTACTCCTTTGTACGCTGTAGAGATACCTCGTGTACTCCTTTGAGCGCTGTAGAGATACCTTCTGTACTCCTTTGTGCGCTGTAGAGATACCTTCTGTACTCCTTTGTGCGCTGTAGAGATACCTTCTGTACTCCTTTGTACGTTCTAGAGATATTTCCTGTTCTCCTTTGTGCGCTGTAGAGATACCTTCTGTACTCCTTTGTGCGCTGTAGAGATACCTTCTGTACTCCTTTGTGCGCTGTAGAGATACCTTCTGTACTCCTTTGTACGCTGTAGAGATACCTCGTGTACTCCTTGGTACGTTCTATAGATATTTCCTGTACTCCTTTGTGCGCTGTAGAGATACCTTCTGTACTTCTTTGTGCGCTGTAGAGATACCTTCTGTACTCCTTTGTGCGCTGTAGAGATACCTTCTGTACTCCTTTGGGCGCTGTAGAGATACCTTCTGTACTCCTTTGTGCGCTGTAGAGATACCTTCTGTACTCCTTTGTGCGCTGTAGAGATACCTTCAGTACTCCTTTGTACGCTGTAGAGATACCTCGTGTACTCCTTTGTACGTTCTAGAGATATTTCCTGTACTTCTTTGTGCGCTGTAGAGATACCTTCTGTACTCCTTTGTGCGCTGTAGAGATACCTTCTGTACTCCTTAGTGCGCTGTAGAGATACCTCGTGTACTCGTTTGTGCGCTGTAGAGATACCTTCTGTACTCCTTTGTGCGCTGTAGAGAAACCTTCTGTACTCCTTTGTGCGCTGTAGAGATACCTTCTGTACTCCTTTGTGCGCTGTAGAGATACCTTCTGTACTCCTTTGTGCGCTGTAGAGATACCTTCTGTACTCCTTTGTGCGCTGTAGAGATACCTTCTGTACTCCTTTGTGCGCTGTAGAGATACCTTCTGTACTCCTTTGTACGTTCTAGAGATATTTCCTGTACTCCTTTGTGCGCTGTAGAGATACCTTCTGTACTCCTTTGTGCGCTGTAGAGATACCTTCTGTACTCCTTTGTGCGCTGTAGAGATACCTTCTGTACTCCTTTGTGCGCTGTAGAGATACCTTTTGTACTCCTTTGTACGCTGCAGAGATACCTCGTGTACTCCTTTGTACGTTCTAGAGATATTTCCTGTACTCCTTTGTGCGCTGTAGAGATACCTTCTGTACTCCTTTGTACGCTGTAGAGATACCTCGTGTACTCCTTTGTACGTTCTAGAGATATTTCCTGTACTCCTTTGTGCGCTGTAGAGATACCTTCTGTACTCCTTTGTGCGCTGTAGAGATACCTCGTGTACTCCTTTGTACGTTCTAGAGATATTTCCTGTACTCCTTTGTGCGCTGTAGAGATACCTTCTGTACTCCTTTGCGCGCTGTAGAGATACCTTCTGTACTCCTTCGTGCGCTGTAGAGATACCTTCTGTACTCCTTTGTGCGCTGTAGAGATACCTTTTGTACTCCTTTGTGCGCTGTAGAGATACCTTCTGTACTCCTTTGTGCGCTGTAGAGATACCTTCTGTACTTCTTTGTGCGCTGTAGAGATACCTTCTGTACTCCTTTGTGCGCTGTAGAGATACCTTCTGTACTCCTTTGTGCGCTGTAGAGATACCTTCTGTACTCCTTTGTGCGCTGTAGAGATACCTTCTGTACTCCTTTGTACGCTGTAGAGATACCTCGTGTACTCCTTTGTACGTTCTAGAGAAATTTCCTGTACTCCTTTGTGCGCTGTAGAGATACCTTCTGTACTCCTTTGTGAGCTGTAGAGATACCTTCTGTACTCCTTTGTGCGCTGTAGAGATACCTTCTGTTTTCCTTTGTGCGCTGTAGAGATACCTTCTGTACTCCTTTGTGCGCTGTAGAGATACCTTCTGTACTCCTTCGTACGCTGTAGAGATACCTCGTGTACTCCTTTGTACGTTCTAGAGATATTTCCTGTACTCCTTTGTGCGCTGTAGAGATACCTTCTGTACTCCTTTGTGCGCTGTAGAGATACCTTCTGTACTCCTTTGTACGCTGTAGAGATACCTCGTGTACTCCTTTGTACGTTCTAGAGATATTTCCTGTACTCCTTTGTGCGCTGTAGAGATACCTTCTGTACTCCTTTGTGCGCTGTAGAGATACTTTCTGTACTCCTTTGTGCGCTGTAGAGATACCTTCTGTACTCCTTTGTGCGCTGAAGAGATACCTTCTGTACTCCTTTGTGCGCTGTAGAGATACCTTCTCTACTCCTTTGTGCGCTGTAGAGATACCTTCTGTACTCCTTTGTGCGCTGTATAGATACCTTCTGTACTCCTTTGTGCGCTGTAGAGATACCTTCTGTACTCCTTTGTGCGCTGTAGAGATACCTCGTGTACTCCTTTGTACGTTCTAGAGATATTTCCTGTACTCCTTTGTGCGCTGTAGAGATATCTTCTGTACTCCTTTTTGCGCTGTAGAGATACCTTCTGTACTACTTTGTGCGCTGTAGAGATACCTTCTGTACTCCTTTGTGCGCTGTAGAGATACCTTCTGTACTCCTTTGTACGCTGTAGAGATACCTCGTGTACTCCTTTGTACGTTCTAGAGATATTTCCTGTACCCCTTTGTGCGCTGTAGAGATACCTTCTGTACTCCTTTGTGCGCTGTAGAGATACCTTCTGTACTCCTTTGTGCGCTGTAGAGATACCTTCTGTACTCCTTTGTGCGCTGTAGAGATACCTTCTGTACTCCTTTGTACGCTGTAGAGATACCTCGTGTACTCCTTTGTACGTTCTAGAGATATTTCCTGTACTCCTTTGTGCGCTGTAGAGATACCTTCTGTACTCCTTTGTGCGCTGTAGAGATACCTTCTGTACTCCTTTGTGCGCTGTAGAGATACCTTCTGTTTTCCTTTGTGCGCTGTAGAGATACCTTCTGTACTCCTTTGTGCGCTGTAGAGATACCTTCTGTACTCCTTCGTACGCTGTAGAGATACCTCGTGTACTCCTTTGTACGTTCTAGAGATATTTCCTGTACTCCTTTGTGCGCTGTAGAGATACCTTCTGTACTCCTTTGTGCGCTGTAGAGATACCTTCTGTACTCCTTTGTACGCTGTAAAGATACCTCGTGTACTCCTTTGTACGTTCTAGAGATATTTCTTGTACTCCTTTGTGCGCTGTAGAGATACCTTCTGTACTCCTTTGTGCGCTGTAGAGATACTTTCTGTACTCCTTTGTGCGCTGTAGAGATACCTTCTGTACTCCTTTGTGCGCTGAAGAGATACCTTCTGTACTCCTTTGTGCGCTGTAGAGATACCTTCTCTACTCCTTTGTGCGCTGTAGAGATACCTTCTGTACTCCTTTGTGCGCTGTATAGATACCTTCTGTACTCCTTTGTGCGCTGTAGAGATACCTTCTGTACTCCTTTGTGCGCTGTAGAGATACCTTCTGTACTCCTTTGTGCGCTGTAGAGATCCCTTCTGTACTCCTTTGTGCGCTGTACAGATACCTTCTGTACTCCTTTGTGCGCTGTAGAGATACCTTCTGTACTCCTTTGTGCGCTGTAGAGATACCTTCTGTACCCCTTTGTGCGCTGTAGAGATACCTCGTGTACTCCTTTGTACGTTCTAGAGATATTTCCTGTACTCCTTTGTGCGCTGTAGAGATACCTTCTGTACTCCTTTGTGCGCTGTAGAGATACCTTCTGTACTCTTTTGTGCGCTGTAGAGTTACCTTCTGTACTCCTTTGTGCGCTGTAGAGATACCTTCTGTACTCCTTTGTACGTTCTAGAGAAATTTCCTGTACTTCTTTGTGCGCTGTAGAGATACCTTCTGTACTCCTTTGTGCGCTGTAGAGATACCTTCTGTACTCCTTTGTGCGCTGTAGAGATACCTTCTGCACTCCTTTGTACGCTGTAGAGATACCTCGTGTACTCCTTTGTGCGCTGTAGAGATACCTTCTGTACTCCTTTGTGCGCTGTAGAGATACCTTCTGTACTCCTTTGTGCGCTGTAGAGATACCTTCTGTACTCCTTTGTACGTTCTAGAGATATTTCCTGTACTCCTTTGTGCGCTGTAGAGATACCTTCTGTACTCCTTTGTGCGCTGTAGAGATACCTTCTGTACTCCTTTGTGCGCTGTAGAGATACCTTCTGTACTCCTTTGTGCGCTGTAGAGATACCTTCTGTACTCCTTTGTACGCTGTAGAGATACCTCGTGTACTCCTTTGTACGTTCTAGAGATATTTCCTGTACTCCTTTGTGCGCTGTAGAGATACCTTCTGTACTCCTTTGTGCGCTGTAGAGATACCTTCTGTACTCTTTCGTGTGCTGTAGAGATACCTTCTGTACTCCTTTGTGCGCTGTAGAGATACCTTCTGTACTCCTTTGTACGTTGTAGAGATACCTCGTGTACTCTTTTGTACGTTCTAGAGATATTTCCTGTACTCCTTTGTGCGCTGTAGAGATACCTTCTGTACTCCTTTGTGCGCTGTAGAGATACCTTCTGTACTCCTTTGTGCGCTGTAGAGATACCTTCTGTACTCCTTTGTGCGCTGTAGAGACACCTTCTGTACTCCTTTGTGCGCTGTAGAGATACCTTCTGTACTCCTTTGTACGCTGTAGAGATACCTCGTGTACTCCTTTGTACGTTCTAGAGATATTTCCTGTACTCCTTTGTGCGCTGTAGAGATACCTTCTGTACTCCTTTGTGCGCTGTAGAGATACCTTCTGTACTCCTTTGTGCGCTGTAGAGATACCTTCTGTACTCCTTTGTGCGCTGTAGAGATACCTTCTGTACTCCTTTGTACGTTCTAGAGATATTTCCTGTACTCCTTTGTGCGCTGTAGAGATACCTTCTGTACTCCTTTGTGCGCTGTAGAGATACCTTCTGTACTCCTTTGTGGGCTGTAGAGATACCTTCTGTACTCCTTTGTACGTTCTATAGATATTTCCTGTACTTCTTTGTGCGCTGTAGAGATACCTTCTGTACTCCTTTGTGCGCTGTAGAGATACCTTCTGTACTCCTTTGTGGGCTGTAGAGATACCTTCTGTACTCCTTTGTACGCTGTAGAGATACCTCGTGTACTCCTTTGTGCGCTGTAGAGGTACCTTCTGTACTCCTTTGTGCGCTGTAGAGATACCTTCTGTACTCCTTTGTGCGCTGTAGAGATACCTTCTGTACTCCTTTGTACGTTCTAGAGATATTTCCTGTACTCCTTTGTGCACTGTAGAGATACCTTCTGTACTCCTTTGTGCGCTGTAGAGATACCTTCTGTACTCCTTTGTGCGCTGTAGAGATACCTTCTGTACTTCTTTGTGCGCTGTAGAGATACCTTCTGTACTCCTTTGTACGCTGTAGAGATACCTCGTGTACTCCTTGGTACGTTCTATAGATATTTCCTGTACTCCTTTGTGCGCTGTAGAGATACCTTCTGTACTTCTTTGTGCGCTGTAGAGATGCCTTCTGTACTCCTTTGTGCGCTGTAGAGATACCTTCTGTACTCCTTTGGGCGCTGTAGAGATACCTTCTGTACTCCTTTGTGCGCTGTAGAGATACCTTCTGTACTCCTTTGTGCGCTGTAGAGATACCTTCAGTACTCCTTTGTACGCTGTAGAGATACCTCGTGTACTCCTTTGTACGTTCTAGAGATATTTCCTGTACTTCTTTGTGCGCTGTAGAGATACCTTCTGTACTCCTTTGTGCGCTGTAGAGATACCTTCTGTACTCCTTAGTGCGCTGTAGAGATACCTCGTGTACTCGTTTGTGCGCTGTAGAGATACCTTCTGTACTCCTTTGTGCGCTGTAGAGAAACCTTCTGTACTCCTTTGTGCGCTGTAGAGATACCTTCTGTACTCCTTTGTGCGCTGTAGAGATACCTTCTGTACTCCTTTGTGCGCTGTAGAGATACCTTCTGTACTCCTTTGTGCGCTGTAGAGATACCTTCTGTACTCCTTTGTGCGCTGTAGAGATACCTTCTGTACTCCTTTGTACGCTGTAGAGATACCTCGTGTACTCCTTTGTACGTTCTAGAGATATTTCCTGTACTCCTTTGTGCGCTGTAGAGATACCTTCTGTACTCCTTTGTGCGCTGTAGAGATACCTTCTGTACTCCTTTGTGCGCTGTAGAGATACCTTCTGTACTCCTTTGTGCGCTGTAGAGATACCTTCTGTACTCCTTTGTACGCTGCAGAGATACCTCGTGTACTCCTTTGTACGTTCTAGAGATATTTCCTGTACTCCTTTGTGCGCTGTAGAGATACCTTCTGTACTCCTTTGTACGCTGTAGAGATACCTCGTGTACTCCTTTGTACGTTCTAGAGATATTTCCTGTACTCCTTTGTGCGCTGTAGAGATACCTTCTGTACTCCTTTGTGCGCTGTAGAGATACCTCGTGTACTCCTTTGTACGTTCTAGAGATATTTCCTGTACTCCTTTGTGCGCTGTAGAGATACCTTCTGTACTCCTTTGCGCGCTGTAGAGATACCTTCTGTACTCCTTCGTGCGCTGTAGAGATACCTTCTGTACTCCTTTGTGCGCTGTAGAGATACCTTTTGTACTCCTTTGTGCGCTGTAGAGATACCTTCTGTACTCCTTTGTGCGCTGTAGAGATACCTTCTGTACTTCTTTGTGCGCTGTAGAGATACCTTCTGTACTCCTTTGTGCGCTGTAGAGATACCTTCTGTACTCCTTTGTGCGCTGTAGAGATACCTTCTGTACTCCTTTGTGCGCTGTAGAGATACCTTCTGTACTCCTTTGTACGCTGTAGAGATACCTCGTGTACTCCTTTGTACGTTCTAGAGAAATTTCCTGTACTCCTTTGTGCGCTGTAGAGATACCTTCTGTACTCCTTTGTGAGCTGTAGAGATACCTTCTGTACTCCTTTGTGCGCTGTAGAGATACCTTCTGTTTTCCTTTGTGCGCTGTAGAGATACCTTCTGTACTCCTTTGTGCGCTGTAGAGATACCTTCTGTACTCCTTCGTACGCTGTAGAGATACCTCGTGTACTCCTTTGTACGTTCTAGAGATATTTCCTGTGCTCCTTTGTGCGCTGTAGAGATACCTTCTGTACTCCTTTGTGCGCTGTAGAGATACCTTCTGTACTCCTTTGTACGCTGTAGAGATACCTCGTGTACTCCTTTGTACGTTCTAGAGATATTTCCTGTACTCCTTTGTGCGCTGTAGAGATACCTTCTGTACTCCTTTGTGCGCTGTAGAGATACTTTCTGTACTCCTTTGTGCGCTGTAGAGATACCTTCTGTACTCCTTTGTGCGCTGAAGAGATACCTTCTGTACTCCTTTGTGCGCTGTAGAGATACCTTCTCTACTCCTTTGTGCGCTGTAGAGATACCTTCTGTACTCCTTTGTGCGCTGTATAGATACCTTCTGTACTCCTTTGTGCGCTGTAGAGATACCTTCTGTACTCCTTTGTGCGCTGTAGAGATACCTCGTGTACTCCTTTGTACGTTCTAGAGATATTTCCTGTACTCCTTTGTGCGCTGTAGAGATACCTTCTGTACTCCTTTTTGCGCTGTAGAGATACCTTCTGTACTCCTTTGTGCGCTGTAGAGATACCTTCTGTACTCCTTTGTGCGCTGTAGAGATACCTTCTGTACTCCTTTGTACGCTGTAGAGATACCTCGTGTACTCCTTTGTACGTTCTAGAGATATTTCCTGTACCCCTTTGTGCGCTGTAGAGATACCTTCTGTACTCCTTTGTGCGCTGTAGAGATACCTTCTGTACTCCTTTGTGCGCTGTAGAGATACCTTCTGTACTCCTTTGTGCGCTGTAGAGATACCTTCTGTACTCCTTTGTACGCTGTAGAGATACCTCGTGTACTCCTTTGTACGTTCTAGAGATATTTCCTGTACTCCTTTGTGCGCTGTAGAGATACCTTCTGTACTCCTTTGTGCGCTGTAGAGATACCTTCTGTACTCCTTTGTGCGCTGTAGAGATACCTTCTGTTTTCCTTTGTGCGCTGTAGAGATACCTTCTGTACTCCTTTGTGCGCTGTAGAGATACCTTCTGTACTCCTTCGTACGCTGTAGAGATACCTCGTGTACTCCTTTGTACGTTCTAGAGATATTTCCTGTACTCCTTTGTGCGCTGTAGAGATACCTTCTGTACTCCTTTGTGCGCTGTAGAGATACCTTCTGTACTCCTTTGTACGCTGTAAAGATACCTCGTGTACTCCTTTGTACGTTCTAGAGATATTTCTTGTACTCCTTTGTGCGCTGTAGAGATACCTTCTGTACTCCTTTGTGCGCTGTAGAGATACTTTCTGTACTCCTTTGTGCGCTGTAGAGATACCTTCTGTACTCCTTTGTGCGCTGAAGAGATACCTTCTGTACTCCTTTGTGCGCTGTAGAGATACCTTCTCTACTCCTTTGTGCGCTGTAGAGATACCTTCTGTACTCCTTTGTGCGCTGTATAGATACCTTCTGTACTCCTTTGTGCGCTGTAGAGATACCTTCTGTACTCCTTTGTGCGCTGTAGAGATACCTTCTGTACTCCTTTGTGCGCTGTAGAGATCCCTTCTGTACTCCTTTGTGCGCTGTACAGATACCTTCTGTACTCCTTTGTGCGCTGTAGAGATACCTTCTGTACTCCTTTGTGCGCTGTAGAGATACCTTCTGTACTCCTTTGTGCGCTGTAGAGATACCTCGTGTACTCCTTTGTACGTTCTAGAGATATTTCCTGTACTCCTTTGTGCGCTGTAGAGATACCTTCTGTACTCCTTTGTGCGCTGTAGAGATACCTTCTGTACTCTTTTGTGCGCTGTAGAGTTACCTTCTGTACTCCTTTGTGCGCTGTAGAGATACCTTCTATACTCCTTTGTACGTTCTAGAGAAATTTCCTGTACTTCTTTGTGCGCTGTAGAGATACCTTCTGTACTCCTTTGTGCGCTGTAGAGATACCTTCTGTACTCCTTTGTGCGCTGTAGAGATACCTTCTGCACTCCTTTGTACGCTGTAGAGATAGCTCGTGTACTCCTTTGTGCGCTGTAGAGATACCTTCTGTACTCCTTTGTGCGCTGTAGAGATACCTTCTGTACTCCTTTGTGCGCTGTAGAGATACCTTCTGTACTCCTTTGTACGTTCTAGAGATATTTCCTGTACTCCTTTGTGCGCTGTAGAGATACCTTCTGTACTCCTTTGTGCGCTGTAGAGATACCTTCTGTACTCCTTTGTGCGCTGTAGAGATACCTTCTGTACTCCTTTGTGCGCTGTAGAGATACCTTCTGTACTCCTTTGTACGCTGTAGAGATACCTCGTGTACTCCTTTGTACGTTCTAGAGATATTTCCTGTACTCCTTTGTGCGCTGTAGAGATACCTTCTGTACTCCTTTGTGCGCTGTAGAGATACCTTCTGTACTCTTTCGTGTGCTGTAGAGATACCTTCTGTACTCCTTTGTGCGCTGTAGAGATACCTTCTGTACTCCTTTGTACGTTGTAGAGATACCTCGTGTACTCTTTTGTACGTTCTAGAGATATTTCCTGTACTCCTTTGTGCGCTGTAGAGATACCTTCTGTACTCCTTTGTGCGCTGTAGAGATACCTTCTGTACTCCTTTGTGCGCTGTAGAGATACCTTCTGTACTCCTTTGTGCGCTGTAGAGATACCTTCTGTACTCCTTTATGCGCTGTAGAGATACCTTCTGTACTCCTTTGTGCGCTGTAGAGATACCTTCTGTACTCCTTTGTGCGCTGTAGAGATGCCTTCTGTACATCATTGTACGCTGTAGAGATACCTCGTGTACTCCTTTGTACGTTCTAGAGATATTTCCTGTACTCCTTTGTGCGCTGTAGAGATACCTTCTGTACTCCTTTGTGCGCTGTAGAGATACCTTCTGCACTCCTTTGTGCGCTGTAGAGATACTTTCTGTACTCCTTTGTGCGCTGTAGAGATACCTTCTGTACTCCTTTGTGCGCTGTAGAGATACCTTCTGTACTCCTTTGTACGCTGTAGAGATACCTCGTGTACTCCTTTGTACGTTCTAGAGATATTTCCTGTACTCCTTTGTGCGCTGTAGAGATACCTTCTGTACTCCTTTGTACGCTGTAGAGATACCTCGTGTACTCCTTTGTACGTTCTAGAGATATTTCCTGTACTCCTTTGTGCGCTGTAGAGATACCTTCTGTACTCCTTTGCGCGCTGTAGAGATACCTTCTGTACTCCTTCGTGCGCTGTAGAGATACCTTCTGTACTCCTTTGTGCGCTGTAGAGATACCTTTTGTACTCCTTTGTGCGCTGTAGAGATACCTTCTGTACTCCTTTGTGCGCTGTAGAGATACCTTCTGTACTTCTTTGTGCGCTGTAGAGATACCTTCTGTACTCCTTTGTGCGCTGTAGAGATACCTTCTGTACTCCTTTGTGCGCTGTAGAGATACCTTCTGTACTCCTTTGTGCGCTGTAGAGATACCTTCTGTACTCCTTTGTACGCTGTAGAGATACCTCGTGTACTCCTTTGTACGTTCTAGAGAAATTTCCTGTACTCCTTTGTGCGCTGTAGAGATACCTTCTGTACTCCTTTGTGAGCTGTAGAGATACCTTCTGTACTCCTTTGTGCGCTGTAGAGATACCTTCTCTTTTCCTTTGTGCGCTGTAGAGATACCTTCTGTACTCCTTTGTGCGCTGTAGAGATACCTTCTGTACTCCTTCGTACGCTGTAGAGATACCTCGTGTACTCCTTTGTACGTTCTAGAGATATTTCCTGTACTCCTTTGTGCGCTGTAGAGATACCTTCTGTACTCCTTTGTGCGCTGTAGAGATACCTTCTGTACTCCTTTGTACGCTGTAGAGATACCTCGTGTACTCCTTTGTACGTTCTAGAGATATTTCCTGTACTCCTTTGTGCGCTGTAGAGATACCTTCTGTACTCCTTTGTGCGCTGTAGAGATACTTTCTGTACTCCTTTGTGCGCTGTAGAGATACCTTCTGTACTCCTTTGTGCGCTGAAGAGATACCTTCTGTACTCCTTTGTGCGCTGTAGAGATACCTTCTCTACTCCTTTGTGCGCTGTAGAGATACCTTCTGTACTCCTTTGTGCGCTGTATAGATACCTTCTGTACTCCTTTGTGCGCTGTAGAGATACCTTCTGTACTCCTTTGTGCGCTGTAGAGATACCTCGTGTACTCCTTTGTACGTTCTAGAGATATTTCCTGTACTCCTTTGTGCGCTGTAGAGATACCTTCTGTACTCCTTTTTGCGCTGTAGAGATACCTTCTGTACTCCTTTGTGCGCTGTAGAGATACCTTCTGTACTCCTTTGTGCGCTGTAGAGATACCTTCTGTACTCCTTTGTACGCTGTAGAGATACCTCGTGTACTCCTTTGTACGTTCTAGAGATATTTCCTGTACCCCTTTGTGCGCTGTAGAGATACCTTCTGTACTCCTTTGTGCGCTGTAGAGATACCTTCTGTACTCCTTTGTGCGCTGTAGAGATACCTTCTGTACTCCTTTGTGCGCTGTAGAGATACCTTCTGTACTCCTTTGTACGCTGTAGAGATACCTCGTGTACTCCTTTGTACGTTCTAGAGATATTTCCTGTACTCCTTTGTGCGCTGTAGAGATACCTTCTGTACTCCTTTGTGCGCTGTAGAGATACCTCGTGTACTCCTTTGTACGTTCTAGAGATATTTCCTGTACTCCTTTGTGCGCTGTAGAGATACCTTCTGTACTCCTTTGCGCGCTGTAGAGATACCTTCTGTACTCCTTCGTGCGCTGTAGAGATACCTTCTGTACTCCTTTGTGCGCTGTAGAGATACCTTTTGTACTCCTTTGTGCGCTGTAGAGATACCTTCTGTACTCCTTTGTGCGCTGTAGAGATACCTTCTGTACTTCTTTGTGCGCTGTAGAGATACCTTCTGTACTCCTTTGTGCGCTGTAGAGATACCTTCTGTACTCCTTTGTGCGCTGTAGAGATACCTTCTGTACTCCTTTGTGCGCTGTAGAGATACCTTCTGTACTCCTTTGTACGCTGTAGAGATACCTCGTGTACTCCTTTGTACGTTCTAGAGAAATTTCCTGTACTCCTTTGTGCGCTGTAGAGATACCTTCTGTACTCCTTTGTGAGCTGTAGAGATACCTTCTGTACTCCTTTGTGCGCTGTAGAGATACCTTCTGTTTTCCTTTGTGCGCTGTAGAGATACCTTCTGTACTCCTTTGTGCGCTGTAGAGATACCTTCTGTACTCCTTCGTACGCTGTAGAGATACCTCGTGTACTCCTTTGTACGTTCTAGAGATATTTCCTGTACTCCTTTGTGCGCTGTAGAGATACCTTCTGTACTCCTTTGTGCGCTGTAGAGATACCTTCTGTACTCCTTTGTACGCTGTAGAGATACCTCGTGTACTCCTTTGTACGTTCTAGAGATATTTCCTGTACTCCTTTGTGCGCTGTAGAGATACCTTCTGTACTCCTTTGTGCGCTGTAGAGATACTTTCTGTACTCCTTTGTGCGCTGTAGAGATACCTTCTGTACTCCTTTGTGCGCTGAAGAGATACCTTCTGTACTCCTTTGTGCGCTGTAGAGATACCTTCTCTACTCCTTTGTGCGCTGTAGAGATACCTTCTGTACTCCTTTGTGCGCTGTATAGATACCTTCTGTACTCCTTTGTGCGCTGTAGAGATACCTTCTGTACTCCTTTGTGCGCTGTAGAGATACCTCGTGTACTCCTTTGTACGTTCTAGAGATATTTCCTGTACTCCTTTGTGCGCTGTAGAGATATCTTCTGTACTCCTTTTTGCGCTGTAGAGATACCTTCTGTACTACTTTGTGCGCTGTAGAGATACCTTCTGTACTCCTTTGTGCGCTGTAGAGATACCTTCTGTACTCCTTTGTACGCTGTAGAGATACCTCGTGTACTCCTTTGTACGTTCTAGAGATATTTCCTGTACCCCTTTGTGCGCTGTAGAGATACCTTCTGTACTCCTTTGTGCGCTGTAGAGATACCTTCTGTACTCCTTTGTGCGCTGTAGAGATACCTTCTGTACTCCTTTGTGCGCTGTAGAGATACCTTCTGTACTCCTTTGTACGCTGTAGAGATACCTCGTGTACTCCTTTGTACGTTCTAGAGATATTTCCTGTACTCCTTTGTGCGCTGTAGAGATACCTTCTGTACTCCTTTGTGCGCTGTAGAGATACCTTCTGTACTCCTTTGTGCGCTGTAGAGATACCTTCTGTTTTCCTTTGTGCGCTGTAGAGATACCTTCTGTACTCCTTTGTGCGCTGTAGAGATACCTTCTGTACTCCTTCGTACGCTGTAGAGATACCTCGTGTACTCCTTTGTACGTTCTAGAGATATTTCCTGTACTCCTTTGTGCGCTGTAGAGATACCTTCTGTACTCCTTTGTGCGCTGTAGAGATACCTTCTGTACTCCTTTGTACGCTGTAAAGATACCTCGTGTACTCCTTTGTACGTTCTAGAGATATTTCTTGTACTCCTTTGTGCGCTGTAGAGATACCTTCTGTACTCCTTTGTGCGCTGTAGAGATACTTTCTGTACTCCTTTGTGCGCTGTAGAGATACCTTCTGTACTCCTTTGTGCGCTGAAGAGATACCTTCTGTACTCCTTTGTGCGCTGTAGAGATACCTTCTCTACTCCTTTGTGCGCTGTAGAGATACCTTCTGTACTCCTTTGTGCGCTGTATAGATACCTTCTGTACTCCTTTGTGCGCTGTAGAGATACCTTCTGTACTCCTTTGTGCGCTGTAGAGATACCTTCTGTACTCCTTTGTGCGCTGTAGAGATCCCTTCTGTACTCCTTTGTGCGCTGTACAGATACCTTCTGTACTCCTTTGTGCGCTGTAGAGATACCTTCTGTACTCCTTTGTGCGCTGTAGAGATACCTTCTGTACCCCTTTGTGCGCTGTAGAGATACCTCGTGTACTCCTTTGTACGTTCTAGAGATATTTCCTGTACTCCTTTGTGCGCTGTAGAGATACCTTCTGTACTCCTTTGTGCGCTGTAGAGATACCTTCTGTACTCTTTTGTGCGCTGTAGAGTTACCTTCTGTACTCCTTTGTGCGCTGTAGAGATACCTTCTGTACTCCTTTGTACGTTCTAGAGAAATTTCCTGTACTTCTTTGTGCGCTGTAGAGATACCTTCTGTACTCCTTTGTGCGCTGTAGAGATACCTTCTGTACTCCTTTGTGCGCTGTAGAGATACCTTCTGCACTCCTTTGTACGCTGTAGAGATACCTCGTGTACTCCTTTGTGCGCTGTAGAGATACCTTCTGTACTCCTTTGTGCGCTGTAGAGATACCTTCTGTACTCCTTTGTGCGCTGTAGAGATACCTTCTGTACTCCTTTGTACGTTCTAGAGATATTTCCTGTACTCCTTTGTGCGCTGTAGAGATACCTTCTGTACTCCTTTGTGCGCTGTAGAGATACCTTCTGTACTCCTTTGTGCGCTGTAGAGATACCTTCTGTACTCCTTTGTGCGCTGTAGAGATACCTTCTGTACTCCTTTGTACGCTGTAGAGATACCTCGTGTACTCCTTTGTACGTTCTAGAGATATTTCCTGTACTCCTTTGTGCGCTGTAGAGATACCTTCTGTACTCCTTTGTGCGCTGTAGAGATACCTTCTGTACTCTTTCGTGTGCTGTAGAGATACCTTCTGTACTCCTTTGTGCGCTGTAGAGATACCTTCTGTACTCCTTTGTACGTTGTAGAGATACCTCGTGTACTCTTTTGTACGTTCTAGAGATATTTCCTGTACTCCTTTGTGCGCTGTAGAGATACCTTCTGTACTCCTTTGTGCGCTGTAGAGATACCTTCTGTACTCCTTTGTGCGCTGTAGAGATACCTTCTGTACTCCTTTGTGCGCTGTAGAGACACCTTCTGTACTCCTTTGTGCGCTGTAGAGATACCTTCTGTACTCCTTTGTACGCTGTAGAGATACCTCGTGTACTCCTTTGTACGTTCTAGAGATATTTCCTGTACTCCTTTGTGCGCTGTAGAGATACCTTCTGTACTCCTTTGTGCGCTGTAGAGATACCTTCTGTACTCCTTTGTGCGCTGTAGAGATACCTTCTGTACTCCTTTGTGCGCTGTAGAGATACCTTCTGTACTCCTTTGTACGTTCTAGAGATATTTCCTGTACTCCTTTGTGCGCTGTAGAGATACCTTCTGTACTCCTTTGTGCGCTGTAGAGATACCTTCTGTACTCCTTTGTGGGCTGTAGAGATACCTTCTGTACTCCTTTGTACGTTCTATAGATATTTCCTGTACTTCTTTGTGCGCTGTAGAGATACCTTCTGTACTCCTTTGTGCGCTGTAGAGATACCTTCTGTACTCCTTTGTGGGCTGTAGAGATACCTTCTGTACTCCTTTGTACGCTGTAGAGATACCTCGTGTACTCCTTTGTGCGCTGTAGAGGTACCTTCTGTACTCCTTTGTGCGCTGTAGAGATACCTTCTGTACTCCTTTGTGCGCTGTAGAGATACCTTCTGTACTCCTTTGTACGTTCTAGAGATATTTCCTGTACTCCTTTGTGCACTGTAGAGATACCTTCTGTACTCCTTTGTGCGCTGTAGAGATACCTTCTGTACTCCTTTGTGCGCTGTAGAGATACCTTCTGTACTTCTTTGTGCGCTGTAGAGATACCTTCTGTACTCCTTTGTACGCTGTAGAGATACCTCGTGTACTCCTTGGTACGTTCTATAGATATTTCCTGTACTCCTTTGTGCGCTGTAGAGATACCTTCTGTACTTCTTTGTGCGCTGTAGAGATGCCTTCTGTACTCCTTTGTGCGCTGTAGAGATACCTTCTGTACTCCTTTGGGCGCTGTAGAGATACCTTCTGTACTCCTTTGTGCGCTGTAGAGATACCTTCTGTACTCCTTTGTGCGCTGTAGAGATACCTTCAGTACTCCTTTGTACGCTGTAGAGATACCTCGTGTACTCCTTTGTACGTTCTAGAGATATTTCCTGTACTTCTTTGTGCGCTGTAGAGATACCTTCTGTACTCCTTTGTGCGCTGTAGAGATACCTTCTGTACTCCTTAGTGCGCTGTAGAGATACCTCGTGTACTCGTTTGTGCGCTGTAGAGATACCTTCTGTACTCCTTTGTGCGCTGTAGAGAAACCTTCTGTACTCCTTTGTGCGCTGTAGAGATACCTTCTGTACTCCTTTGTGCGCTGTAGAGATACCTTCTGTACTCCTTTGTGCGCTGTAGAGATACCTTCTGTACTCCTTTGTGCGCTGTAGAGATACCTTCTGTACTCCTTTGTGCGCTGTAGAGATACCTTCTGTACTCCTTTGTACGCTGTAGAGATACCTCGTGTACTCCTTTGTACGTTCTAGAGATATTTCCTGTACTCCTTTGTGCGCTGTAGAGATACCTTCTGTACTCCTTTGTGCGCTGTAGAGATACCTTCTGTACTCCTTTGTGCGCTGTAGAGATACCTTCTGTACTCCTTTGTGCGCTGTAGAGATACCTTCTGTACTCCTTTGTACGCTGCAGAGATACCTCGTGTACTCCTTTGTACGTTCTAGAGATATTTCCTGTACTCCTTTGTGCGCTGTAGAGATACCTTCTGTACTCCTTTGTACGCTGTAGAGATACCTCGTGTACTCCTTTGTACGTTCTAGAGATATTTCCTGTACTCCTTTGTGCGCTGTAGAGATACCTTCTGTACTCCTTTGTGCGCTGTAGAGATACCTCGTGTACTCCTTTGTACGTTCTAGAGATATTTCCTGTACTCCTTTGTGCGCTGTAGAGATACCTTCTGTACTCCTTTGCGCGCTGTAGAGATACCTTCTGTACTCCTTCGTGCGCTGTAGAGATACCTTCTGTACTCCTTTGTGCGCTGTAGAGATACCTTTTGTACTCCTTTGTGCGCTGTAGAGATACCTTCTGTACTCCTTTGTGCGCTGTAGAGATACCTTCTGTACTTCTTTGTGCGCTGTAGAGATACCTTCTGTACTCCTTTGTGCGCTGTAGAGATACCTTCTGTACTCCTTTGTGCGCTGTAGAGATACCTTCTGTACTCCTTTGTGCGCTGTAGAGATACCTTCTGTACTCCTTTGTACGCTGTAGAGATACCTCGTGTACTCCTTTGTACGTTCTAGAGAAATTTCCTGTACTCCTTTGTGCGCTGTAGAGATACCTTCTGTACTCCTTTGTGAGCTGTAGAGATACCTTCTGTACTCCTTTGTGCGCTGTAGAGATACCTTCTGTTTTCCTTTGTGCGCTGTAGAGATACCTTCTGTACTCCTTTGTGCGCTGTAGAGATACCTTCTGTACTCCTTCGTACGCTGTAGAGATACCTCGTGTACTCCTTTGTACGTTCTAGAGATATTTCCTGTACTCCTTTGTGCGCTGTAGAGATACCTTCTGTACTCCTTTGTGCGCTGTAGAGATACCTTCTGTACTCCTTTGTACACTGTAGAGATACCTCGTGTACTCCTTTGTACGTTCTAGAGATATTTCCTGTACTCCTTTGTGCGCTGTAGAGATACCTTCTGTACTCCTTTGTGCGCTGTAGAGATACTTTCTGTACTCCTTTGTGCGCTGTAGAGATACCTTCTGTACTCCTTTGTGCGCTGAAGAGATACCTTCTGTACTCCTTTGTGCGCTGTAGAGATACCTTCTCTACTCCTTTGTGCGCTGTAGAGATACCTTCTGTACTCCTTTGTGCGCTGTATAGATACCTTCTGTACTCCTTTGTGCGCTGTAGAGATACCTTCTGTACTCCTTTGTGCGCTGTAGAGATACCTCGTGTACTCCTTTGTACGTTCTAGAGATATTTCCTGTACTCCTTTGTGCGCTGTAGAGATACCTTCTGTACTCCTTTTTGCGCTGTAGAGATACCTTCTGTACTCCTTTGTGCGCTGTAGAGATACCTTCTGTACTCCTTTGTGCGCTGTAGAGATACCTTCTGTACTCCTTTGTACGCTGTAGAGATACCTCGTGTACTCCTTTGTACGTTCTAGAGATATTTCCTGTACCCCTTTGTGCGCTGTAGAGATACCTTCTGTACTCCTTTGTGCGCTGTAGAGATACCTTCTGTACTCCTTTGTGCGCTGTAGAGATACCTTCTGTACTCCTTTGTGCGCTGTAGAGATACCTTCTGTACTCCTTTGTACGCTGTAGAGATACCTCGTGTACTCCTTTGTACGTTCTAGAGATATTTCCTGTACTCCTTTGTGCGCTGTAGAGATACCTTCTGTACTCCTTTGTGCGCTGTAGAGATACCTTCTGTACTCCTTTGTGCGCTGTAGAGATACCTTCTGTTTTCCTTTGTGCGCTGTAGAGATACCTTCTGTACTCCTTTGTGCGCTGTAGAGATACCTTCTGTACTCCTTCGTACGCTGTAGAGATACCTCGTGTACTCCTTTGTACGTTCTAGAGATATTTCCTGTACTCCTTTGTGCGCTGTAGAGATACCTTCTGTACTCCTTTGTGCGCTGTAGAGATACCTTCTGTACTCCTTTGTACGCTGTAAAGATACCTCGTGTACTCCTTTGTACGTTCTAGAGATATTTCTTGTACTCCTTTGTGCGCTGTAGAGATACCTTCTGTACTCCTTTGTGCGCTGTAGAGATACTTTCTGTACTCCTTTGTGCGCTGTAGAGATACCTTCTGTACTCCTTTGTGCGCTGAAGAGATACCTTCTGTACTCCTTTGTGCGCTGTAGAGATACCTTCTCTACTCCTTTGTGCGCTGTAGAGATACCTTCTGTACTCCTTTGTGCGCTGTATAGATACCTTCTGTACTCCTTTGTGCGCTGTAGAGATACCTTCTGTACTCCTTTGTGCGCTGTAGAGATACCTTCTGTACTCCTTTGTGCGCTGTAGAGATCCCTTCTGTACTCCTTTGTGCGCTGTACAGATACCTTCTGTACTCCTTTGTGCGCTGTAGAGATACCTTCTGTACTCCTTTGTGCGCTGTAGAGATACCTTCTGTACTCCTTTGTGCGCTGTAGAGATACCTCGTGTACTCCTTTGTACGTTCTAGAGATATTTCCTGTACTCCTTTGTGCGCTGTAGAGATACCTTCTGTACTCCTTTGTGCGCTGTAGAGATACCTTCTGTACTCTTTTGTGCGCTGTAGAGTTACCTTCTGTACTCCTTTGTGCGCTGTAGAGATACCTTCTATACTCCTTTGTACGTTCTAGAGAAATTTCCTGTACTTCTTTGTGCGCTGTAGAGATACCTTCTGTACTCCTTTGTGCGCTGTAGAGATACCTTCTGTACTCCTTTGTGCGCTGTAGAGATACCTTCTGCACTCCTTTGTACGCTGTAGAGATACCTCGTGTACTCCTTTGTGCGCTGTAGAGATACCTTCTGTACTCCTTTGTGCGCTGTAGAGATACCTTCTGTACTCCTTTGTGCGCTGTAGAGATACCTTCTGTACTCCTTTGTACGTTCTAGAGATATTTCCTGTACTCCTTTGTGCGCTGTAGAGATACCTTCTGTACTCCTTTGTGCGCTGTAGAGATACCTTCTGTACTCCTTTGTGCGCTGTAGAGATACCTTCTGTACTCCTTTGTGCGCTGTAGAGATACCTTCTGTACTCCTTTGTACGCTGTAGAGATACCTCGTGTACTCCTTTGTACGTTCTAGAGATATTTCCTGTACTCCTTTGTGCGCTGTAGAGATACCTTCTGTACTCCTTTGTGCGCTGTAGAGATACCTTCTGTACTCTTTCGTGTGCTGTAGAGATACCTTCTGTACTCCTTTGTGCGCTGTAGAGATACCTTCTGTACTCCTTTGTACGTTGTAGAGATACCTCGTGTACTCTTTTGTACGTTCTAGAGATATTTCCTGTACTCCTTTGTGCGCTGTAGAGATACCTTCTGTACTCCTTTGTGCGCTGTAGAGATACCTTCTGTACTCCTTTGTGCGCTGTAGAGATACCTTCTGTACTCCTTTGTGCGCTGTAGAGATACCTTCTGTACTCCTTTATGCGCTGTAGAGATACCTTCTGTACTCCTTTGTGCGCTGTAGAGATACCTTCTGTACTCCTTTGTGCGCTGTAGAGATGCCTTCTGTACATCATTGTACGCTGTAGAGATACCTCGTGTACTCCTTTGTACGTTCTAGAGATATTTCCTGTACTCCTTTGTGCGCTGTAGAGATACCTTCTGTACTCCTTTGTGCGCTGTAGAGATACCTTCTGCACTCCTTTGTGCGCTGTAGAGATACTTTCTGTACTCCTTTGTGCGCTGTAGAGATACCTTCTGTACTCCTTTGTGCGCTGTAGAGATACCTTCTGTACTCCTTTGTACGCTGTAGAGATACCTCGTGTACTCCTTTGTACGTTCTAGAGATATTTCCTGTACTCCTTTGTGCGCTGTAGAGATACCTTCTGTACTCCTTTGTACGCTGTAGAGATACCTCGTGTACTCCTTTGTACGTTCTAGAGATATTTCCTGTACTCCTTTGTGCGCTGTAGAGATACCTTCTGTACTCCTTTGCGCGCTGTAGAGATACCTTCTGTACTCCTTCGTGCGCTGTAGAGATACCTTCTGTACTCCTTTGTGCGCTGTAGAGATACCTTTTGTACTCCTTTGTGCGCTGTAGAGATACCTTCTGTACTCCTTTGTGCGCTGTAGAGATACCTTCTGTACTTCTTTGTGCGCTGTAGAGATACCTTCTGTACTCCTTTGTGCGCTGTAGAGATACCTTCTGTACTCCTTTGTGCGCTGTAGAGATACCTTCTGTACTCCTTTGTGCGCTGTAGAGATACCTTCTGTACTCCTTTGTACGCTGTAGAGATACCTCGTGTACTCCTTTGTACGTTCTAGAGAAATTTCCTGTACTCCTTTGTGCGCTGTAGAGATACCTTCTGTACTCCTTTGTGAGCTGTAGAGATACCTTCTGTACTCCTTTGTGCGCTGTAGAGATACCTTCTCTTTTCCTTTGTGCGCTGTAGAGATACCTTCTGTACTCCTTTGTGCGCTGTAGAGATACCTTCTGTACTCCTTCGTACGCTGTAGAGATACCTCGTGTACTCCTTTGTACGTTCTAGAGATATTTCCTGTACTCCTTTGTGCGCTGTAGAGATACCTTCTGTACTCCTTTGTGCGCTGTAGAGATACCTTCTGTACTCCTTTGTACGCTGTAGAGATACCTCGTGTACTCCTTTGTACGTTCTAGAGATATTTCCTGTACTCCTTTGTGCGCTGTAGAGATACCTTCTGTACTCCTTTGTGCGCTGTAGAGATACTTTCTGTACTCCTTTGTGCGCTGTAGAGATACCTTCTGTACTCCTTTGTGCGCTGAAGAGATACCTTCTGTACTCCTTTGTGCGCTGTAGAGATACCTTCTCTACTCCTTTGTGCGCTGTAGAGATACCTTCTGTACTCCTTTGTGCGCTGTATAGATACCTTCTGTACTCCTTTGTGCGCTGTAGAGATACCTTCTGTACTCCTTTGTGCGCTGTAGAGATACCTCGTGTACTCCTTTGTACGTTCTAGAGATATTTCCTGTACTCCTTTGTGCGCTGTAGAGATACCTTCTGTACTCCTTTTTGCGCTGTAGAGATACCTTCTGTACTCCTTTGTGCGCTGTAGAGATACCTTCTGTACTCCTTTGTGCGCTGTAGAGATACCTTCTGTACTCCTTTGTACGCTGTAGAGATACCTCGTGTACTCCTTTGTACGTTCTAGAGATATTTCCTGTACCCCTTTGTGCGCTGTAGAGATACCTTCTGTACTCCTTTGTGCGCTGTAGAGATACCTTCTGTACTCCTTTGTGCGCTGTAGAGATACCTTCTGTACTCCTTTGTGCGCTGTAGAGATACCTTCTGTACTCCTTTGTACGCTGTAGAGATACCTCGTGTACTCCTTTGTACGTTCTAGAGATATTTCCTGTACTCCTTTGTGCGCTGTAGAGATACCTTCTGTACTCCTTTGTGCGCTGTAGAGATACCTTCTGTACTCCTTTGTGCGCTGTAGAGATACCTTCTGTTTTCCTTTGTGCGCTGTAGAGATACCTTCTGTACTCCTTTGTGCGCTGTAGAGATACCTTCTGTACTCCTTCGTACGCTGTAGAGATACCTCGTGTACTCCTTTGTACGTTCTAGAGATATTTCCTGTACTCCTTTGTGCGCTGTAGAGATACCTTCTGTACTCCTTTGTGCGCTGTAGAGATACCTTCTGTACTCCTTTGTACGCTGTAAAGATACCTCGTGTACTCCTTTGTACGTTCTAGAGATATTTCTTGTACTCCTTTGTGCGCTGTAGAGATACCTTCTGTACTCCTTTGTGCG
Source organism: Morinoia aosen (assembly GCA_030386875.1). Lineage (NCBI taxonomy): Eukaryota > Metazoa > Arthropoda > Malacostraca > Amphipoda > Talitridae > Morinoia > Morinoia aosen. The sequence continues at coordinate 17,298,210 of JASJYW010000027.1, forward strand.
CTGTATAGATACCTTCTGTACTCCTTTGTGCGTTGTAGAGATACCTTCTGTACTCCTTTGTGCGCTGTAGAGATACCTTCTGTACTCCTTTGTGCGCTGTAGAGATCCCTTCTGTACTCCTTTGTGCGCTGTACAGATACCTTCTGTACTCCTTTGTGCGCTGTAGAGATACCTTCTGTACTCCTTTGTGCGCTGTAGAGATACCTTCTGTACTCCTTTGTGCGCTGTAGAGATACCTCGTGTACTCCTTTGTACGTTCTAGAGATATTTCCTGTACTCCTTTGTGCGCTGTAGAGATACCTTCTGTACTCCTTTGTGCGCTGTAGAGATACCTTCTGTACTCTTTTGTGCGCTGTAGAGTTACCTTCTGTACTCCTTTGTGCGCTGTAGAGATACCTTCTGTACTCCTTTGTACGTTCTAGAGAAATTTCCTGTACTTCTTTGTGCGCTGTAGAGATACCTTCTGTACTCCTTTGTGCGCTGTAGAGATACCTTCTGTACTCCTTTGTGCGCTGTAGAGATACCTTCTGCACTCCTTTGTACGCTGTAGAGATACCTCGTGTACTCCTTTGTGCGCTGTAGAGATACCTTCTGTACTCCTTTGTGCGCTGTAGAGATACCTTCTGTACTCCTTTGTGCGCTGTAGAGATACCTTCTGTACTCCTTTGTACGTTCTAGAGATATTTCCTGTACTCCTTTGTGCGCTGTAGAGATACCTTCTGTACTCCTTTGTGCGCTGTAGAGATACCTTCTGTACTCCTTTGTGCGCTGTAGAGATACCTTCTGTACTCCTTTGTGCGCTGTAGAGATACCTTCTGTACTCCTTTGTACGCTGTAGAGATACCTCGTGTACTCCTTTGTACGTTCTAGAGATATTTCCTGTACTCCTTTGTGCGCTGTAGAGATACCTTCTGTACTCCTTTGTGCGCTGTAGAGATACCTTCTGTACTCTTTCGTGTGCTGTAGAGATACCTTCTGTACTCCTTTGTGCGCTGTAGAGATACCTTCTGTACTCCTTTGTACGTTGTAGAGATACCTCGTGTACTCTTTTGTACGTTCTAGAGATATTTCCTGTACTCCTTTGTGCGCTGTAGAGATACCTTCTGTACTCCTTTGTGCGCTGTAGAGATACCTTCTGTACTCCTTTGTGCGCTGTAGAGATACCTTCTGTACTCCTTTGTGCGCTGTAGAGATACCTTCTGTACTCCTTTATGCGCTGTAGAGATACCTTCTGTACTCCTTTGTGCGCTGTAGAGATACCTTCTGTACTCCTTTGTGCGCTGTAGAGATGCCTTCTGTACATCATTGTACGCTGTAGAGATACCTCGTGTACTCCTTTGTACGTTCTAGAGATATTTCCTGTACTCCTTTGTGCGCTGTAGAGATACCTTCTGTACTCCTTTGTGCGCTGTAGAGATACCTTCTGCACTCCTTTGTGCGCTGTAGAGATACTTTCTGTACTCCTTTGTGCGCTGTAGAGATACCTTCTGTACTCCTTTGTGCGCTGTAGAGATACCTTCTGTACTCCTTCGTACGCTGTAGAGATACCTCGTGTACTCCTTTGTACGTTCTAGAGATATTTCCTGTACTCCTTTGTGCGCTGTAGAGATACCTTCTGTACTCCTTTGTACGCTGTAGAGATACCTCGTGTACTCCTTTGTACGTTCTAGAGATATTTCCTGTACTCCTTTGTGCGCTGTAGAGATACCTTCTGTACTCCTTTGTGCGCTGTAGAGATACCTTCTGTACTCCTTTGTGCGCTGTAGAGATACCTTCTGTACTCCTTTGTGCGCTGTAGAGATACCTTCTGTACTCCTTTGTGCGCTGTAGAGATACCTTCTGTACTCCTTTGTACGTTCTAGAGATATTTCCTGTACTCCTTTGTGCGCTGTAGAGATACCTTCTGTACTCCTTTGTGCGCTGTAGAGATACCTTCTGTACTCCTTTGTGCGCTGTAGAGATACCTTCTGTACTCCTTTGTGCGCTGTAGAGATACCTTCTGTACTCCTTTGTACGCTGTAGAGATACCTCGTGTACTCCTTTGTACGTTCTAGAGATATTTCCTGTACTCCTTTGTGCGCTGTAGAGATACCTTCTGTACTCCTTTGTGCGCTGTAGAGATACCTTCTGTACTCTTTCGTGTGCTGTAGAGATACCTTCTGTACTCCTTTGTGCGCTGTAGAGATACCTTCTGTACTCCTTTGTACGTTGTAGAGATACCTCGTGTACTCTTTTGTACGTTCTAGAGATATTTCCTGTACTCCTTTGTGCGCTGTAGAGATACCTTCTGTACTCCTTTGTGCGCTGTAGAGATACCTTCTGTACTCCTTTGTGCGCTGTAGAGATACCTTCTGTACTCCTTTGTGCGCTGTAGAGATACCTTCTGTACTCCTTTATGCGCTGTAGAGATACCTTCTGTACTCCTTTGTGCGCTGTAGAGATACCTTCTGTACTCCTTTGTGCGCTGTAGAGATGCCTTCTGTACATCATTGTACGCTGTAGAGATACCTCGTGTACTCCTTTGTACGTTCTAGAGATATTTCCTGTACTCCTTTGTGCGCTGTAGAGATACCTTCTGTACTCCTTTGTGCGCTGTAGAGATACCTTCTGCACTCCTTTGTGCGCTGTAGAGATACTTTCTGTACTCCTTTGTGCGCTGTAGAGATACCTTCTGTACTCCTTTGTGCGCTGTAGAGATACCTTCTGTACTCCTTTGTACGCTGTAGAGATACCTCGTGTACTCCTTTGTACGTTCTAGAGATATTTCCTGTACTCCTTTGTGCGCTGTAGAGATACCTTCTGTACTCCTTTGTACGCTGTAGAGATACCTCGTGTACTCCTTTGTACGTTCTAGAGATATTTCCTGTACTCCTTTGTGCGCTGTAGAGATACCTTCTGTACTCCTTTGCGCGCTGTAGAGATACCTTCTGTACTCCTTCGTGCGCTGTAGAGATACCTTCTGTACTCCTTTGTGCGCTGTAGAGATACCTTTTGTACTCCTTTGTGCGCTGTAGAGATACCTTCTGTACTCCTTTGTGCGCTGTAGAGATACCTTCTGTACTTCTTTGTGCGCTGTAGAGATACCTTCTGTACTCCTTTGTGCGCTGTAGAGATACCTTCTGTACTCCTTTGTGCGCTGTAGAGATACCTTCTGTACTCCTTTGTGCGCTGTAGAGATACCTTCTGTACTCCTTTGTACGCTGTAGAGATACCTCGTGTACTCCTTTGTACGTTCTAGAGAAATTTCCTGTACTCCTTTGTGCGCTGTAGAGATACCTTCTGTACTCCTTTGTGAGCTGTAGAGATACCTTCTGTACTCCTTTGTGCGCTGTAGAGATACCTTCTCTTTTCCTTTGTGCGCTGTAGAGATACCTTCTGTACTCCTTTGTGCGCTGTAGAGATACCTTCTGTACTCCTTCGTACGCTGTAGAGATACCTCGTGTACTCCTTTGTACGTTCTAGAGATATTTCCTGTACTCCTTTGTGCGCTGTAGAGATACCTTCTGTACTCCTTTGTGCGCTGTAGAGATACCTTCTGTACTCCTTTGTACGCTGTAGAGATACCTCGTGTACTCCTTTGTACGTTCTAGAGATATTTCCTGTACTCCTTTGTGCGCTGTAGAGATACCTTCTGTACTCCTTTGTGCGCTGTAGAGATACTTTCTGTACTCCTTTGTGCGCTGTAGAGATACCTTCTGTACTCCTTTGTGCGCTGAAGAGATACCTTCTGTACTCCTTTGTGCGCTGTAGAGATACCTTCTCTACTCCTTTGTGCGCTGTAGAGATACCTCGTGTACTCCTTTGTACGTTCTAGAGATATTTCCTGTACCCCTTTGTGCGCTGTAGAGATACCTTCTGTACTCCTTTGTGCGCTGTAGAGATACCTTCTGTACTCCTTTGTGCGCTGTAGAGATACCTTCTGTACTCCTTTGTGCGCTGTAGAGATACCTTCTGTACTCCTTTGTACGCTGTAGAGATACCTCGTGTACTCCTTTGTACGTTCTAGAGATATTTCCTGTACTCCTTTGTGCGCTGTAGAGATACCTTCTGTACTCCTTTGTGCGCTGTAGAGATACCTTCTGTACTCCTTTGTGCGCTGTAGAGATACCTTCTGTTTTCCTTTGTGCGCTGTAGAGATACCTTCTGTACTCCTTTGTGCGCTGTAGAGATACCTTCTGTACTCCTTCGTACGCTGTAGAGATACCTCGTGTACTCCTTTGTACGTTCTAGAGATATTTCCTGTACTCCTTTGTGCGCTGTAGAGATACCTTCTGTACTCCTTTGTGCGCTGTAGAGATACCTTCTGTACTCCTTTGTACGCTGTAAAGATACCTCGTGTACTCCTTTGTACGTTCTAGAGATATTTCTTGTACTCCTTTGTGCGCTGTAGAGATACCTTCTGTACTCCTTTGTGCGCTGTAGAGATACTTTCTGTACTCCTTTGTGCACTGTAGAGATACCTTCTGTACTCCTTTGTGCGCTGAAGAGATACCTTCTGTACTCCTTTGTGCGCTGTAGAGATACCTTCTCTACTCCTTTGTGCGCTGTAGAGATACCTTCTGTACTCCTTTGTGCGCTGTATAGATACCTTCTGTACTCCTTTGTGCGCTGTAGAGATACCTTCTGTACTCCTTTGTGCGCTGTAGAGATACCTTCTGTACTCCTTTGTGCGCTGTAGAGATCCCTTCTGTACTCCTTTGTGCGCTGTACAGATACCTTCTGTACTCCTTTGTGCGCTGTAGAGATACCTTCTGTACTCCTTTGTGCGCTGTAGAGATACCTTCTGTACTCCTTTGTGCGCTGTAGAGATACCTCGTGTACTCCTTTGTACGTTCTAGAGATATTTCCTGTACTCCTTTGTGCGCTGTAGAGATACCTTCTGTACTCCTTTGTGCGCTGTAGAGATACCTTCTGTACTCTTTTGTGCGCTGTAGAGTTACCTTCTGTACTCCTTTGTGCGCTGTAGAGATACCTTCTGTACTCCTTTGTACGTTCTAGAGAAATTTCCTGTACTTCTTTGTGCGCTGTAGAGATACCTTCTGTACTCCTTTGTGCGCTGTAGAGATACCTTCTGTACTCCTTTGTGCGCTGTAGAGATACCTTCTGCACTCCTTTGTACGCTGTAGAGATACCTCGTGTACTCCTTTGTGCGCTGTAGAGATACCTTCTGTACTCCTTTGTGCGCTGTAGAGATACCTTCTGTACTCCTTTGTGCGCTGTAGAGATACCTTCTGTACTCCTTTGTACGTTCTAGAGATATTTCCTGTACTCCTTTGTGCGCTGTAGAGATACCTTCTGTACTCCTTTGTGCGCTGTAGAGATACCTTCTGTACTCCTTTGTGCGCTGTAGAGATACCTTCTGTACTCCTTTGTGCGCTGTAGAGATACCTTCTGTACTCCTTTGTACGCTGTAGAGATACCTCGTGTACTCCTTTGTACGTTCTAGAGATATTTCCTGTACTCCTTTGTGCGCTGTAGAGATACCTTCTGTACTCCTTTGTGCGCTGTAGAGATACCTTCTGTACTCTTTCGTGTGCTGTAGAGATACCTTCTGTACTCCTTTGTGCGCTGTAGAGATACCTTCTGTACTCCTTTGTACGTTGTAGAGATACCTCGTGTACTCTTTTGTACGTTCTAGAGATATTTCCTGTACTCCTTTGTGCGCTGTAGAGATACCTTCTGTACTCCTTTGTGCGCTGTAGAGATACCTTCTGTACTCCTTTGTGCGCTGTAGAGATACCTTCTGTACTCCTTTGTGCGCTGTAGAGATACCTTCTGTACTCCTTTATGCGCTGTAGAGATACCTTCTGTACTCCTTTGTGCGCTGTAGAGATACCTTCTGTACTCCTTTGTGCGCTGTAGAGATGCCTTCTGTACATCATTGTACGCTGTAGAGATACCTCGTGTACTCCTTTGTACGTTCTAGAGATATTTCCTGTACTCCTTTGTGCGCTGTAGAGATACCTTCTGTACTCCTTTGTGCGCTGTAGAGATACCTTCTGCACTCCTTTGTGCGCTGTAGAGATACTTTCTGTACTCCTTTGTGCGCTGTAGAGATACCTTCTGTACTCCTTTGTGCGCTGTAGAGATACCTTCTGTACTCCTTTGTACGCTGTAGAGATACCTCGTGTACTCCTTTGTACGTTCTAGAGATATTTCCTGTACTCCTTTGTGCGCTGTAGAGATACCTTCTGTACTCCTTTGTACGCTGTAGAGATACCTCGTGTACTCCTTTGTACGTTCTAGAGATATTTCCTGTACTCCTTTGTGCGCTGTAGAGATACCTTCTGTACTCCTTTGTGCGCTGTAGAGATACCTTCTGTACTCCTTTGTGCGCTGTAGAGATACCTTCTGTACTCCTTTGTGCGCTGTAGAGATTTCTTCTGTACTCCTTTGTACGCTGTAGAGATACCTCGTGTACTCCTTTGTACGTTCTGGAGATATTTCCTGTACTCCTTTGTGCGCTGTAGAGATACCTTCTGTACTCCTTTGTGCGCTGTAGAGATACCTTCTGTACTCCTTTGTGCGCTGTAGAGATACCTTCTGTACTCCTTTGTGCGCTGTAGAGATACCTTCTGTACTCCTTTGTGCGCTGTAAAGATACCTTCTGTACTCCTTTGTACGCTGTAGAGATACCTCGTGTACTCCTTTGTACGTTCTAGAGATATTTCCTGTACTCCTTTGTGCGCTGTAGAGATACCTTCTGTACTCCTTTGTGCGCTGTAGAGATACCTTCTGTACTCCTTTGTACGCTGTAAGATACCTCGTGTACTCCTTTGTACGTTCTAGAGAAATTTCCTGTACTCCTTTGTGCGCTGTAGAGATACCTTCTGTACTCCTTTGTGCGCTGTAGAAATACCTTCTGTACTCCTTTGTGCGCTGTAGAGATACCTTCTGTACTCCTTTGTGCGCTGTAGAGATACCTTCTGTACTCCTTTGTGCGCTGTAGAGATACCTTCTGTACTCCTTTGTACGCTGTAGAGATACCTCGTGTACTCCTTTGTACGTTCTAGAGATATTTCCTGTACTCCTTTGTGCGCTGTAGAGATACCTTCTGTACTCCTTTGTACGCTGTAGAGATACCTCGTGTACTCCTTTGTACGTTCTAGAGATATTTCCTGTACTCCTTTGTGCGCTGTAGAGATACCTTCTGTACTCTTTTGTGCGCTGTAGAGATACCTTCTGTACTCCTTTGTGCGCTGTAGAGATACCTTCTGTACTCCTTTGTACGTTCTAGAGATATTTCCTGTACTTCTTTGTGCGCTGTAGAGATACCTTCTGTACTCCTTTGTGCGCTGTAGAAATACCTTCTGTACTCCTTTGTGCGCTGTAGAGATATCTTCTGTACTCCTTTGTGCGCTGTAGAGATACCTTCTGTACTCCTTTGTGCGCTGTAGAGATACCTTCTGTACTCGTTTGTACGCTGTAGAGATACCTCGTGTACTCCTTTGTACGTTCTAGAGATATTTCCTGTACTCCTTTGTGCGCTGTAGAGATACCTTCTGTACTCCTTTGTGCGCTGTAGAGATACCTTCTGTACTCCTTTGTGCGCTGTAGAGATACCTTCTGTACTCCTTTGTGCGCTGTAGAGATACCTTCTGTACTCCTTTGTGCGCTGTAGAGATACCTTCTGTACTCCTTTGTACGCTGTAGAGATACCTCGTGTACTCCTTTGAACGTTCTAGAGATATTTCCTGTACTCCTTTGTGCGCTGTAGAGATACCTTCTGTACTCCTTTGTGCGCTGTAGAGATACCTTCTATACTCCTTTGTGCGCTGTATAGATACCTCGTGTACTCCTTTGTACGTTCTAGAGATATTTCCTGTACTCCTTTGTGCGCTGTAGAGATACCTTCTGTACTCCTTTGTGCGCTGTAGAGATACCTTCTGTACTCCTTTGTGCGCTGTAGAGATACCTTCTGTACTCCTTTGTGCGCTGTAGAGATACCTTCTGTACTAGTTTGTACGTTCTAGAGATATTTCCTGTACTCCTTTGTGCGCTGTAGAGATACCTTCTGTTTTCCTTTGTACGCTGTAGAGTTACCTCATGTACTCCTTTGTACGTTCTAGAGATATTTCCTGTACTCCTTTGTGCGCTGTTGAGATACCTTCTGTACTCCTTTGTGCCCTGTAGAGATACCTTCTGTACTCCTTTGTGCGCTGTAGAGATACCTTCTGTACTCCTTTGTGCGCTGTAGAGATACCTTCTGTACTCCTTTGTACGCTGTAGAGATACCTCGTGTACTCCTTTGTACGTTCTAGAGATATTTCCTGTACTTCTTTGTGCGCTGTAGAGATACCTTCTATACTCCTTTGTGCGCTGTAGAGATACCTCGTGTACTCCTTTGTGCGCTGTAGAGATACCTTCTGTACTCCTTTGTGCGCTGTAGAGATACCTTCTGTACTCCTTTGTGCGCTGTAGAGATACCTTCTGTACTCCTTTGTACGCTGTAGAGATACCTCGTGTACTCCTTTGTACGTTCTAGAGATATTTCCTGTACTCCTTTGTGCGCTGTAGAGATACCTTCTGTACTCCTTTGTGCGCTGTAGAGATATCTTCTGTACTCCTTTGTACGCTGTAGAGATACCTCGTGTAATCCTTTGTACGTTCTAGAGATATTTCCTGTACTCCTTTGTGCGCTCTAGAGATACCTTCTGTACTCCTTTGTGCACTGTAGAGATACCTTCTGTACTCCTTTGTGCGCTGTAGAGATACCTTCTGTACTCCTTTGTGCGCCCTAGAGATACCTTCTGTACTTCTTTGTGCGCTGTAGAGATACCTTCTGTACTCCTTTGTGCGCTGTAGAGATACCTTCTGTACTCCTTTGTGCGCTGTAGAGATACCTTCTGTACTCCTTTGTGCGCTGTAGAGATACCTTCTGTACTCCTTTGTGCGCTGTAGAGATACCTTCTGTACTCCTTTGTGCGCTGTAGAGATACCTTCTGTACTCCTTTGTGCGCTGTAGAGATACCTTCTGTACTCCTTTGTGCGCTGTAGAGATACCTTCTGTACTCCTTTGTACGCTGTAGAGATACCTCGTGTACTCCTTTGTACGTTCTAGAGATATTTCCTGTACTCCTTTGTGCGCTGTAGAGATACCTTCTGTACTCCTTTGTGCGCTGTAGAGATACCTTCTGTACTCCTTTGTTCGCTGTAGAGATACCTTCTGTACTCCTTTGTGCGCTGTAGAGATACCTTCTGTACTCCTTTGTACGCTGTAGAGATACCTCGTGTACTCCTTTGTACGTTCTAGAGATATTTCCTGTACTCCTTTGTGCGCTGTAGAGATACCTTCTGTACTCCTTTGTACGCTGTAGAGATACCTCGTGTACTCCTTTGTACGTTCTAGAGATATTTCCTGTACTCCTTTGTGCGCTGTAGAGATACCTTCTGTACTCCGTTGTGCGCTGTAGAGATACCTTCTGTACTCCTTTGTGCGCTGTAGAGATACCTTCTGTACTCCTTTGTGCGCTTTAGAGATACCTTCTTTACTCCTTTGTGCGCTGTAGAGATACCTTCTGTACTCCTTTGTGCGCTGTAGAGATACCTTCTGTACTCCTTTGTGCACTGTAGAGATACCTTCTGTACTCCTTTGTGCGCTGTAGAGATGCCTTCTGTACTCCTTTTTGCGCTGTAGAGATACCTTCTGTACTCCTTTGTGCGCTGTAGAGATACCTCGTGTACTCCTTTGTGCGCTGTAGAGATACCTTCTGTACTCCTTTGTGCGCTGTAGAGATACCTTCTGTACTCCTTTGTGCGCTGTAGAGATACCTTCTGTACTCCTTTGTGCGCTGTGGAGATACCTCGTGTACTCCTTTGTGCGCTGTAGAGATACCTTCTGTACTCCTTTGTGCGCTGTAGAGATACCTTCTGTACTCCTTTGTGCGCTGTAGAGATACCTTCTGTACTCCTTTGTGAGCTGTAGAGATACCTTCTGTACTCCTTTTTACGCTGTATAGATACCTCGTGTACTCCTTTGTACGTTCTAGAGATATTTCCTGTACTCCTTTGTGCGCTGTAGAGATACCTTCTGTACTCCTTTGTGCGCTGTAGAGATACCTTCTGTACTCCTTTGTGCGCTGTAGAGATACCTTCTGTACTCCTTTGTGCGCTGTAGAGATACCTTCTGTACTCCTTTGTACGCTGTAGAGATACCTCGTGTACTCCTTTGTACGTTCTAGAGATATTTCCTGTACTCCTTTGTGCGCTGTTGAGATACCTTCTGTACTCCTTTGTGCCCTGTAGAGATACCTTCTGTACTCCTTTGTGCGCTGTAGAGATACCTTCTGTACTCCTTTGTGCGCTGTAGAGATACCTTCTGTACTCCTTTGTACGCTGTAGAGATACCTCGTGTACTCCTTTGTACGTTCTAGAGATATTTCCTGTACTTCTTTGTGCGCTGTAGAGATACCTTCTATACTCCTTTGTGCGCTGTAGAGATACCTCGTGTACTCCTTTGTGCGCTGTAGAGATACCTTCTGTACTCCTTTGTGCGCTGTAGAGATACCTTCTGTACTCCTTTGTGCGCTGTAGAGATACCTTCTGTACTCCTTTGTACGCTGTAGAGATACCTCGTGTACTCCTTTGTACGTTCTAGAGATATTTCCTGTACTCCTTTGTGCGCTGTAGAGATACCTTCTGTACTCCTTTGTGCGCTGTAGAGATATCTTCTGTACTCCTTTGTACGCTGTAGAGATACCTCGTGTAATCCTTTGTACGTTCTAGAGATATTTCCTGTACTCCTTTGTGCGCTCTAGAGATACCTTCTGTACTCCTTTGTGCGCTGTAGAGATACCTTCTGTACTCCTTTGTGCGCTGTAGAGATACCTTCTGTACTTCTTTGTGCGCTGTAGAGATACCTTCTGTACTCCTTTGTGCGCTGTAGAGATACCTTCTGTACTCCTTTGTGCGCTGTAGAGATACCTTCTGTACTCCTTTGTGCGCTGTAGAGATACCTTCTGTACTCCTTTGTGCGCTGTAGAGATACCTTCTGTACTCCTTTGTGCGCTGTAGAGATACCTTCTGTACTCCTTTGTGCGCTGTAGAGATACCTTCTGTACTCCTTTGTGCGCTGTAGAGATACCTTCTGTACTCCTTTGTACGCTGTAGAGATACCTCGTGTACTCCTTTGTACGTTCTAGAGATATTTCCTGTACTCCTTTGTGCGCTGTAGAGATACCTTCTGTACTCCTTTGTGCGCTGTAGAGATACCTTCTGTACTCCTTTGTTCGCTGTAGAGATACCTTCTGTACTCCTTTGTGCGCTGTAGAGATACCTTCTGTACTCCTTTGTACGCTGTAGAGATACCTCGTGTACTCCTTTGTACGTTCTAGAGATATTTCCTGTACTCCTTTGTGCGCTGTAGAGATACCTTCTGTACTCCTTTGTACGCTGTAGAGATACCTCGTGTACTCCTTTGTACGTTCTAGAGATATTTCCTGTACTCCTTTGTGCGCTGTAGAGATACCTTCTGTACTCCGTTGTGCGCTGTAGAGATACCTTCTGTACTCCTTTGTGCGCTGTAGAGATACCTTCTGTACTCCTTTGTGCGCTTTAGAGATACCTTCTTTACTCCTTTGTGCGCTGTAGAGATACCTTCTGTACTCCTTTGTGCGCTGTAGAGATACCTTCTGTACTCCTTTGTGCACTGTAGAGATACCTTCTGTACTCCTTTGTGCGCTGTAGAGATGCCTTCTGTACTCCTTTTTGCGCTGTAGAGATACCTTCTGTACTCCTTTGTGCGCTGTAGAGATACCTCGTGTACTCCTTTGTGCGCTGTAGAGATACCTTCTGTACTCCTTTGTGCGCTGTAGAGATACCTTCTGTACTCCTTTGTGCGCTGTAGAGATACCTTCTGTACTCCTTTGTGCGCTGTGGAGATACCTCGTGTACTCCTTTGTGCGCTGTAGAGATACCTTCTGTACTCCTTTGTGCGCTGTAGAGATACCTTCTGTACTCCTTTGTGCGCTGTAGAGATACCTTCTGTACTCCTTTGTGAGCTGTAGAGATACCTTCTGTACTCCTTTTTACGCTGTATAGATACCTCGTGTACTCCTTTGTACGTTCTAGAGATATTTCCTGTACTCCTTTGTGCGCTGTAGAGATACCTTCTGTACTCCTTTGTGCGCTGTAGAGATACCTTCTGTACTCCTTTGTGCGCTGTAGAGATACCTTCTGTACTCCTTTGTGCGCTGTAGAGATACCTTCTGTACTCCTTTGTACGCTGTAGAGATACCTCGTGTACTCCTTTGTACGTTCTAGAGATATTTCCTGTACTCCTTTGTGCGCTGTTGAGATACCTTCTGTACTCCTTTGTGCCCTGTAGAGATACCTTCTGTACTCCTTTGTGCGCTGTAGAGATACCTTCTGTACTCCTTTGTGCGCTGTAGAGATACCTTCTGTACTCCTTTGTACGCTGTAGAGATACCTCGTGTACTCCTTTGTACGTTCTAGAGATATTTCCTGTACTTCTTTGTGCGCTGTAGAGATACCTTCTATACTCCTTTGTGCGCTGTAGAGATACCTCGTGTACTCCTTTGTGCGCTGTAGAGATACCTTCTGTACTCCTTTGTGCGCTGTAGAGATACCTTCTGTACTCCTTTGTGCGCTGTAGAGATACCTTCTGTACTCCTTTGTACGCTGTAGAGATACCTCGTGTACTCCTTTGTACGTTCTAGAGATATTTCCTGTACTCCTTTGTGCGCTGTAGAGATACCTTCTGTACTCCTTTGTGCGCTGTAGAGATATCTTCTGTACTCCTTTGTACGCTGTAGAGATACCTCGTGTAATCCTTTGTACGTTCTAGAGATATTTCCTGTACTCCTTTGTGCGCTCTAGAGATACCTTCTGTACTCCTTTGTGCGCTGTAGAGATACCTTCTGTACTCCTTTGTGCGCTGTAGAGATACCTTCTGTACTCCTTTGTGCGCTCTAGAGATACCTTCTGTACTTCTTTGTGCGCTGTAGAGATACCTTCTGTACTCCTTTGTGCGCTGTAGAGATACCTTCTGTACTCCTTTGTGCGCTGTAGAGATACCTTCTGTACTCCTTTGTGCGCTGTAGAGATACCTTCTGTACTCCTTTGTGCGCTGTAGAGATACCTTCTGTACTCCTTTGTGCGCTGTAGAGATACCTTCTGTACTCCTTTGTGCGCTGTAGAGATACCTTCTGTACTCCTTTGTGCGCTGTAGAGATACCTTCTGTACTCCTTTGTACGCTGTAGAGATACCTCGTGTACTCCTTTGTACGTTCTAGAGATATTTCCTGTACTCCTTTGTGCGCTGTAGAGATACCTTCTGTACTCCTTTGTGCGCTGTAGAGATACCTTCTGTACTCCTTTGTTCGCTGTAGAGATACCTTCTGTACTCCTTTGTGCGCTGTAGAGATACCTTCTGTACTCCTTTGTACGCTGTAGAGATACCTCGTGTACTCCTTTGTACGTTCTAGAGATATTTCCTGTACTCCTTTGTGCGCTGTAGAGATACCTTCTGTACTCCTTTGTACGCTGTAGAGATACCTCGTGTACTCCTTTGTACGTTCTAGAGATATTTCCTGTACTCCTTTGTGCGCTGTAGAGATACCTTCTGTACTCCGTTGTGCGCTGTAGAGATACCTTCTGTACTCCTTTGTGCGCTGTAGAGATACCTTCTGTACTCCTTTGTGCGCTTTAGAGATACCTTCTTTACTCCTTTGTGCGCTGTAGAGATACCTTCTGTACTCCTTTGTGCGCTGTAGAGATACCTTCTGTACTCCTTTGTGCACTGTAGAGATACCTTCTGTACTCCTTTGTGCGCTGTAGAGATGCCTTCTGTACTCCTTTTTGCGCTGTAGAGATACCTTCTGTACTCCTTTGTGCGCTGTAGAGATACCTCGTGTACTCCTTTGTGCGCTGTAGAGATACCTTCTGTACTCCTTTGTGCGCTGTAGAGATACCTTCTGTACTCCTTTGTGCGCTGTAGAGATACCTTCTGTACTCCTTTGTGCGCTGTGGAGATACCTCGTGTACTCCTTTGTGCGCTGTAGAGATACCTTCTGTACTCCTTTGTGCGCTGTAGAGATACCTTCTGTACTCCTTTGTGCGCTGTAGAGATACCTTCTGTACTCCTTTGTGAGCTGTAGAGATACCTTCTGTACTCCTTTTTACGCTGTATAGATACCTCGTGTACTCCTTTGTACGTTCTAGAGATATTTCCTGTACTCCTTTGTGCGCTGTAGAGATACCTTCTGTACTCCTTTGTGCGCTGTAGAGATACCTTCTGTACTCCTTTGTGCGCTGTAGAGATACCTTCTGTACTCCTTTGTGCGCTGTAGAGATACCTTCTGTACTCCTTTGTACGCTGTAGAGATACCTCGTGTACTCCTTTGTACGTTCCAGAGATATTTCCTGTACTCCTTTGTGCGCTGTAGAGATACCTTCTGTACTCCTTTGTGCGCTGTAGAGATACCTCCTGTACTCCTTTGTGCGCTGAAGAGATACCTTCTGTACTCCTTTGTGCGCTGTAGAGATACCTTCTGTACTCCTTTGTGCGCTGTAGAGATACCTTCTGTACTCCTTTGTGCGCTGTAGAGATACTTTCTGTACTCCTTTGTGCGATGTAAAGATACCTTCTGTACTCCTTTGTACGCTGTAGAGATACCTCGTGTACTCCTTTGTACGTTCTAGAGATATTTCCTGTACTCCTTTGTGCGCTGTAGAGATACCTCGTGTACTCCTTTGTGCGCTGTAGAGATACCTTCTGTACTCCTTTGTGCGCTGTAGAGATACCTTCTGTACTCCTTTGTGCGCTGTAGAGATACCTTCTGTACTCCTTTGTGCGCTGTAGAGATACCTTCTGTACTCCTTTGTACGCTGTAGAGATACCTCGTGTACTCCTTTGTACGTTCTAGAGATATTTCCTGTACTCCTTTGTGCGCTGTAGAGATACCTTCTGTACTCCTTTGTGCGCTGTAGAGATACCTTCTGTACTCTTTCGTGTGCTGTAGAGATACCTTCTGTACTCCTTTGTGCGCTGTAGAGATACCTTCTGTACTCCTTTGTACGTTGTAGAGATACCTCGTGTACTCTTTTGTACGTTCTAGAGATATTTCCTGTACTCCTTTGTGCGCTGTAGAGATACCTTCTGTACTCCTTTGTGCGCTGTAGAGATACCTTCTGTACTCCTTTGTGCGCTGTAGAGATACCTTCTGTACTCCTTTGTGCGCTGTAGAGATACCTTCTGTACTCCTTTATGCGCTGTAGAGATACCTTCTGTACTCCTTTGTGCGCTGTAGAGATACCTTCTGTACTCCTTTGTGCGCTGTAGAGATGCCTTCTGTACATCATTGTACGCTGTAGAGATACCTCGTGTACTCCTTTGTACGTTCTAGAGATATTTCCTGTACTCCTTTGTGCGCTGTAGAGATACCTTCTGTACTCCTTTGTGCGCTGTAGAGATACCTTCTGCACTCCTTTGTGCGCTGTAGAGATACTTTCTGTACTCCTTTGTGCGCTGTAGAGATACCTTCTGTACTCCTTTGTGCGCTGTAGAGATACCTTCTGTACTCCTTTGTACGCTGTAGAGATACCTCGTGTACTCCTTTGTACGTTCTAGAGATATTTCCTGTACTCCTTTGTGCGCTGTAGAGATACCTTCTGTACTCCTTTGTACGCTGTAGAGATACCTCGTGTACTCCTTTGTACGTTCTAGAGATATTTCCTGTACTCCTTTGTGCGCTGTAGAGATACCTTCTGTACTCCTTTGTGCGCTGTAGAGATACCTTCTGTACTCCTTTGTGCGCTGTAGAGATACCTTCTGTACTCCTTTGTGCGCTCTAGAGATTTCTTCTGTACTCCTTTGTACGCTGTAGAGATACCTCGTGTACTCCTTTGTACGTTCTGGAGATATTTCCTGTACTCCTTTGTGCGCTGTAGAGATACCTTCTGTACTCCTTTGTGCGCTGTAGAGATACCTTCTGTACTCCTTTGTGCGCTGTAGAGATACCTTCTGTACTCCTTTGTGCGCTGTAGAGATACCTTCTGTACTCCTTTGTGCGCTGTAAAGATACCTTCTGTACTCCTTTGTACGCTGTAGAGATACCTCGTGTACTCCTTTGTACGTTCTAGAGATATTTCCTGTACTCCTTTGTGCGCTGTAGAGATACCTTCTGTACTCCTTTGTGCGCTGTAGAGATACCTTCTGTACTCCTTTGTACGCTGTAAGATACCTCGTGTACTCCTTTGTACGTTCTAGAGAAATTTCCTGTACTCCTTTGTGCGCTGTAGAGATACCTTCTGTACTCCTTTGTGCGCTGTAGAAATACCTTCTGTACTCCTTTGTGCGCTGTAGAGATACCTTCTGTACTCCTTTGTGCGCTGTAGAGATACCTTCTGTACTCCTTTGTGCGCTGTAGAGATACCTTCTGTACTCCTTTGTACGCTGTAGAGATACCTCGTGTACTCCTTTGTACGTTCTAGAGATATTTCCTGTACTCCTTTGTGCGCTGTAGAGATACCTTCTGTACTCCTTTGTACGCTGTAGAGATACCTCGTGTACTCCTTTGTACGTTCTAGAGATATTTCCTGTACTCCTTTGTGCGCTGTAGAGATACCTTCTGTACTCTTTTGTGCGCTGTAGAGATACCTTCTGTACTCCTTTGTGCGCTGTAGAGATACCTTCTGTACTCCTTTGTACGTTCTAGAGATATTTCCTGTACTTCTTTGTGCGCTGTAGAGATACCTTCTGTACTCCTTTGTGCGCTGTAGAAATACCTTCTGTACTCCTTTGTGCGCTGTAGAGATATCTTCTGTACTCCTTTGTGCGCTGTAGAGATACCTTCTGTACTCCTTTGTGCGCTGTAGAGATACCTTCTGTACTCGTTTGTACGCTGTAGAGATACCTCGTGTACTCCTTTGTACGTTCTAGAGATATTTCCTGTACTCCTTTGTGCGCTGTAGAGATACCTTCTGTACTCCTTTGTGCGCTGTAGAGATACCTTCTGTACTCCTTTGTGCGCTGTAGAGATACCTTCTGTACTCCTTTGTGCGCTGTAGAGATACCTTCTGTACTCCTTTGTGCGCTGTAGAGATACCTTCTGTACTCCTTTGTACGCTGTAGAGATACCTCGTGTACTCCTTTGAACGTTCTAGAGATATTTCCTGTACTCCTTTGTGCGCTGTAGAGATACCTTCTGTACTCCTTTGTGCGCTGTAGAGATACCTTCTATACTCCTTTGTGCGCTGTATAGATACCTCGTGTACTCCTTTGTACGTTCTAGAGATATTTCCTGTACTCCTTTGTGCGCTGTAGAGATACCTTCTGTACTCCTTTGTGCGCTGTAGAGATACCTTCTGTACTCCTTTGTGCGCTGTAGAGATACCTTCTGTACTCCTTTGTGCGCTGTAGAGATACCTTCTGTACTAGTTTGTACGTTCTAGAGATATTTCCTGTACTCCTTTGTGCGCTGTAGAGATACCTTCTGTTTTCCTTTGTACGCTGTAGAGTTACCTCATGTACTCCTTTGTACGTTCTAGAGATATTTCCTGTACTCCTTTGTGCGCTGTTGAGATACCTTCTGTACTCCTTTGTGCCCTGTAGAGATACCTTCTGTACTCCTTTGTGCGCTGTAGAGATACCTTCTGTACTCCTTTGTGCGCTGTAGAGATACCTTCTGTACTCCTTTGTACGCTGTAGAGATACCTCGTGTACTCCTTTGTACGTTCTAGAGATATTTCCTGTACTTCTTTGTGCGCTGTAGAGATACCTTCTATACTCCTTTGTGCGCTGTAGAGATACCTCGTGTACTCCTTTGTGCGCTGTAGAGATACCTTCTGTACTCCTTTGTGCGCTGTAGAGATACCTTCTGTACTCCTTTGTGCGCTGTAGAGATACCTTCTGTACTCCTTTGTACGCTGTAGAGATACCTCGTGTACTCCTTTGTACGTTCTAGAGATATTTCCTGTACTCCTTTGTGCGCTGTAGAGATACCTTCTGTACTCCTTTGTGCGCTGTAGAGATATCTTCTGTACTCCTTTGTACGCTGTAGAGATACCTCGTGTAATCCTTTGTACGTTCTAGAGATATTTCCTGTACTCCTTTGTGCGCTCTAGAGATACCTTCTGTACTCCTTTGTGCACTGTAGAGATACCTTCTGTACTCCTTTGTGCGCTGTAGAGATACCTTCTGTACTCCTTTGTGCGCCCTAGAGATACCTTCTGTACTTCTTTGTGCGCTGTAGAGATACCTTCTGTACTCCTTTGTGCGCTGTAGAGATACCTTCTGTACTCCTTTGTGCGCTGTAGAGATACCTTCTGTACTCCTTTGTGCGCTGTAGAGATACCTTCTGTACTCCTTTGTGCGCTGTAGAGATACCTTCTGTACTCCTTTGTGCGCTGTAGAGATACCTTCTGTACTCCTTTGTGCGCTGTAGAGATACCTTCTGTACTCCTTTGTGCGCTGTAGAGATACCTTCTGTACTCCTTTGTACGCTGTAGAGATACCTCGTGTACTCCTTTGTACGTTCTAGAGATATTTCCTGTACTCCTTTGTGCGCTGTAGAGATACCTTCTGTACTCCTTTGTGCGCTGTAGAGATACCTTCTGTACTCCTTTGTTCGCTGTAGAGATACCTTCTGTACTCCTTTGTGCGCTGTAGAGATACCTTCTGTACTCCTTTGTACGCTGTAGAGATACCTCGTGTACTCCTTTGTACGTTCTAGAGATATTTCCTGTACTCCTTTGTGCGCTGTAGAGATACCTTCTGTACTCCTTTGTACGCTGTAGAGATACCTCGTGTACTCCTTTGTACGTTCTAGAGATATTTCCTGTACTCCTTTGTGCGCTGTAGAGATACCTTCTGTACTCCGTTGTGCGCTGTAGAGATACCTTCTGTACTCCTTTGTGCGCTGTAGAGATACCTTCTGTACTCCTTTGTGCGCTTTAGAGATACCTTCTTTACTCCTTTGTGCGCTGTAGAGATACCTTCTGTACTCCTTTGTGCGCTGTAGAGATACCTTCTGTACTCCTTTGTGCACTGTAGAGATACCTTCTGTACTCCTTTGTGCGCTGTAGAGATGCCTTCTGTACTCCTTTTTGCGCTGTAGAGATACCTTCTGTACTCCTTTGTGCGCTGTAGAGATACCTCGTGTACTCCTTTGTGCGCTGTAGAGATACCTTCTGTACTCCTTTGTGCGCTGTAGAGATACCTTCTGTACTCCTTTGTGCGCTGTAGAGATACCTTCTGTACTCCTTTGTGCGCTGTGGAGATACCTCGTGTACTCCTTTGTGCGCTGTAGAGATACCTTCTGTACTCCTTTGTGCGCTGTAGAGATACCTTCTGTACTCCTTTGTGCGCTGTAGAGATACCTTCTGTACTCCTTTGTGAGCTGTAGAGATACCTTCTGTACTCCTTTTTACGCTGTATAGATACCTCGTGTACTCCTTTGTACGTTCTAGAGATATTTCCTGTACTCCTTTGTGCGCTGTAGAGATACCTTCTGTACTCCTTTGTGCGCTGTAGAGATACCTTCTGTACTCCTTTGTGCGCTGTAGAGATACCTTCTGTACTCCTTTGTGCGCTGTAGAGATACCTTCTGTACTCCTTTGTACGCTGTAGAGATACCTCGTGTACTCCTTTGTACGTTCTAGAGATATTTCCTGTACTCCTTTGTGCGCTGTTGAGATACCTTCTGTACTCCTTTGTGCCCTGTAGAGATACCTTCTGTACTCCTTTGTGCGCTGTAGAGATACCTTCTGTACTCCTTTGTGCGCTGTAGAGATACCTTCTGTACTCCTTTGTACGCTGTAGAGATACCTCGTGTACTCCTTTGTACGTTCTAGAGATATTTCCTGTACTTCTTTGTGCGCTGTAGAGATACCTTCTATACTCCTTTGTGCGCTGTAGAGATACCTCGTGTACTCCTTTGTGCGCTGTAGAGATACCTTCTGTACTCCTTTGTGCGCTGTAGAGATACCTTCTGTACTCCTTTGTGCGCTGTAGAGATACCTTCTGTACTCCTTTGTACGCTGTAGAGATACCTCGTGTACTCCTTTGTACGTTCTAGAGATATTTCCTGTACTCCTTTGTGCGCTGTAGAGATACCTTCTGTACTCCTTTGTGCGCTGTAGAGATATCTTCTGTACTCCTTTGTACGCTGTAGAGATACCTCGTGTAATCCTTTGTACGTTCTAGAGATATTTCCTGTACTCCTTTGTGCGCTCTAGAGATACCTTCTGTACTCCTTTGTGCGCTGTAGAGATACCTTCTGTACTCCTTTGTGCGCTGTAGAGATACCTTCTGTACTTCTTTGTGCGCTGTAGAGATACCTTCTGTACTCCTTTGTGCGCTGTAGAGATACCTTCTGTACTCCTTTGTGCGCTGTAGAGATACCTTCTGTACTCCTTTGTGCGCTGTAGAGATACCTTCTGTACTCCTTTGTGCGCTGTAGAGATACCTTCTGTACTCCTTTGTGCGCTGTAGAGATACCTTCTGTACTCCTTTGTGCGCTGTAGAGATACCTTCTGTACTCCTTTGTGCGCTGTAGAGATACCTTCTGTACTCCTTTGTACGCTGTAGAGATACCTCGTGTACTCCTTTGTACGTTCTAGAGATATTTCCTGTACTCCTTTGTGCGCTGTAGAGATACCTTCTGTACTCCTTTGTGCGCTGTAGAGATACCTTCTGTACTCCTTTGTTCGCTGTAGAGATACCTTCTGTACTCCTTTGTGCGCTGTAGAGATACCTTCTGTACTCCTTTGTACGCTGTAGAGATACCTCGTGTACTCCTTTGTACGTTCTAGAGATATTTCCTGTACTCCTTTGTGCGCTGTAGAGATACCTTCTGTACTCCTTTGTACGCTGTAGAGATACCTCGTGTACTCCTTTGTACGTTCTAGAGATATTTCCTGTACTCCTTTGTGCGCTGTAGAGATACCTTCTGTACTCCGTTGTGCGCTGTAGAGATACCTTCTGTACTCCTTTGTGCGCTGTAGAGATACCTTCTGTACTCCTTTGTGCGCTTTAGAGATACCTTCTTTACTCCTTTGTGCGCTGTAGAGATACCTTCTGTACTCCTTTGTGCGCTGTAGAGATACCTTCTGTACTCCTTTGTGCACTGTAGAGATACCTTCTGTACTCCTTTGTGCGCTGTAGAGATGCCTTCTGTACTCCTTTTTGCGCTGTAGAGATACCTTCTGTACTCCTTTGTGCGCTGTAGAGATACCTCGTGTACTCCTTTGTGCGCTGTAGAGATACCTTCTGTACTCCTTTGTGCGCTGTAGAGATACCTTCTGTACTCCTTTGTGCGCTGTAGAGATACCTTCTGTACTCCTTTGTGCGCTGTGGAGATACCTCGTGTACTCCTTTGTGCGCTGTAGAGATACCTTCTGTACTCCTTTGTGCGCTGTAGAGATACCTTCTGTACTCCTTTGTGCGCTGTAGAGATACCTTCTGTACTCCTTTGTGAGCTGTAGAGATACCTTCTGTACTCCTTTTTACGCTGTATAGATACCTCGTGTACTCCTTTGTACGTTCTAGAGATATTTCCTGTACTCCTTTGTGCGCTGTAGAGATACCTTCTGTACTCCTTTGTGCGCTGTAGAGATACCTTCTGTACTCCTTTGTGCGCTGTAGAGATACCTTCTGTACTCCTTTGTGCGCTGTAGAGATACCTTCTGTACTCCTTTGTACGCTGTAGAGATACCTCGTGTACTCCTTTGTACGTTCTAGAGATATTTCCTGTACTCCTTTGTGCGCTGTTGAGATACCTTCTGTACTCCTTTGTGCCCTGTAGAGATACCTTCTGTACTCCTTTGTGCGCTGTAGAGATACCTTCTGTACTCCTTTGTGCGCTGTAGAGATACCTTCTGTACTCCTTTGTACGCTGTAGAGATACCTCGTGTACTCCTTTGTACGTTCTAGAGATATTTCCTGTACTTCTTTGTGCGCTGTAGAGATACCTTCTATACTCCTTTGTGCGCTGTAGAGATACCTCGTGTACTCCTTTGTGCGCTGTAGAGATACCTTCTGTACTCCTTTGTGCGCTGTAGAGATACCTTCTGTACTCCTTTGTGCGCTGTAGAGATACCTTCTGTACTCCTTTGTACGCTGTAGAGATACCTCGTGTACTCCTTTGTACGTTCTAGAGATATTTCCTGTACTCCTTTGTGCGCTGTAGAGATACCTTCTGTACTCCTTTGTGCGCTGTAGAGATATCTTCTGTACTCCTTTGTACGCTGTAGAGATACCTCGTGTAATCCTTTGTACGTTCTAGAGATATTTCCTGTACTCCTTTGTGCGCTCTAGAGATACCTTCTGTACTCCTTTGTGCGCTGTAGAGATACCTTCTGTACTCCTTTGTGCGCTGTAGAGATACCTTCTGTACTCCTTTGTGCGCTCTAGAGATACCTTCTGTACTTCTTTGTGCGCTGTAGAGATACCTTCTGTACTCCTTTGTGCGCTGTAGAGATACCTTCTGTACTCCTTTGTGCGCTGTAGAGATACCTTCTGTACTCCTTTGTGCGCTGTAGAGATACCTTCTGTACTCCTTTGTGCGCTGTAGAGATACCTTCTGTACTCCTTTGTGCGCTGTAGAGATACCTTCTGTACTCCTTTGTGCGCTGTAGAGATACCTTCTGTACTCCTTTGTGCGCTGTAGAGATACCTTCTGTACTCCTTTGTACGCTGTAGAGATACCTCGTGTACTCCTTTGTACGTTCTAGAGATATTTCCTGTACTCCTTTGTGCGCTGTAGAGATACCTTCTGTACTCCTTTGTGCGCTGTAGAGATACCTTCTGTACTCCTTTGTTCGCTGTAGAGATACCTTCTGTACTCCTTTGTGCGCTGTAGAGATACCTTCTGTACTCCTTTGTACGCTGTAGAGATACCTCGTGTACTCCTTTGTACGTTCTAGAGATATTTCCTGTACTCCTTTGTGCGCTGTAGAGATACCTTCTGTACTCCTTTGTACGCTGTAGAGATACCTCGTGTACTCCTTTGTACGTTCTAGAGATATTTCCTGTACTCCTTTGTGCGCTGTAGAGATACCTTCTGTACTCCGTTGTGCGCTGTAGAGATACCTTCTGTACTCCTTTGTGCGCTGTAGAGATACCTTCTGTACTCCTTTGTGCGCTTTAGAGATACCTTCTTTACTCCTTTGTGCGCTGTAGAGATACCTTCTGTACTCCTTTGTGCGCTGTAGAGATACCTTCTGTACTCCTTTGTGCACTGTAGAGATACCTTCTGTACTCCTTTGTGCGCTGTAGAGATGCCTTCTGTACTCCTTTTTGCGCTGTAGAGATACCTTCTGTACTCCTTTGTGCGCTGTAGAGATACCTCGTGTACTCCTTTGTGCGCTGTAGAGATACCTTCTGTACTCCTTTGTGCGCTGTAGAGATACCTTCTGTACTCCTTTGTGCGCTGTAGAGATACCTTCTGTACTCCTTTGTGCGCTGTGGAGATACCTCGTGTACTCCTTTGTGCGCTGTAGAGATACCTTCTGTACTCCTTTGTGCGCTGTAGAGATACCTTCTGTACTCCTTTGTGCGCTGTAGAGATACCTTCTGTACTCCTTTGTGAGCTGTATAGATACCTTCTGTACTCCTTTTTACGCTGTATAGATACCTCGTGTACTCCTTTGTACGTTCTAGAGATATTTCCTGTACTCCTTTGTGCGCTGTAGAGATACCTTCTGTACTCCTTTGTGCGCTGTAGAGATACCTTCTGTACTCCTTTGTGCGCTGTAGAGATACCTTCTGTACTCCTTTGTGCGCTGTAGAGATACCTTCTGTACTCCTTTGTACGCTGTAGAGATACCTCGTGTACTCCTTTGTACGTTCCAGAGATATTTCCTGTACTCCTTTGTGCGCTGTAGAGATACCTTCTGTACTCCTTTGTGCGCTGTAGAGATACCTCCTGTACTCCTTTGTGCGCTGAAGAGATACCTTCTGTACTCCTTTGTGCGCTGTAGAGATACCTTCTGTACTCCTTTGTGCGCTGTAGAGATACCTTCTGTACTCCTTTGTGCGCTGTAGAGATACTTTCTGTACTCCTTTGTGCGATGTAAAGATACCTTCTGTACTCCTTTGTACGCTGTAGAGATACCTCGTGTACTCCTTTGTACGTTCTAGAGATATTTCCTGTACTCCTTTGTGCGCTGTAGAGATACCTCGTGTACTCCTTTGTGCGCTGTAGAGATACCTTCTGTACTCCTTTGTGCGCTGTAGAGATACCTTCTGTACTCCTTTGTGCGCTGTAGAGATACCTTCTGTACTCCTTTGTGCGCTGTTGAGACACCTTCTGTACTCCTTTGTACGCTGTAGAGATACCTCGTGTACTCCTTTGTACGTTCTAGAGATATTTCCTGTACTCCTTCGTGCGCTGTTGAGATACCTTCTGTACTCCTTTGTGCGCTGTAGAGATACCTTCTGTACTCATTTGTGCGCTGTAGAGATACCTTCTGCACTCCTTTGTGCGCTGTAGAGATACCTTCTGTACTCCTTTGTACGCTGTAGAGATACCTCGTGTACTCCTTTGTACGTTCCAGAGATATTTCCTGTACTCCTTTGTGCGCTGTAGAGATACCTTCTGTACTCCTTTGTGCGCTGTAGAGATACCTCGTGTACTCCTTTGTGCGCTGTCGAGATACCTTCTGTACTCCTTTGTGCGCTGTAGAGATACCTTCTGTACTCCTTTGTACGCTGTAGAGATACCTCGTGTACTCCTTTGTACGTTCTAGAGATATTTCCTGTACTCCTTTGTGCGCTGTAGAGATACCTTCTGTACTCCTTTGTGCGCTGTAGGGATACCTTCTGTTCTCCTTTGTGCGCTGTAGAGATACCTTCTGTACTCCTTTGTGCGCTGTAGAGATACTTTCTGTACTCCTTTGTACGCTGTAGAGATACCTCGTGTACTCCTTTGTACGTTCTAGAGATATTTCCTGTACTCCTTTGTGCGCTGTAGAGATACCTTCTGTACTCCTTTGTGCGCTGTAGAGATACCTTCTGTACTCCTTTGTGCGCTGTAGAGATACCTTCTGTACTCCTTTGTGCGCTGTAGAGATAACTTCTGTACTCCTTTGTGCGCTGTAGAGATACCTTCTGTACTCCTTTGTGCGCTGTAGAGATACCTTCTGTACTCCTTTGTGCGCTGTAGAGATACCTTTTGTACTCCTTTGTACGCTGTAGAGATACCTCGTGTACTCCTTCGTACGTTCTAGAGATATTTCCTGTACTCCTTTGTGCGCTGTAGAGATACCTTCTGTACTCCTTTGTGCGCTGTAGAGATACCTTCTGTACTCCTTTGTGCGCTGTAGAGATACCTTCTGTACTCCTTTGTGCGCTGTAGAGATACCTTCTGTACTCCTTTGTGCGCTGTAGAGATACCTTCTGTACTCCTTTGTACGCTGTAGAGATACCTCGTGTACTCCTTTGTACGTTCTAGAGATATTTCCAGTACTCCTTTGTGCGCTGTAGAGATACCTTCTGTACTCCTTTGTGCGCTGTAGAGATACCTTCTGTACTCCTTTGTGCGCTGTAGAGATACCTCGTGTACTCCTTTGTGCGCTGTAGAGATACCTTCTGTACTCCTTTGTGCGCTGTAGAGATACCTTCTGTACTCCTTTGTACGCTGTAGAGATACCTCGTGTACTCCTTTGTACGTTCTAGAGATATTTCCTGTACTCCTTTGTGCGCTGTAGAGATACCTTCTGTACCCCTTTGTACGCTGTAGAGATACCTCGTGTACTCCTTTGTACGTTCTAGAGATATTTCCTGTACTCCTTTGTGCGCTGTAGAGATACCTTCTGTACTCCTTTGTGCGCTGTAGAGATACCTTCTGTACTCCTTTGTGCGCTGTAGAGATACCTTCTGTACTCCTTTGTGCGCTGTAGAGATACCTTCTGTACTCCTTTGTGCGCTGTAGAGATACCTTCTGTACTCCTTTGTGCGCTGTAGAGATACCTTCTGTACTCCTTTGTGCGCTGTAGAGATACCTTCTGTACTCCTTTGTGCTCTGTAGAGATACCTTCTGTACTCCTTTGTGCGCTGTAGAGATACCTTCTGTACTCCTTTGTGCGCTGTAGAGATACCTTCTGCACTCCTTTGTGCGCTGTAGAGATACCTTCTGTACTCCTTTGTGCGCTGTAGAGATACCTTCTGTACTCCTTTGTGCGCTGTAGAGATACCTTCTGTACTCTTTTGTGCGCTCTAGAGATACCTTCTGTACTCCTTTGTGCGCTGTAGAGATACCTTCTGTACTCCTTTGTACGCTGTAGAGATACCTCGTGTACTCCTTTGTACGTTCTAGAGATATTTCCTGTACTCCTTTGTGCGCTGTAGAGATACCTTCTGTACTCCTTTGTGCGCTGTAGAGATACCTTCTGTACTCCTTTGTGCGCTGTAGAGATACCTTCTGTACTCCTTTGTGCGCTGTAGAGATACCTTCTGTACTCCTTTGTACGCTGTAGAGATACCTCGTGTACTCCTTTGTACGTTCTAGAGATATTTCCTGTACTCCTTTGTGCGCTGTAGAGATACCTTCTGTACTCCTTTGTGCGCTGTAGAGATACCTTCTGTACTCCTTTGTGCGCTCTAGAGATACCTTCTGTACTCCTTTGTGCGCTGTAGAGATACCTTCTGTACTCCTTTGTACGCTGTAGAGATACCTCGTGTACTCCTATGTACGTTCTAGAGATATTTCCTGTACTCCTTTGTGCGCTGTAGAGATACCTTCTGTACTCCTTTGTGCGCTGTAGAGATACCTTCTGTACTCCTTTGTGCGCTGTAGAGATACCTTCTGTACTCCTTTGTGCGCTGTAGAGATACCTTCTGTACTCCTTTGTACGCTGTAGAGATACCTCGTGTACTCCTTTGTACGTTCTAGAGATATTTCCTGTACTCCTTTGTGCGCTGTAGAGATACCTTCTGTACTCCTTTGTGCGCTGTAGAGATACCTTCTGTACTCCTTTGTGCGCTGTAGAGATACCTTCTGTACTCCTTTGTGCGCTGTAGAGATACCTTCTGTACTCCTTTGTGCGCTGTAGAGATACCTTCTGTACTCCTTTGTGCGCTGTAGAGGTACCTTCTGTACTCCTTTGTGCGCTGTAGAGATACCTTCTGTACTCCTTTGTGCGCTGTAGAGATACCTTCTGTACTCCTTTGTGCGCTGTAGAGATAC
Source organism: Morinoia aosen (assembly GCA_030386875.1). Taxonomy (NCBI): domain Eukaryota; kingdom Metazoa; phylum Arthropoda; class Malacostraca; order Amphipoda; family Talitridae; genus Morinoia; species Morinoia aosen. Next base: position 17,325,356 of record JASJYW010000027.1, read on the forward strand.
CTTCTGTACTCCTTTGTGCGCTGTAGAGATACCTTCTGTACTCCTTTGTACGCTGTTGAGATACCTCGTGTACTCCTTTGTACGTTCTAGAGATATTTCCTGTACTCCTTTGTGCGCTGTAGAGATACCTTCTGTACTCCTTTGTGCGCTGTAGAGATACCTTCTGTACTCCTTTGTGCGCTGTAGAGATACCTTCTGTACTCCTTTGTGCGCTGTAGAGATACCTTCTGTACTCCTTTGTACGTTCTAGAGATATTTCCTGTACTCCTTTGTGCGCTGTAGGGATACCTTCTGTACTCCTTTGTGCGCTGTAGAGATACCTTCTGTACTCCTTTGTGGGCTGTAGAGATACCTTCTGTACTCCTTTGTACGTTCTAGAGATATTTCTGTTCTCCTTTGTGCGCTGTAGAGATACCTTCTGTACTCCTTTGTGCGCTGTAGAGATACCTTCTGTACTCCTTTGTGGGCTGTAGAGATACCTTCTGTACTCCTTTGTACGCTGTAGAGATACCTCGTGTACTCCTTTGTGCGCTGTAGAGGTACCTTCTGTACTCCTTTGTGCGCTGTAGAGATACCTTCTGTACCCCTTTGTGCGCTGTAGAGATACCTTCTGTACTCCTTTGTACGTTCTAGAGATATTTTCTGTACTCCTTTGTGCGCTGTAGAGATACCTTCTGTACTCCTTTGTGCGCTGTAGAGATTTCTTCTGTACTCCTTCGTGCGCTGTAGAGATACCTTCTGTACTCCTTTGTGCGCTGTAGAGATACCTTCTGTACTCCTTTGTACGCTGTAGAGATACCTCGTGTACTCCTTGGTACGTTCTAGAGATACCTTCAGGACTCCTTTGTGCGCTGTAGAGATAACTTCTGTACTCCTTTGTGCGCTGTAGAGATACCTTCTGTACTCCTTTGTGCGCTGTAGAGATACCTTCTGTACTCCTTTGTGCGCTGTAGAGATACCTTCTGTACTCCTTTGTGCGCTGTAGAGATACCTTCTGTACTCCTTTGTGCGCTGTAGAGATACCTTCTGTACTCCTTTGTGCGCTGTAGAGATACCTTCTGTACTCCTTTGTGCGCTGTAGAGATACCTTCTGTACTCTTTTGTGCGCTCTAGAGATACCTTCTGTACTCCTTTGTGCGCTGTAGAGATACCTTCTGTACTCCTTTGTACGCTGTAGAGATACCTCGTGTACTCCTTTGTACGTTCTAGAGATATTTCCTGTACTCCTTTGTGCGCTGTAGAGAAACCTTCTGTACTCATTTGTGCGCTGTAGAGATACCTTCTGTACTCCTTTGTGCGCTGTAGAGATACCTTCTGTACTCCTTTGTGCGCTGTAGAGATACCTTCTGTACTCCTTTGTACGCTGTAGAGATACATCGTGTACTCCTTTGTACGTTCTAGAGATATTTGCTGTACTCCTTTGTGCGCTGTAGAGATACCTTCTGTACTCCTTTGTGCGCTGTAGAGATACCTTCTGTACTCCTTTGTACGCTGTAGAGATACCTCGTGTACTCCTTTGTACGTTCTAGAGATATTTGCTGTACTCCTTTGTGCGCTGTAGAGATACCTTCTGTACTCCTTTGTGCGCTGTAGAGATACCTTCTGTACTCCTTTGTGTGCTCTAGAGATACCTTCTGTACTCCTTTGTGCGCTGTAGAGATACCTTCTGTACTCCTTTGTACGCTGTAGAGATACCTCGTGTACTCCTTTGTACGTTCTAGAGATATTTCCTGTACTCCTTTGTGCGCTGTAGAGATACCTTCTGTACTCCTTTGTGCGCTGTAGAGATACCTTCTGTACTCCTTTGTGCGCTGTAGAGATACCTTCTGTACTCCTTTGTGCGCTGTAGAGATACCTTCTGCACTCCTTTGTACGCTGTAGAGATACCTCATGTACTCCTTTATTCGTTCTAGAGATATTTCCTGTACTCCTTTGTGCGCTGTAGAGATACCTTCTGTACTCCTTTGTGCGCTGTAGAGATACCTTCTGTACTCCTTTGTGCGCTGTAGAGATACCTTCTGTACTCCTTTGTGCGCTGTAGAGATACCTTCTGTACTCCTTTGTGCGCTGTAGTGATACCTTCTGTACTCCTTTGTGCGCTGTAGAGGTACCTTCTGTACTCCTTTGTGCGCTGTAGAGATACCTTCTGTACTCCTTTGTGCGCTGTAGAGATACCTTCTGTACTCCTTTGTGCGCTGTAGAGACACCTTCTGTACTCCTTTGTGCGCTGTAGAGATACCTTCTGTACTCCTTTGTACGCTGTAGAGATACCTCGTGTACTCCTTTGTACGTTCTAGAGATATTTCCTGTACTCCTTTGTGCGCTGTAGAGATACCTTCTGTACTCCTTTGTGCGCTGTAGAGATACCTTCTGTACTCCTTTGTGCGCTGTAGAGATACCTTCTGTACTCCTTTGTGCGCTGTAGAGATACCTTCTGTACTCCTTTGTACGTTCTAGAGATATTTCCTGTACTCCTTTGTGCGCTGTAGAGATACCTTCTGTACTCCTTTGTGCGCTGTAGAGATACCTTCTGTACTCCTTTGTGGGCTGTAGAGATACCTTCTGTACTCCTTTGTACGTTCTAGAGATATTTCCTGTACTCCTTTGTGCGCTGTAGAGATACCTTCTGTACTCCTTTGTGCGCTGTAGAGATACCTTCTGTACTCCTTTGTGGGCTGTAGAGATACCTTCTGTACTCCTTTGTACGCTGTAGAGATACCTCGTGTACTCCTTTGTGCGCTGTAGAGGTACCTTCTGTACTCCTTTGTGCGCTGTAGAGATACCTTCTGTACTCCTTTGTGCGCTGTAGAGATACCTTCTGTACTCCTTTGTACGTTCTAGAGATATTTCCTGTACTCCTTTGTGCGCTGTAGAGATACCTTCTGTACTCCTTTGTGCGCTGTAGAGATACCTTCTGTACTCCTTTGTGCGCTGTAGAGATACCTTCTGTACTCCTTTGTGCGCTGTAGAGATACCTTCTGTACTCCTTTGTGCGCTGTAGAGATACCTTCTGTACTCCTTTGTGCGCTGTAGAGATACCTTCTGTACTCCTTTGTGCGCTGTAGAGATACCTTCTGTACTCCTTTGTGCGCTGTAGAGATACCTTCTGTACTCCTTTGTACGTTCTAGAGATATTTCCTGTACTCCTTTGTGCGCTGTAGAGATACCTTCTGTACTCCTTTGTACGCTGTAGAGATACCTCGTGTACTCCTTGGTACGTTCTAGAGATACTTCCTGTACTCCTTTGTGCGCTGTAGAGATACCTTCTGTACTCCTTTGTGCGCTGTAGAGATACCTTCTGTACTCCTTTGTGCGCTGTAGAGATACCTTCTGTACTCCTTTGTGCGCTGTAGAGATACCTTCTGTACTCCTTTGTGCGCTGTAGGGATACCTTCTGTACTCCTTTGTGCGCTGTAGAGGTACCTTCTGTACTCCTTTGTGCGCTGTAGAGATACCTTCTGTACTCCTTTGTGCGCTGTAGAGATACCTTCTGTACTCCTTTGTGCGCTGTAGAGACACCTTCTGTACTCCTTTGTGCGCTGTAGAGATACCTTCTGTACTCCTTTGTACGCTGTAGAGATACCTCGTGTACTCCTTTGTACGTTCTAGAGATATTTCTTGTACTCCTTTGTGCGCTGTAGAGATACCTTCTGTACTCCTTTGTGCGCTGTAGAGATACCTTCTGTACTCCTTTGTGCGCTGTAGAGATACCTTCTGTACTCCTTTGTGCGCTGTAGAGATACCTTCTGTACTCCTTTGTACGTTCTAGAGATATTTCCTGTACTCCTTTGCGCGCTGTAGAGATACCTTCTGTACTCCTTTGTGCGCTGTAGAGATACCTTCTGTACTCCTTTGTGGGCTGTAGAGATACCTTCTGTACTCCTTTGTACGTTCTATAGATATTTCCTGTACTCCTTTGTGCGCTGTAGAGATACCTTCTGTACTCCTTTGTGCGCTGTAGAGATACCTTCTGTACTCCTTTGTGGGCTGTAGAGATACCTTCTGTACTCCTTTGTACGCTGTAGAGATACCTCGTGTACTCCTTTGTGCGCTGTAGAGATACCTTCTGTACTCCTTTGTGCGCTGTAGAGATACCTTCTGTACTCATTTGTGCGCTGTAGAGATACCTTCTGTACTCCTTTGTGCGCTGTAGAGATACCTTCTGTACTCCTTTGTACGCTGTAGAGATACCTCGTGTACTCCTTTGTACGTTCTAGAGATATTTCCTGTACTCCTTTGTGCGCTGTAGAGATACCTTCTGTACTTCTTTGTGCGCTGTAGAGATACCTTCTGTACTCCTTTGTGCGCTGTAGAGATACCTTCTGTACTCCTTTGTGCGCTGTAGAGATACCTTCTGTACTCCTTTGTGCGCTGTAGAGATACCTTCAGTACTCCTTTGTACGCTGTAGAGATACCTCGTGTACTCCTTTGTACGTTCTAGAGATATTTCCTGTACTTCTTTGTGCGCTGTAGAGATACCTTCTGTACTCCTTTGTGCGCTGTAGAGATACCTTCTGTACTCCTTAGTGCGCTGTAGAGATACCTCGTGTACTCGTTTGTGCGCTGTAGAGATACCTTCTGTACTCCTTTGTGCGCTGTAGAGATACCTTCTGTACTCCTTTGTGCGCTGTAGAGATACCTTCTGTACTCCTTTGTGCGCTGTAGAGATACCTTCTGTACTCCTTTGTGCGCTGTAGAGATACCTTCTGTACTCCTTTGTGCGCTGTAGAGATACCTTCTGTACTCCTTTGTGCGCTGTAGAGATACCTTCTGTACTCCTTTGTACGCTGTAGAGATACCTCGTGTACTCCTTTGTACGTTCTAGAGATATTTCCTGTACTCCTTTGTGCGCTGTAGAGATACCTTCTGTACTCCTTTGTGCGCTGTAGAGATACCTTCTGTACTCCTTTGTGCGCTGTAGAGATACCTTTTGTACTCCTTTGTGCGCTGTAGAGATACCTTCTGTACTCCTTTGTGCGCTGTAGAGATACCTTCTGTACTCCTTTGTACGCTGTAGAGAAACCTCGTGTACTCCTTTGTACGTTCTAGAGATATTTCCTGTACTCCTTTGTGCGCTGTAGAGATACCTTCTGTACTCCTGTGTGCGCTGTAGAGATACCTTCTGTACTCCTTTGTGCGCTGTAGAGATACCTTCTGTACTCCTTTGTGCGCTGTAGAGATACCTTCTGTACTCCTTTGTACGCTGTAGAGATACCTCGTGTAATCCTTTGTACGTTCTAGAGATATTTCCTGTACTACTTTGTGCGCTGTAGAGATACCTTCTGTACTCCTTTGTACTTTCTAGAGATATTTCCTGTACTCCTTTGTGCGCTGTAGAGATACCTTCTGTACACCTTTGTGCGCTGTAGAGATACCTTCTGTACTCCTTTGTGCGCTGTAGAGATACCTTCTGTACTCCTTTGTGCGCTGTAGAGATACCTTCTGTACTCCTTTGTACGCTGTAGAGATACCTCGTGTACTCCTTTGTATGTTATTGAGATATTTCCTGTACTCCTTTGTGCGCTGTAGAGATACCTTCTGTACTCCTTTGTGCGCTGTAGAGATACCTTCTGTACTCCTTCGTGCGCTGTAGAGATACCTTCTGTACTCCTTTGTGCGCTGTAGAGATACCTTCTGTACTCCTTTTTACGCTGTAGAGATACCTCGTGTACTCCTTTGTACGTTCTAGAGATATTTCCTGTACTCCTTTGTGCGCTGTAGAGGTACCTTCTGTACTCCTTTGTGCGCTGTAGAGATACCTTCTGTACTCCTTTGTGCGCTGTAGAGATACCTTCTATACTCCTTTGTGCGCTGTAGAGATACCTTCTGTACTCCTTTGTGCGCTGTAGAGATACCTTCTGTACTCCTTTGTGCGCTGAAGAGATACCTTCTGTACTCCTTTGTGCGCTGTAGAGATACCTTCTGTACTCCTTTGTGCGCTGTAGAGATACCTTCTGTACTCCTTTGTGCGCTGTAGAGATACCTTCTGTACTCCTTTGTGCGCTGTAGAGATACCTTCTGTACTCCTTTGTGCGCTGTAGAGATACCTTCTGTACTCCTTTGTGCGCTGTAGAGATACCTTCTGTACTCCTTTGTGCGCTGTAGAGATACCTTCTGTACTCCTTTGTGCGCTGTAGAGATACCTTCTGTACTCCTTTGTGCGCTGTAGAGATAACTTCTGTACTCCTTTGTGCGCTGTAGAGATACCTTCTGTACTCCTTTGTGCGCTGTAGAGATACCTTCTGTACTCCTTTGTGCGCTGTAGAGATACCTTCTGTACTCCTTTGTGCTCTGTAGAGATACCTTCTGTACTCCTTTGTGCGCTGTAGAGATACCTTCTGTACTCCTTTGTGCGCTGTAGAGATACCTTCTGTACTCCTTTGTGCGCTGTAGAGATACCTTCTGCACTCCTTTGTGCGCTGTAGAGATACCTTCTGTACTCCTTTGTGCGCTGTAGAGATACTTTCTGTACTCCTTTGTACGCTGTAGAGATACCTCGTGTACTCCTTTGTACGTTCTAGAGATATTTCCTGTACTCCTTTGTGCGCTGTAGAGATACCTTCTGTACTCCTTTGTGCGCTGTAGAGATACCTTCTGTACTCCTTTGTGCGCTGTAGAGATACCTTCTGTACTCCTTTGTGCGCTGTAGAGATAACTTCTGTACTCCTTTGTGCGCTGTAGAGATACCTTCTGTACTCCTTTGTGCGCTGTAGAGATACCTTCTGTACTCCTTTGTGCGCTGTAGAGATACCTTTTGTACTCCTTTGTACGCTGTAGAGATACCTCGTGTACTCCTTCGTACGTTCTAGAGATATTTCCTGTACTCCTTTGTGCGCTGTAGAGATACCTTCTGTACTCCTTTGTGCGCTGTAGAGATACCTTCTGTACTCCTTTGTGCGCTGTAGAGATACCTTCTGTACTCCTATGTGCGCTGTAGAGATACCTTCTGTACTCCTTTGTGCGCTGTAGAGATACCTTCTGTATTCCTTTGTACGCTGTAGAGATACCTCGTGTACTCCTTTGTACGTTCTAGAGATATTTCCAGTACTCCTTTGTGCGCTGTAGAGATACCTTCTGTACTCCTTTGTGCGCTGTAGAGATACCTTCTGTACTCCTTTGTGCGCTGTAGAGATACCTCGTGTACTCCTTTGTGCGCTGTAGAGATACCTTCTGTACTCCTTTGTGCGCTGTAGAGATACCTTCTGTACTCCTTTGTGCGCTGAAGAGATACCTTCTGTACTCCTTTGTGCGCTGTAGAGATACCTTCTGTACTCCTTTGTGCGCTGTAGAGATACCTTCTGTACTCCTTTGTGCGCTGTAGAGATACCTTCTGTACTCCTTTGTGCGCTGTAGAGATACCTTCTGTACTCCTTTGTGCGCTGTAGAGATACCTTCTGTACTCCTTTGTGCGCTGTAGAGATACCTTCTGTACTCCTTTGTGCGCTGTAGAGATACCTTCTGTACTCCTTTGTGCGCTGTAGAGATACCTTCTGTACTCCTTTGTGCGCTGTAGAGATACCTTCTGTACTCCTTTGTGCGCTGTAGAGATACCTTCTGTACTCCTTTGTGCGCTGTAGAGATACCTTCTGTACTCCTTTGTGCGCTGTAGAGATACCTTCTGTACTCCTTTGTGCTCTGTAGAGATACCTTCTGTACTCCTTTGTGCGCTGTAGAGATACCTTCTGTACTCCTTTGTGCGCTGTAGAGATACCTTCTGTACTCCTTTGTGCGCTGTAGAGATACCTTCTGTACTCCTTTGTGCGCTGTAGAGATACCTTCTGTACTCCTTTGTGCGCTGTAGAGATACTTTCTGTACTCCTTTGTACGCTGTAGAGATACCTCGTGTACTCCTTTGTACGTTCTAGAGATATTTCCTGTACTCCTTTGTGCGCTGTAGAGATACCTTCTGTACTCCTTTGTGCGCTGTAGAGATACCTTCTGTACTCCTTTGTGCGCTGTAGAGATACCTTCTGTACTCCTTTGTGCGCTGTAGGGATAACTTCTGTACTCCTTTGTGCGCTGTAGAGATACCTTCTGTACTCCTTTGTGCGCTGTAGAGATACCTTCTGTACTCCTTTGTGCGCTGTAGAGATACCTTTTGTACTCCTTTGTACGCTGTAGAGATACCTCGTGTACTCCTTCGTACGTTCTAGAGATATTTCCTGTACTCCTTTGTGCGCTGTAGAGATACCTTCTGTACTCCTTTGTGCGCTGTAGAGATACCTTCTGTACTCCTTTGTGCGCTGTAGAGATACCTTCTGTACTCCTATGTGCGCTGTAGAGATACCTTCTGTACTCCTTTGTGCGCTGTAGAGATACCTTCTGTATTCCTTTGTACGCTGTAGAGATACCTCGTGTACTCCTTTGTACGTTCTAGAGATATTTCCAGTACTCCTTTGTGCGCTGTAGAGATACCTTCTGTACTCCTTTGTGCGCTGTAGAGATACCTTCTGTACTCCTTTGTGCGCTGTAGAGATACCTCGTGTACTCCTTTGTGCGCTGTAGAGATACCTTCTGTACTCCTTTGTGCGCTGTAGAGATACCTTCTGTACTCCTTTGTACGCTGTAGAGATACCTCGTGTACTCCTTTGTACGTTCTAGAGATATTTCCTGTACTCCTTTGTGCGCTGTAGAGATACCTTCTGTACCCCTTTGTACGCTGTAGAGATACCTCGTGTACTCCTTTGTACGTTCTAGAGATATTTCCTGTACTCCTTTGTGCGCTGTAGAGATACCTTCTGTACTCCTTTGTGCGCTGTAGAGATACCTTCTGTACTCCTTTGTGCGCTGTAGAGATACCTTCTGTACTCCTTTGTGCGCTGTAGTGATACCTTCTGTACTCCTTTGTGCGCTGTAGAGATACCTTCTGTACTCCTTTGTGCGCTGTAGAGATACCTTCTGTACTCCTTTGTGCGCTGTAGAGATACCTTCTGTACTCCTTTGTGCTCTGTAGAGATACCTTCTGTACTCCTTTGTGCGCTGTAGAGATACCTTCTGTACTCCTTTGTGCGCTGTAGAGATACCTTCTGCACTCCTTTGTGCGCTGTAGAGATACCTTCTGTACTCCTTTGTGCGCTGTAGAGATACCTTCTGTACTCCTTTGTGCGCTGTAGAGATACCTTCTGTACTCTTTTGTGCGCTCTAGAGATACCTTCTGTACTCCTTTGTGCGCTGTAGAGATACCTTCTGTACTCCTTTGTACGCTGTAGAGATACCTCGTGTACTCCTTTGTACGTTCTAGAGATATTTCCTGTACTCCTTTGTGCGCTGTAGAGATACCTTCTGTACTCCTTTGTGCGCTGTAGAGATACCTTCTGTACTCCTTTGTGCGCTGTAGAGATACCTTCTGTACTCCTTTGTGCGCTGTAGAGATACCTTCTGTACTCCTTTGTACGCTGTAGAGATACCTCGTGTACTCCTTTGTACGTTCTAGAGATATTTCCTGTACTCCTTTGTGCGCTGTAGAGATACCTTCTGTACTCCTTTGTGCGCTGTAGAGATACCTTCTGTACCCCTTTGTGCGCTCTAGAGATACCTTCTGTACTCCTTTGTGCGCTGTAGAGATACCTTCTGTACTCCTTTGTACGCTGTAGAGATACCTCGTGTACTCCTTTGTACGTTCTAGAGATATTTCCTGTACTCCTTTGTGCGCTGTAGAGATACCTTCTGTACTCCTTTGTGCGCTGTAGAGATACCTTCTGTACTCCTTTGTGCGCTGTAGAGATACCTTCTGTACTCCTTTGTGCGCTGTAGAGATACCTTCTGTACTCCTTTGTACGCTGTAGAGATACCTCGTGTACTCCTTTGTACGTTCTAGAGATATTTCCTGTACTCCTTTGTGCGCTGTAGAGATACCTTCTGTACTCCTTTGTGCGCTGTAGAGATACCTTCTGTACTCCTTTGTGCGCTGTAGAGATACCTTCTGTACTCCTTTGTGCGCTGTAGAGATACCTTCTGTACTCCTTTGTGCGCTGTAGAGATACCTTCTGTACTCCTTTGTGCGCTGTAGAGGTACCTTCTGTACTCCTTTGTGCGCTGTAGAGATACCTTCTGTACTCCTTTGTGCGCTGTAGAGATACCTTCTGTACTCCTTTGTGCGCTGTAGAGATACCTTCTGTACTCCTTTGTGCGCTGTAGAGATACCTTCTGTACTCCTTTGTACGCTGTTGAGATACCTCGTGTACTCCTTTGTACGTTCTAGAGATATTTCCTGTACTCCTTTGTGCGCTGTAGAGATACCTTCTGTACTCCTTTGTGCGCTGTAGAGATACCTTCTGTACTTCTTTGTGCGCTGTAGAGATACCTTCTGTACTCCTTTGTGCGCTGTAGAGATACCTTCTGTACTCCTTTGTACGTTCTAGAGATATTTCCTGTACTCCTTTGTGCGCTGTAGGGATACCTTCTGTACTCCTTTGTGCGCTGTAGAGATACCTTCTGTACTCCTTTGTGGGCTGTAGAGATACCTTCTGTACTCCTTTGTACGTTCTAGAGATATTTCCTGTTCTCCTTTGTGCGCTGTAGAGATACCTTCTGTACTCCTTTGTGCGCTGTAGAGATACCTTCTGTACTCCTTTGTGGGCTGTAGAGATACCTTCTGTACTCCTTTGTACGCTGTAGAGATACCTCGTGTACTCCTTTGTGCGCTGTAGAGGTACCTTCTGTACTCCTTTGTGCGCTGTAGAGATACCTTCTGTACCCCTTCGTGCGCTGTAGAGATACCTTCTGTACTCCTTTGTACGTTCTAGAGATATTTTCTGTACTCCTTTGTGCGCTGTAGAGATACCTTCTGTACTCCTTTGTGCGCTGTAGAGATTTCTTCTGTACTCCTTTGTGCGCTGTAGAGATACCTTCTGTACTCCTTTGTGCGCTGTAGAGATACCTTCTGTACTCCTTTGTACGCTGTAGAGATACCTCGTGTACTCCTTGGTACGTTCTAGAGATACTTCCTGTACTCCTTTGTGCGCTGTAGAGATACCTTCTGTACTCCTTTGTGCGCTGTAGAGATACCTACTGTACTCCTTTGTGCGCTGTAGAGATACCTTCTGTACTCCTTTGTGCGCTGTAGAGATACCTTTTGTACTCCTTTGTACGCTGTAGAGATACCTCGTGTACTCCTTTGTACGTTCTAGAGATATTTCCTGTACTCCTTTGTGCGCTGTAGAGATACCTTCTGTACTCCTTTGTGCGCTGTAGAGATACCTTCTGTACTCCTTTGTGCGCTGTAGAGATACCTTCTGTACTCCTTTGTACGCTGTAGAGATACCTTCTGTACTCATTTGTGCGCTGTAGAGATACCTTATGTACTCCTTTGTACGCTCTAGAGATACCTCGTGTACTCCTTTGTACGTTCTAGAGATATTTCCTGTACTCCTTTGTGCGCTGTAGAGATACCTTCTGTACTCCTTCGTGCGCTGTAGAGATACCTTCTGTACTCCTTTGTGCGCTGTAAAGATACCTCGTGTACTCCTTTGTGCGCTGTAGAGATACCTTCTGTACTCCTTTGTGTGCTGTAGAGATACCTTCTGTACTCCTTTGTACGCTGTAGAGATACCTCGTGTACTCCTTTGTACGTTCTAGAGATATTTCCTGTACTCCTTTGTGCGCTGTAGAGATACCTTCTGTACTCCTTTTTACGCTGTAGAGATACCTCGTGTACTCCTTTGTACGTTCTAGAGATATTTCCTGTACTCCTTTGTGCGCGGTAGAGATACCTTCTGTACTCCTTTGTGCGCTATAGAGATACCTTCTGTACTCCTTTGTGCGCTGTAGAGATACCTTCTGTACTCGTTTGTGCGCTGTAGAGATACCTTCTGGACTCCTTTGTGCGCTGTAGAGATAACTTCTGTACTCCTTTGTGCGCTGTAGAGATACCTTCTGTACTCCTTTGTGCGCTGTAGAGATACCTTCTGTACTCCTTTGTGCGCTGTAGAGATACCTTCTGTACTCCTTTGTGCGCTGTAGAGATACCTTCTGTACTCCTTTGTGCGCTGTAGAGATACCTTCTGTACTCCTTTGTGCGCTGTAGAGATACCTTCTGTACTCCTTTGTGCGCTGTAGAGATACCTTCTGTACTCTTTTGTGCGCTCTAGAGATACCTTCTGTACTCCTTTGTGCGCTGTAGAGATACCTTCTGTACTCCTTTGTACGCTGTAGAGATACCTCGTGTACTCCTTTGTACGTTCTAGAGATATTTCCTGTACTCCTTTGTGCGCTGTAGAGATACCTTCTGTACTCATTTGTGCGCTGTAGAGATACCTTCTGTACTCCTTTGCGCGCTGTAGAGATACCTTCTGTACTCCTTTGTGCGCTGTAGAGATACCTTCTGTACTCCTTTGTACGCTGTAGAGATACCTCGTGTACTCCTTTGTACGTTCTAGAGATATTTGCTGTACTCCTTTGTGCGCTGTAGAGATACCTTCTGTACTCCTTTGTGCGCTGTAGAGATACCTTCTGTACTCCTTTGTACGCTGTAGAGATACCTCGTGTACTCCTTTGTACGTTCTAGAGATATTTGCTGTACTCCTTTGTGCGCTGTAGAGATACCTTCTGTACTCCTTTGTGCGCTGTAGAGATACCTTCTGTACTCCTTTGTGCGCTCTAGAGATACCTTCTGTACTCCTTTGTGCGCTGTAGAGATACCTTCTGTACTCCTTTGTGCGCTGTAGAGATACCTTCTGTACTTCTTTGTGCGCTGTAGAGATACCTTCTGTACTCCTTTGTGCGCTGTAGAGATACCTTCTGTACTCCTTTGTACGTTCTAGAGATATTTCCTGTACTCCTTTGTGCGCTGTAGAGATACCTTCTGTACTCCTTTGTGCGCTGTAGAGATACCTTCTGTACTCCTTTGTGGGCTGTAGAGATACCTTCTGTACTCCTTTGTACGTTCTAGAGATATTTCCTGTACTCCTTTGTGCGCTGTAGAGATACCTTCTGTACTCCTTTGTGCGCTGTAGAGATACCTTCTGTACTCCTTTGTGGGCTGTAGAGATACCTTCTGTACTCCTTTGTACGCTGTAGAGATACCTCGTGTACTCCTTTGTGCGCTGTAGAGGTACCTTCTGTACTCCTTTGTGCGCTGTAGAGATACCTTCTGTACTCCTTTGTGCGCTGTAGAGATACCTTCTGTACTCCTTTGTACGTTCTAGAGATATTTCCTGTACTCCTTTGTGCGCTGTAGAGATACCTTCTGTACTCCTTTGTGCGCTGTAGAGATACCTTCTGTACTCCTTTGTGCGCTGTAGAGATACCTTCTGTACTCCTTTGTGCGCTGTAGAGATACCTTCTGTACTCCTTTGTGCGCTGTAGAGATACCTTCTGTACTCCTTTGTGCGCTGTAGAGATACCTTCTGTACTCCTTTGTGCGCTGTAGAGATACCTTCTGTACTCCTTTGTGCGCTGTAGAGATACCTTCTGTACTCCTTTGTACGTTCTAGAGATACCTTCTGTACTCCTTTGTGCGCTGTAGAGATAACTTCTGTACTCCTTTGTGCGCTGTAGAGATACCTTCTGTACTCCTTTGTGCGCTGTAGAGATACCTTCTGTACTCCTTTGTGCGCTGTAGAGATACCTTTTGTACTCCTTTGTACGCTGTAGAGATACCTCGTGTACTCCTTCGTACGTTCTAGAGATATTTCCTGTACTCCTTTGTGCGCTGTAGAGATACCTTCTGTACTCCTTTGTGCGCTGTAGAGATACCTTCTGTACTCCTTTGTGCGCTGTAGAGATACCTTCTGTACTCCTTTGTGCGCTGTAGAGATACCTTCTGTACTCCTTTGTGCGCTGTAGAGATACCTTCTGTACTCCTTTGTACGCTGTAGAGATACCTCGTGTACTCCTTTGTACGTTCTAGAGATATTTCCAGTACTCCTTTGTGCGCTGTAGAGATACCTTCTGTACTCCTTTGTGCGCTGTAGAGATACCTTCTGTACTCCTTTGTGCGCTGTAGAGATACCTCGTGTACTCCTTTGTGCGCTGTAGAGATACCTTCTGTACTCCTTTGTGCGCTGTAGAGATACCTTCTGTACTCCTTTGTACGCTGTAGAGATACCTCGTGTACTCCTTTGTACGTTCTAGAGATATTTCCTGTACTCCTTTGTGCGCTGTAGAGATACCTTCTGTACCCCTTTGTACGCTGTAGAGATACCTCGTGTACTCCTTTGTACGTTCTAGAGATATTTCCTGTACTCCTTTGTGCGCTGTAGAGATACCTTCTGTACTCCTTTGTGCGCTGTAGAGATACCTTCTGTACTCCTTTGTGCGCTGTAGAGATACCTTCTGTACTCCTTTGTGCGCTGTAGAGATACCTTCTGTACTCCTTTGTGCGCTGTAGAGATACCTTCTGTACTCCTTTGTGCGCTGTAGAGATACCTTCTGTACTCCTTTGTGCGCTGTAGAGATACCTTCTGTACTCCTTTGTGCTCTGTAGAGATACCTTCTGTACTCCTTTGTGCGCTGTAGAGATACCTTCTGTACTCCTTTGTGCGCTGTAGAGATACCTTCTGCACTCCTTTGTGCGCTGTAGAGATACCTTCTGTACTCCTTTGTGCGCTGTAGAGATACCTTCTGTACTCCTTTGTGCGCTGTAGAGATACCTTCTGTACTCTTTTAGGCGCTCTAGAGATACCTTCTGTACTCCTTTGTGCGCTGTAGAGATACCTTCTGTACTCCTTTGTACGCTGTAGAGATACCTCGTGTACTCCTTTGTACGTTCTAGAGATATTTCCTGTACTCCTTTGTGCGCTGTAGAGATACCTTCTGTACTCCTTTGTGCGCTGTAGAGATACCTTCTGTACTCCTTTGTGCGCTGTAGAGATACCTTCTGTACTCCTTTGTGCGCTGTAGAGATACCTTCTGTACTCCTTTGTACGCTGTAGAGATACCTCGTGTACTCCTTTGTACGTTCTAGAGATATTTCCTGTACTCCTTTGTGCGCTGTAGAGATACCTTCTGTACTCCTTTGTGCGCTGTAGAGATACCTTCTGTACTCCTTTGTGCGCTCTAGAGATACCTTCTGTACTCCTTTGTGCGCTGTAGAGATACCTTCTGTACTCCTTTGTACGCTGTAGAGATACCTCGTGTACTCCTTTGTACGTTCTAGAGATATTTCCTGTACTCCTTTGTGCGCTGTAGAGATACCTTCTGTACTCCTTTGTGCGCTGTAGAGATACCTTCTGTACTCCTTTGTGCGCTGTAGAGATACCTTCTGTACTCCTTTGTGCGCTGTAGAGATACCTTCTGTACTCCTTTGTACGCTGTAGAGATACCTCGTGTACTCCTTTGTACGTTCTAGAGATATTTCCTGTACTCCTTTGTGCGCTGTAGAGATACCTTCTGTACTCCTTTGTGCGCTGTAGAGATACCTTCTGTACTCCTTTGTGCGCTGTAGAGATACCTTCTGTACTCCTTTGTGCGCTGTAGAGATACCTTCTGTACTCCTTTGTGCGCTGTAGAGATACCTTCTGTACTCCTTTGTGCGCTGTAGAGGTACCTTCTGTACTCCTTTGTGCGCTGTAGAGATACCTTCTGTACTCCTTTGTGCGCTGTAGAGATACCTTCTGTACTCCTTTGTGCGCTGTAGAGATACCTTCTGTACTCCTTTGTGCGCTGTAGAGATACCTTCTGTACTCCTTTGTACGCTGTTGAGATACCTCGTGTACTCCTTTGTACGTTCTAGAGATATTTCCTGTACTCCTTTGTGCGCTGTAGAGATACCTTCTGTACTCCTTTGTGCGCTGTAGAGATACCTTCTGTACTCCTTTGTGCGCTGTAGAGATACCTTCTGTACTCCTTTGTGCGCTGTAGAGATACCTTCTGTACTCCTTTGTACGTTCTAGAGATATTTCCTGTACTCCTTTGTGCGCTGTAGGGATACCTTCTGTACTCCTTTGTGCGCTGTAGAGATACCTTCTGTACTCCTTTGTGGGCTGTAGAGATACCTTCTGTACTCCTTTGTACGTTCTAGAGATATTTCTGTTCTCCTTTGTGCGCTGTAGAGATACCTTCTGTACTCCTTTGTGCGCTGTAGAGATACCTTCTGTACTCCTTTGTGGGCTGTAGAGATACCTTCTGTACTCCTTTGTACGCTGTAGAGATACCTCGTGTACTCCTTTGTGCGCTGTAGAGGTACCTTCTGTACTCCTTTGTGCGCTGTAGAGATACCTTCTGTACCCCTTTGTGCGCTGTAGAGATACCTTCTGTACTCCTTTGTACGTTCTAGAGATATTTTCTGTACTCCTTTGTGCGCTGTAGAGATACCTTCTGTACTCCTTTGTGCGCTGTAGAGATTTCTTCTGTACTCCTTTGTGCGCTGTAGAGATACCTTCTGTACTCCTTTGTGCGCTGTAGAGATACCTTCTGTACTCCTTTGTACGCTGTAGAGATACCTCGTGTACTCCTTGGTACGTTCTAGAGATACTTCCTGTACTCCTTTGTGCGCTGTAGAGATACCTTCTGTACTCCTTTGTGCGCTGTAGAGATACCTACTGTACTCCTTTGTGCGCTGTAGAGATACCTTCTGTACTCCTTTGTGCGCTGTAGAGATACCTTTTGTACTCCTTTGTACGCTGTAGAGATACCTCGTGTACTCCTTTGTACGTTCTAGAGATATTTCCTGTACTCCTTTGTGCGCTGTAGAGATACCTTCTGTACTCCTTTGTGCGCTGTAGAGATACCTTCTGTACTCCTTTGTGCGCTGTAGAGATACCTTCTGTACTCCTTTGTGCGCTGTAGAGATACCTTCTGTACTCCTTTGTGCGCTGTAGAGATACCTTATGTACTCCTTTGTACGCTCTAGAGATACCTCGTGTACTCCTTTGTACGTTCTAGAGATATTTCCTGTACTCCTTTGTGCGCTGTAGAGATACCTTCTGTACTCCTTCGTGCGCTGTAGAGATACCTTCTGTACTCCTTTGTGCGCTGTAAAGATACCTCGTGTACTCCTTTGTGCGCTGTAGAGATACCTTCTGTACTCCTTTGTGTGCTGTAGAGATACCTTCTGTACTCCTTTGTACGCTGTAGAGATACCTCGTGTACTCCTTTGTACGTTCTAGAGATATTTCCTGTACTCCTTTGTGCGCTGTAGAGATACCTTCTGTACTCCTTTTTACGCTGTAGAGATACCTCGTGTACTCCTTTGTACGTTCTAGAGATATTTCCTGTACTCCTTTGTGCGCGGTAGAGATACCTTCTGTACTCCTTTGTGCGCTGTAGAGATACCTTCTGTACTCCTTTGTGCGCTGTAGAGATACCTTCTGTACTCGTTTGTGCGCTGTAGAGATACCTTCTGGACTCCTTTGTGCGCTGTAGAGATAACTTCTGTACTCCTTTGTGCGCTGTAGAGATACCTTCTGTACTCCTTTGTGCGCTGTAGAGATACCTTCTGTACTCCTTTGTGCGCTGTAGAGATACCTTCTGTACTCCTTTGTGCGCTGTAGAGATACCTTCTGTACTCCTTTGTGCGCTGTAGAGATACCTTCTGTACTCCTTTGTGCGCTGTAGAGATACCTTCTGTACTCCTTTGTGCGCTGTAGAGATACCTTCTGTACTCTTTTGTGCGCTCTAGAGATACCTTCTGTACTCCTTTGTGCGCTGTAGAGATACCTTCTGTACTCCTTTGTACGCTGTAGAGATACCTCGTGTACTCCTTTGTACGTTCTAGAGATATTTCCTGTACTCCTTTGTGCGCTGTAGAGAAACCTTCTGTACTCATTTGTGCGCTGTAGAGATACCTTCTGTGCTCCTTTGTGCGCTGTAGAGATACCTTCTGTACTCCTTTGTGCGCTGTAGAGATACCTTCTGTACTCCTTTGTACGCTGTAGAGATACCTCGTGTACTCCTTTGTACGTTCTAGAGATATTTGCTGTACTCCTTTGTGCGCTGTAGAGATACCTTCTGTACTCCTTTGTGCGCTGTAGAGATACCTTCTGTACTCCTTTGTACGCTGTAGAGATACCTCGTGTACTCCTTTGTACGTTCTAGAGATATTTGCTGTACTCCTTTGTGCGCTGTAGAGATACCTTCTGTACTCCTTTGTGCGCTGTAGAGATACCTTCTGTACTCCTTTGTGTGCTCTAGAGATACCTTCTGTACTCCTTTGTGCGCTGTAGAGATACCTTCTGTACTCCTTTGTACGCTGTAGAGATACCTCGTGTACTCCTTTGTACGTTCTAGAGATATTTCCTGTACTCCTTTGTGCGCTGTAGAGATACCTTCTGTACTCCTTTGTGCGCTGTAGAGATACCTTCTGTACTCCTTTGTGCGCTGTAGAGATACCTTCTGTACTCCTTTGTGCGCTGTAGAGATACCTTCTGCACTCCTTTGTACGCTGTAGAGATACCTCATGTACTCCTTTATTCGTTCTAGAGATATTTCCTGTACTCCTTTGTGCGCTGTAGAGATACCTTCTGTACTCCTTTGTGCGCTGTAGAGATACCTTCTGTACTCCTTTGTGCGCTGTAGAGATACCTTCTGTACTCCTTTGTGCGCTGTAGAGATACCTTCTGTACTCCTTTGTGCGCTGTAGTGATACCTTCTGTACTCCTTTGTGCGCTGTAGAGGTACCTTCTGTACTCCTTTGTGCGCTGTAGAGATACCTTCTGTACTCCTTTGTGCGCTGTAGAGATACCTTCTGTACTCCTTTGTGCGCTGTAGAGACACCTTCTGTACTCCTTTGTGCGCTGTAGAGATACCTTCTGTACTCCTTTGTACGCTGTAGAGATACCTCGTGTACTCCTTTGTACGTTCTAGAGATATTTCCTGTACTCCTTTGTGCGCTGTAGAGATACCTTCTGTACTCCTTTGTGCGCTGTAGAGATACCTTCTGTACTCCTTTGTGCACTGTAGAGATACCTTCTGTACTCCTTTGTGCGCTGTAGAGATACCTTCTGTACTCCTTTGTACGTTCTAGAGATATTTCCTGTACTCCTTTGTGCGCTGTAGAGATACCTTCTGTACTCCTTTGTGCGCTGTAGAGATACCTTCTGTACTCCTTTGTGGGCTGTAGAGATACCTTCTGTACTCCTTTGTACGTTCTAGAGATATTTCCTGTACTCCTTTGTGCGCTGTAGAGATACCTTCTGTACTCCTTTGTGCGCTGTAGAGATACCTTCTGTACTCCTTTGTGGGCTGTAGAGATACCTTCTGTACTCCTTTGTACGCTGTAGAGATACCTCGTGTACTCCTTTGTGCGCTGTAGAGGTACCTTCTGTACTCCTTTGTGCGCTGTAGAGATACCTTCTGTACTCCTTTGTGCGCTGTAGAGATACCTTCTGTACTCCTTTGTACGTTCTAGAGATATTTCCTGTACTCCTTTGTGCGCTGTAGAGATACCTTCTGTACTCCTTTGTGCGCTGTAGAGATACCTTCTGTACTCCTTTGTGCGCTGTAGAGATACCTTCTGTACTCCTTTGTGCGCTGTAGAGATACCTTCTGTACTCCTTTGTGCGCTGTAGAGATACCTTCTGTACTCCTTTGTGCGCTGTAGAGATACCTTCTGTACTCCTTTGTGCGCTGTAGAGATACCTTCTGTACTCCTTTGTGCGCTGTAGAGATACCTTCTGTACTCCTTTGTACGTTCTAGAGATATTTCCTGTACTCCTTTGTGCGCTGTAGAGATACCTTCTGTACTCCTTTGTACGCTGTAGAGATACCTCGTGTACTCCTTGGTACGTTCTAGAGATACTTCCTGTACTCCTTTGTGCGCTGTAGAGATACCTTCTGTACTCCTTTGTGCGCTGTAGAGATACCTTCTGTACTCCTTTGTGCGCTGTAGAGATACCTTCTGTACTCCTTTGTGCGCTGTAGAGATACCTTCTGTACTCCTTTGTGCGCTGTAGGGATACCTTCTGTACTCCTTTGTGCGCTGTAGAGGTACCTTCTGTACTCCTTTGTGCGCTGTAGAGATACCTTCTGTACTCCTTTGTGCGCTGTAGAGATACCTTCTGTACTCCTTTGTGCGCTGTAGAGACACCTTCTGTACTCCTTTGTGCGCTGTAGAGATACCTTCTGTACTCCTTTGTACGCTGTAGAGATACCTCGTGTACTCCTTTGTACGTTCTAGAGATATTTCTTGTACTCCTTTGTGCGCTGTAGAGATACCTTCTGTACTCCTTTGTGCGCTGTAGAGATACCTTCTGTACTCCTTTGTGCGCTGTAGAGATACCTTCTGTACTCCTTTGTGCGCTGTAGAGATACCTTCTGTACTCCTTTGTACGTTCTAGAGATATTTCCTGTACTCCTTTGCGCGCTGTAGAGATACCTTCTGTACTCCTTTGTGCGCTGTAGAGATACCTTCTGTACTCCTTTGTGGGCTGTAGAGATACCTTCTGTACTCCTTTGTACGTTCTATAGATATTTCCTGTACTCCTTTGTGCGCTGTAGAGATACCTTCTGTACTCCTTTGTGCGCTGTAGAGATACCTTCTGTACTCCTTTGTGGGCTGTAGAGATACCTTCTGTACTCCTTTGTACGCTGTAGAGATACCTCGTGTACTCCTTTGTGCGCTGTAGAGATACCTTCTGTACTCCTTTGTGCGCTGTAGAGATACCTTCTGTACTCCTTTGTGCGCTGTAGAGATACCTTCTGTACTCCTTTGTGCGCTGTAGAGATACCTTCTGTACTCCTTTGTACGCTGTAGAGATACCTCGTGTACTCCTTTGTACGTTCTAGAGATATTTCCTGTACTCCTTTGTGCGCTGTAGAGATACCTTCTGTACTTCTTTGTGCGCTGTAGAGATACCTTCTGTACTCCTTTGTGCGCTGTAGAGATACCTTCTGTACTCCTTTGTGCGCTGTAGAGATACCTTCTGTACTCCTTTGTGCGCTGTAGAGATACCTTCAGTACTCCTTTGTACGCTGTAGAGATACCTCGTGTACTCCTTTGTACGTTCTAGAGATATTTCCTGTACTTCTTTGTGCGCTGTAGAGATACCTTCTGTACTCCTTTGTGCGCTGTAGAGATACCTTCTGTACTCCTTAGTGCGCTGTAGAGATACCTCGTGTACTCGTTTGTGCGCTGTAGAGATACCTTCTGTACTCCTTTGTGCGCTGTAGAGATACCTTCTGTACTCCTTTGTGCGCTGTAGAGATACCTTCTGTACTCCTTTGTGCGCTGTAGAGATACCTTCTGTACTCCTTTGTGCGCTGTAGAGATACCTTCTGTACTCCTTTGTGCGCTGTAGAGATACCTTCTGTACTCCTTTGTGCGCTGTAGAGATACCTTCTGTACTCCTTTGTACGCTGTAGAGATACCTCGTGTACTCCTTTGTACGTTCTAGAGATATTTCCTGTACTCCTTTGTGCGCTGTAGAGATACCTTCTGTACTCCTTTGTGCGCTGTAGAGATACCTTCTGTACTCCTTTGTGCGCTGTAGAGATACCTTTTGTACTCCTTTGTGCGCTGTAGAGATACCTTCTGTACTCCTTTGTGCGCTGTAGAGATACCTTCTGTACTCCTTTGTACGCTGTAGAGAAACCTCGTGTACTCCTTTGTACGTTCTAGAGATATTTCCTGTACTCCTTTGTGCGCTGTAGAGATACCTTCTGTACTCCTGTGTGCGCTGTAGAGATACCTTCTGTACTCCTTTGTGCGCTGTAGAGATACCTTCTGTACTCCTTTGTGCGCTGTAGAGATACCTTCTGTACTCCTTTGTACGCTGTAGAGATACCTCGTGTAATCCTTTGTACGTTCTAGAGATATTTCCTGTACTACTTTGTGCGCTGTAGAGATACCTTCTGTACTCCTTTGTACTTTCTAGAGATATTTCCTGTACTCCTTTGTGCGCTGTAGAGATACCTTCTGTACACCTTTGTGCGCTGTAGAGATACCTTCTGTACTCCTTTGTGCGCTGTAGAGATACCTTCTGTACTCCTTTGTGCGCTGTAGAGATACCTTCTGTACTCCTTTGTACGCTGTAGAGATACCTCGTGTACTCCTTTGTATGTTATTGAGATATTTCCTGTACTCCTTTGTGCGCTGTAGAGATAGCTTCTGTACTCCTTTGTGCGCTGTAGAGATACCTTCTGTACTCCTTCGTGCGCTGTAGAGATACCTTCTGTACTCCTTTGTGCGCTGTAGAGATCCCTTCTGTACTCCTTTTTACGCTGTAGAGATACCTCGTGTACTCCTTTGTACGTTCTAGAGATATTTCCTGTACTCCTTTGTGCGCTGTAGAGGTACCTTCTGTACTCCTTTGTGCGCTGTAGAGATACCTTCTGTACTCCTTTGTGCGCTGTAGAGATACCTTCTATACTCCTTTGTGCGCTGTAGAGATACCTTCTGTACTCCTTTGTGCGCTGTAGAGATACCTTCTGTACTCCTTTGTGCGCTGAAGAGATACCTTCTGTACTCCTTTGTGCGCTGTAGAGATACCTTCTGTACTCCTTTGTGTGCTGTAGAGATACCTTCTGTACTCCTTTGTGCGCTGTAGAGATACCTTCTGTACTCCTTTGTGCGCTGTAGAGATACCTTCTGTACTCCTTTGTGCGCTGTAGAGATACCTTCTGTACTCCTTTGTGCGCTGTAGAGATACCTTCTGTACTCCTTTGTGCGCTGTAGAGATACCTTCTGTACTCCTTTGTGCGCTGTAGAGATACCTTCTGTACTCCTTTGTGCGCTGTAGAGATACCTTCTGTACTCCTTTGTGCGCTGTAGAGATACCTTCTGTACTCCTTTGTGCGCTGTAGAGATACCTTCTGTACTCCTTTGTGCGCTGTAGAGATACCTTCTGTACTCCTTTGTGCTCTGTAGAGATACCTTCTGTACTCCTTTGTGCGCTGTAGAGATACCTTCTGTACTCCTTTGTGCGCTGTAGAGATACCTTCTGTACTCCTTTGTGCGCTGTAGAGATACCTTCTGTACTCCTTTGTGCGCTGTAGAGATACCTTCTGTACTCCTTTGTGCGCTGTAGAGATACTTTCTGTACTCCTTTGTACGCTGTAGAGATACCTCGTGTACTCCTTTGTACGTTCTAGAGATATTTCCTGTACTCCTTTGTGCGCTGTAGAGATACCTTCTGTACTCCTTTGTGCGCTGTAGAGATACCTTCTGTACTCCTTTGTGCGCTGTAGAGATACCTTCTGTACTCCTTTGTGCGCTGTAGAGATAACTTCTGTACTCCTTTGTGCGCTGTAGAGATACCTTCTGTACTCCTTTGTGCGCTGTAGAGATACCTTCTGTACTCCTTTGTGCGCTGTAGAGATACCTTTTGTACTCCTTTGTACGCTGTAGAGATACCTCGTGTACTCCTTCGTACGTTCTAGAGATATTTCCTGTACTCCTTTGTGCGCTGTAGAGATACCTTCTGTACTCCTTTGTGCGCTGTAGAGATACCTTCTGTACTCCTTTGTGCGCTGTAGAGATACCTTCTGTACTCCTATGTGCGCTGTAGAGATACCTTCTGTACTCCTTTGTGCGCTGTAGAGATACCTTCTGTATTCCTTTGTACGCTGTAGAGATACCTCGTGTACTCCTTTGTACGTTCTAGAGATATTTCCAGTACTCCTTTGTGCGCTGTAGAGATACCTTCTGTACTCCTTTGTGCGCTGTAGAGATACCTTCTGTACTCCTTTGTGCGCTGTAGAGTTACCTCGTGTACTCCTTTGTGCGCTGTAGAGATACCTTCTGTACTCCTTTGTGCGCTGTAGAGATACCTTCTGTACTCCTTTGTACGCTGTAGAGATACCTCGTGTACTCCTTTGTACGTTCTAGAGATATTTCCTGTACTCCTTTGTGCGCTGTAGAGATACCTTCTGTACCCCTTTGTACGCTGTAGAGATACCTCGTGTACTCCTTTGTACGTTCTAGAGATATTTCCTGTACTCCTTTGTGCGCTGTAGAGATACCTTCTGTACTCCTTTGTGCGCTGTAGAGATACCTTCTGTACTCCTTTGTGCGCTGTAGAGATACCTTCTGTACTCCTTTGTGCGCTGTAGAGATACCTTCTGTACTCCTTTGTGCGCTGTAGAGATACCTTCTGTACTCCTTTGTGCGCTGTAGAGATACCTTCTGTACTCCTTTGTGCGCTGTAGAGATACCTTCTGTACTCCTTTGTGCTCTGTAGAGATACCTTCTGTACTCCTTTGTGCGCTGTAGAGATACCTTCTGTACTCCTTTGTGCGCTGTAGAGATACCTTCTGCACTCCTTTGTGCGCTGTAGAGATACCTTCTGTACTCCTTTGTGCGCTGTAGAGATACCTTCTGTACTCCTTTGTGCGCTGTAGAGATACCTTCTGTACTCTTTTGTGCGCTCTAGAGATACCGTCTGTACTCCTTTGTGCGCTGTAGAGATACCTTCTGTACTCCTTTGTACGCTGTAGAGATACCTCGTGTACTCCTTTGTACGTTCTAGAGATATTTCCTGTACTCCTTTGTGCGCTGTAGAGATACCTTCTGTACTCCTTTGTGCGCTGTAGAGATACCTTCTGTACTCCTTTGTGC
This sequence comes from Morinoia aosen, assembly GCA_030386875.1. Lineage (NCBI taxonomy): Eukaryota > Metazoa > Arthropoda > Malacostraca > Amphipoda > Talitridae > Morinoia > Morinoia aosen. The sequence goes on from JASJYW010000027.1 coordinate 17,349,789, forward strand.
GCTGTAGAGATACCTTCTGTACTCCTTTGTGCGCTGTAGAGATACCTTCTGTACTCCTTTGTACGCTGTAGAGATACCTCGTGTACTCCTTTGTACGTTCTAGAGATATTTCCTGTACTCCTTTGTGCGCTGTAGAGATACCTTCTGTACTCCTTTGTGCGCTGTAGAGATACCTTCTGTACTCCTTTGTGCGCTCTAGAGATACCTTCTGTACTCCTTTGTGCGCTGTAGAGATACCTTCTGTACTCCTTCGTACGCTGTAGAGATACCTCGTGTACTCCTTTGTACGTTCTAGAGATATTTCCTGTACTCCTTTGTGCGCTGTAGAGATACCTTCTGTACTCCTTTGTGCGCTGTAGAGATACCTTCTGTACTCCTTTGTGCGCTGTAGAGATACCTTCTGTACTCCTTTGTGCGCTGTAGAGATACCTTCTGTACTCCTTTGTACGCTGTAGAGATACCTCGTGTACTCCTTTGTACGTTCTAGAGATATTTCCTGTACTCCTTTGTGAGCTGTAGAGATACCTTCTGTACTCCTTTGTGCGCTGTAGAGATACCTTCTGTACTCCTTTGTGCGCTGTAGAGATACCTTCTGTACTCCTTTGTGCGCTGTAGAGATACCTTCTGTACTCCTTTGTGCGCTGTAGAGATACCTTCTGTACTCCTTTGTGCGCTGTAGAGGTACCTTCTGTACTCCTTTGTGCGCTGTAGAGATACCTTCTGTACTCCTTTGTGCGCTGTAGAGATACCTTCTGTACTCCTTTGTGCGCTGTAGAGATACCTTCTGTACTCCTTTGTGCGCTGTAGAGATACCTTCTGTACTCCTTTGTACGCTGTTGAGATACCTCGTGTACTCCTTTGTACGTTCTAGAGATATTTCCTGTACTCCTTTGTGCGCTGTAGAGATACCTTCTGTACTCCTTTGTGCGCTGTAGAGATACCTTCTGTACTCCTTTGTGCGCTGTAGAGATACCTTCTGTACTCCTTTGTGCGCTGTAGAGATACCTTCTGTACTCCTTTGTACGTTCTAGAGATATTTCCTGTACTCCTTTGTGCGCTGTAGGGATACCTTCTGTACTCCTTTGTGCGCTGTAGAGATACCTTCTGTACTCCTTTGTGGGCTGTAGAGATACCTTCTGTACTCCTTTGTACGTTCTAGAGATATTTCCTGTTCTCCTTTGTGCGCTGTAGAGATACCTTCTGTACTCCTTTGTGCGCTGTAGAGATACCTTCTGTACTCCTTTGTGGGCTGTAGAGATACCTTCTGTACTCCTTTGTACGCTGTAGAGATACCTCGTGTACTCCTTTGTGCGCTGTAGAGGTACCTTCTGTACTCCTTTGTGCGCTGTAGAGATACCTTCTGTACCCCTTCGTGCGCTGTAGAGATACCTTCTGTACTCCTTTGTACGTTCTAGAGATATTTTCTGTACTCCTTTGTGCGCTGTAGAGATACCTTCTGTACTCCTTTGTGCGCTGTAGAGATTTCTTCTGTACTCCTTTGTGCGCTGTAGAGATACCTTCTGTACTCCTTTGTGCGCTGTAGAGATACCTTCTGTACTCCTTTGTACGCTGTAGAGATACCTCGTGTACTCCTTGGTACGTTCTAGAGATACTTCCTGTACTCCTTTGTGCGCTGTAGAGATACCTTCTGTACTCCTTTGTGCGCTGTAGAGATACCTACTGTACTCCTTTGTGCGCTGTAGAGATACCTTCTGTACTCCTTTGTGCGCTGTAGAGATACCTTTTGTACTCCTTTGTACGCTGTAGAGATACCTCGTGTACTCCTTTGTACGTTCTAGAGATATTTCCTGTACTCCTTTGTGCGCTGTAGAGATACCTTCTGTACTCCTTTGTGCGCTGTAGAGATACCTTCTGTACTCCTTTGTGCGCTGTAGAGATACCTTCTGTACTCCTTTGTACGCTGTAGAGATACCTTCTGTACTCATTTGTGCGCTGTAGAGATACCTTATGTACTCCTTTGTACGCTCTAGAGATACCTCGTGTACTCCTTTGTACGTTCTAGAGATATTTCCTGTACTCCTTTGTGCGCTGTAGAGATACCTTCTGTACTCCTTCGTGCGCTGTAGAGATACCTTCTGTACTCCTTTGTGCGCTGTAAAGATACCTCGTGTACTCCTTTGTGCGCTGTAGAGATACCTTCTGTACTCCTTTGTGTGCTGTAGAGATACCTTCTGTACTCCTTTGTACGCTGTAGAGATACCTCGTGTACTCCTTTGTACGTTCTAGAGATATTTCCTGTACTCCTTTGTGCGCTGTAGAGATACCTTCTGTACTCCTTTTTACGCTGTAGAGATACCTCGTGTACTCCTTTGTACGTTCTAGAGATATTTCCTGTACTCCTTTGTGCGCGGTAGAGATACCTTCTGTACTCCTTTGTGCGCTGTAGAGATACCTTCTGTACTCCTTTGTGCGCTGTAGAGATACCTTCTGTACTCGTTTGTGCGCTGTAGAGATACCTTCTGGACTCCTTTGTGCGCTGTAGAGATAACTTCTGTACTCCTTTGTGCGCTGTAGAGATACCTTCTGTACTCCTTTGTGCGCTGTAGAGATACCTTCTGTACTCCTTTGTGCGCTGTAGAGATACCTTCTTTACTCCTTTGTGCGCTGTAGAGATACCTTCTGTACTCCTTTGTGCGCTGTAGAGATACCTTCTGTACTCCTTTGTGCGCTGTAGAGATACCTTCTGTACTCCTTTGTGCGCTGTAGAGATACCTTCTGTACTCTTTTGTGCGCTCTAGAGATACCTTCTGTACTCCTTTGTGCGCTGTAGAGATACCTTCTGTACTCCTTTGTACGCTGTAGAGATACCTCGTGTACTCCTTTGTACGTTCTAGAGATATTTCCTGTACTCCTTTGTGCGCTGTAGAGATACCTTCTGTACTCATTTGTGCGCTGTAGAGATACCTTCTGTACTCCTTTGTGCGCTGTAGAGATACCTTCTGTACTCCTTTGTGCGCTGTAGAGATACCTTCTGTACTCCTTTGTACGCTGTAGAGATACCTCGTGTACTCCTTTGTACGTTCTAGAGATATTTGCTGTACTCCTTTGTGCGCTGTAGAGATACCTTCTGTACTCCTTTGTGCGCTGTAGAGATCCCTTCTGTACTCCTTTGTACGCTGTAGAGATACCTCGTGTACTCCTTTGTACGTTCTAGAGATATTTGCTGTACTCCTTTGTGCGCTGTAGAGATACCTTCTGTACTCCTTTGTGCGCTGTAGAGATACCTTCTGTACTCCTTTGTGCGCTCTAGAGATACCTTCTGTACTCCTTTGTGCGCTGTAGAGATACCTTCTGTACTCCTTTGTACGCTGTAGAGATACCTCGTGTACTCCTTTGTACGTTCTAGAGATATTTCCTGTACTCCTTTGTGCGCTGTAGAGATACCTTCTGTACTCCTTTGTGCGCTGTAGAGATACCTTCTGTACTCCTTTGTGCGCTGTAGAGATACCTTCTGTACTCCTTTGTGCGCTGTAGAGGTACCTTCTGCACTCCTTTGTACGCTGTAGAGATACCTCGTGTACTCCTTTATTCGTTCTAGAGATATTTCCTGTACTCCTTTGTGCGCTGTAGAGATACCTTCTGTACTCCTTTGTGCGCTGTAGAGATACCTTCTGTACTCCTTTGTGCGCTGTAGAGATACCTTCTGTACTCCTTTGTGCGCTGTAGAGATACCTTCTGTACTCCTTTGTGCGCTCTAGGGATACCTTCTGTACTCCTTTGTGCGCTGTAGAGGTACCTTCTGTACTCCTTTGTGCGCTGTAGAGATACCTTCTGTACTCCTTTGTGCGCTGTAGAGATACCTTCTGTACTCCTTTGTGCGCTGTAGAGACACCTTCTGTACTCCTTTGTGCGCTGTAGAGATACCTTCTGTACTCCTTTGTACGCTGTAGAGATACCTCGTGTACTCCTTTGTACGTTCTAGAGATATTTCCTGTACTCCTTTGTGCGCTGTAGAGATACCTTCTGTACTCCTTTGTGCGCTGTAGAGATACCTTCTGTACTCCTTTGTGCGCTGTAGAGATACCTTCTGTACTCCTTTGTGCGCTGTAGAGATACCTTCTGTACTCCTTTGTACGTTCTAGAGATATTTCCTGTACTCCTTTGTGCGCTGTAGAGATACCTTCTGTACTCCTTTGTGCGCTGTAGAGATACCTTCTGTACTCCTTTGTGGGCTGTAGAGATACCTTCTGTACTCCTTTGTACGTTCTAGAGATATTTCCTGTACTCCTTTGTGCGCTGTAGAGATACCTTCTGTACTCCTTTGTGCGCTGTAGAGATACCTTCTGTACTCCTTTGTGGGCTGTAGAGATACCTTCTGTACTCCTTTGTACGCTGTAGAGATACCTCGTGTACTCCTTTGTGCGCTGTAGAGGTACCTTCTGTACTCCTTTGTGCGCTGTAGAGATACCTTCTGTACTCCTTTGTGCGCTGTAGAGATACCTTCTGTACTCCTTTGTACGTTCTAGAGATATTTCCTGTACTCCTTTGTGCGCTGTAGAGATACCTTCTGTACTCCTTTGTGCGCTGTAGAGATACCTTCTGTACTCCTTTGTGCGCTGTAGAGATACCTTCTGTACTCCTTTGTGCGCTGTAGAGATACCTTCTGTACTCCTTTGTGCGCTGTAGAGATACCTTCTGTACTCCTTTGTGCGCTGTAGAGATACCTTCTGTACTCCTTTGTGCGCTGTAGAGATACCTTCTGTACTCCTTTGTGCGCTGTAGAGATACCTTCTGTACTCCTTTGTACGTTCTAGAGATATTTCCTGTACTCCTTTGTGCGCTGTAGAGATACCTTCTGTACTCCTTTGTACGCTGTAGAGATACCTCGTGTACTCCTTGGTACGTTCTAGAGATACTTCCTGTACTCCTTTGTGCGCTGTAGAGATACCTTCTGTACTCCTTTGTGCGCTGTAGAGATACCTTCTGTACTCCTTTGTGCGCTGTAGAGATACCTTCTGTACTCCTTTGTGCGCTGTAGAGATACCTTCTGTACTCCTTTGTGCGCTGTAGGGATACCTTCTGTACTCCTTTGTGCGCTGTAGAGGTACCTTCTGTACTCCTTTGTGCGCTGTAGAGATACCTTCTGTACTCCTTTGTGCGCTGTAGAGATACCTTCTGTACTCCTTTGTGCGCTGTAGAGACACCTTCTGTACTCCTTTGTGCGCTGTAGAGATACCTTCTGTACTCCTTTGTACGCTGTAGAGATACCTCGTGTACTCCTTTGTACGTTCTAGAGATATTTCTTGTACACCTTTGTGCGCTGTAGAGATACCTTCTGTACTCCTTTGTGCGCTGTAGAGATACCTTCTGTACTCCTTTGTGCGCTGTAGAGATACCTTCTGTACTCCTTTGTGCGCTGTAGAGATACCTTCTGTACTCCTTTGTACGTTCTAGAGATATTTCCTGTACTCCTTTGCGCGCTGTAGAGATACCTTCTGTACTCCTTTGTGCGCTGTAGAGATACCTTCTGTACTCCTTTGTGGGCTGTAGAGATACCTTCTGTACTCCTTTGTACGTTCTATAGATATTTCCTGTACTCCTTTGTGCGCTGTAGAGATACCTTCTGTACTCCTTTGTGCGCTGTAGAGATACCTTCTGTACTCCTTTGTGGGCTGTAGAGATACCTTCTGTACTCCTTTGTACGCTGTAGAGATACCTCGTGTACTCCTTTGTGCGCTGTAGAGATACCTTCTGTACTCCTTTGTGCGCTGTAGAGATACCTTCTGTACTCCTTTGTGCGCTGTAGAGATACCTTCTGTACTCCTTTGTGCGCTGTAGAGATACCTTCTGTACTCCTTTGTACGCTGTAGAGATACCTCGTGTACTCCTTTGTACGTTCTAGAGATATTTCCTGTACTCCTTTGTGCGCTGTAGAGATACCTTCTGTACTTCTTTGTGCGCTGTAGAGATACCTTCTGTACTCCTTTGTGCGCTGTAGAGATACCTTCTGTACTCCTTTGTGCGCTGTAGAGATACCTTCTGTACTCCTTTGTGCGCTGTAGAGATACCTTCAGTACTCCTTTGTACGCTGTAGAGATACCTCGTGTACTCCTTTGTACGTTCTAGAGATATTTCCTGTACTTCTTTGTGCGCTGTAGAGATACCTTCTGTACTCCTTTGTGCGCTGTAGAGATACCTTCTGTACTCCTTAGTGCGCTGTAGAGATACCTCGTGTACTCGTTTGCGCGCTGTAGAGATACCTTCTGTACTCCTTTGTGCGCTGTAGAGATACCTTCTGTACTCCTTTGTGCGCTGTAGAGATACCTTCTGTACTCCTTTGTGCGCTGTAGAGATACCTTCTGTACTCCTTTGTGCGCTGTAGAGATACCTTCTGTACTCCTTTGTGCGCTGTAGAGATACCTTCTGTACTCCTTTGTGCGCTGTAGAGATACCTTCTGTACTCCTTTGTACGCTGTAGAGATACCTCGTGTACTCCTTTGTACGTTCTAGAGATATTTCCTGTACTCCTTTGTGCGCTGTAGAGATACCTTCTGTACTCCTTTGTGCGCTGTAGAGATACCTTCTGTACTCCTTTGTGCGCTGTAGAGATACCTTTTGTACTCCTTTGTGCGCTGTAGAGATACCTTCTGTACTCCTTTGTGCGCTGTAGAGATACCTTCTGTACTCCTTTGTACGCTGTAGAGAAACCTCGTGTACTCCTTTGTACGTTCTAGAGATATTTCCTGTACTCCTTTGTGCGCTGTAGAGATACCTTCTGTACTCCTGTGTGCGCTGTAGAGATACCTTCTGTACTCCTTTGTGCGCTGTAGAGATACCTTCTGTACTCCTTTGTGCGCTGTAGAGATACCTTCTGTACTCCTTTGTACGCTGTAGAGATACCTCGTGTAATCCTTTGTACGTTCTAGAGATATTTCCTGTACTACTTTGTGCGCTGTAGAGATACCTTCTGTACTCCTTTGTACTTTCTAGAGATATTTCCTGTACTCCTTTGTGCGCTGTAGAGATACCTTCTGTACACCTTTGTGCGCTGTAGAGATACCTTCTGTACTCCTTTGTGCGCTGTAGAGATACCTTCTGTACTCCTTTGTGCGCTGTAGAGATACCTTCTGTACTCCTTTGTACGCTGTAGAGATACCTCGTGTACTCCTTTGTATGTTATTGAGATATTTCCTGTACTCCTTTGTGCGCTGTAGAGATACCTTCTGTACTCCTTTGTGCGCTGTAGAGATACCTTCTGTACTCCTTCGTGCGCTGTAGAGATACCTTCTGTACTCCTTTGTGCGCTGTAGAGATACCTTCTGTACTCCTTTTTACGCTGTAGAGATACCTCGTGTACTCCTTTGTACGTTCTAGAGATATTTCCTGTACTCCTTTGTGCGCTGTAGAGGTACCTTCTGTACTCCTTTGTGCGCTGTAGAGATACCTTCTGTACTCCTTTGTGCGCTGTAGAGATACCTTCTATACTCCTTTGTGCGCTGTAGAGATACCTTCTGTACTCCTTTGTGCGCTGTAGAGATACCTTCTGTACTCCTTTGTGCGCTGAAGAGATACCTTCTGTACTCCTTTGTGCGCCGTAGAGATACCTTCTGTACTCCTTTGTGCGCTGTAGAGATACCTTCTGTACTCCTTTGTGCGCTGTAGAGATACCTTCTGTACTCCTTTGTGCGCTGTAGAGATACCTTCTGTACTCCTTTGTGCGCTGTAGAGATACCTTCTGTACTCCTTTGTGCGCTGTAGAGATACCTTCTGTACTCCTTTGTGCGCTGTAGAGATACCTTCTGTACTCCTTTGTGCGCTGTAGAGATACCTTCTGTACTCCTTTGTGCGCTGTAGAGATACCTTCTGTACTCCTTTGTGCGCTGTAGAGATACCTTCTGTACTCCTTTGTGCGCTGTAGAGATACCTTCTGTACTCCTTTGTGCGCTGTAGAGATACCTTCTGTACTCCTTTGTACGCTGTAGAGATACCTCGTGTACTCCTTTGTACGTCCTAGAGATATTTCCTGTACTCCTTTGTGCGCTGTAGAGATACCTTCTGTACTCCTTTGTGCGCTGTAGAGATACCTTCTGTACTCCTTTGTGCACTGTAGAGATACCTTCTGTACTCCTTTGTGCGCTGTAGAGATACCTTCTGTACTCCTTAGTACGCTGTAGAGATACCTCGTGTACTCCTTTGTACGTTCTAGAGATATTTCCTGTACTCCTTTGTGCGCTGTAGAGATACCTTCTGTACTCCTTTGTACGCCGTAGAGATACCTCGTGTACTCCTGTGTACGTTCTAGAGGTATTTCCTGTACTCCTTTGTGCGCTGTAGAGATACCTTCTGTACTCCTCTGTGCGCTGTAGAGATACCTTCTGTACTCCTTTGTGCGCTGTAGAGATACCTTCTGTACTCCTTTGTGCGCTGTAGAGATACCTTCTGTACTCCTTTGTACGTTCTAGAGATATATCCTGTACTCCTTTGTGCGCTGTAGAGATACCTTCTGTATTCCTTTGTGCGCTGTAGAGATACCTTCTGTACTCCTTTGTACGCTGTAGAGATACCTCGTGTACTCCTTTGTACGTTCTAGAGATATTTCTCGTACTCCTTTGTGCGCTGTAGAGATACCTTCTGTACTCCTTTGTGCGCTGTAGAGATACCTTCTGTACTCCTTTGTGCGCTGTAGAGATACCTTCTGTACTCCTTTGTGCGCTGTAGAGATACCTTCTGTACTCCTCTTTACGCTCTAAAGATACCTCGTGTACTCCTTTGTACGTTCTAGAGATATTTCCTGTACTCCTTTGTGCGCTCTAGAGATACTTTCTGTACTCCTTTGTGCGCTGTAGAGATACCTTCTGTACTCCTTTGTGCGCTGTAGAGATACCTTCTGTACTCCTTTGTACGCTGTAGAGATACCTCGTGTACTCCTTTGTACGTTCTAGAGATATTTCCTGTACTCCTTTGTGCGCTGTAGAGATACCTTCTGTACTCCTTTGTGCGCTGTAGAGATACCTTCTGTACTCCTTTGTGCGCTGTAGAGATACCTTCTGTACTCCTTTGTGCGCTGTAGAGATACCTTCTGTACTCCTTTGTACGTTCTAGAGATATTTCCTGTACTCCTTTGTGCGCTGTAGAGATAACTTCTGTACTCCATTGTGCGCTGTAGAGATACCTTCTGTACTCCTTTGTGCGCTGTAGAGATACCTTCTGTACTCCTTTGTACGCTGTAGAGATACCTCGTGTACTCCTTTGAGCGCTGTAGAGATACCTTCTGTACTCCTTTGTGCGCTGTAGTGATACCTTCTGTACTCCTTTGTGCGCTGTAGAGATACCTTCTGTACTCCTTTGTACGTTCTAGAGATATTTCCTGTTCTCCTTTGTGCGCTGTAGAGATACCTTCTGTACTCCTTTGTGCGCTGTAGATATACCTTCTGTACTCCTTTGTGCGCTGTAGAGATACCTTCTGTATTCCTTTGTGCGCTGTAGAGATACCTTCTGTACTCCTTTGTACGCTGTAGAGATACCTCGTGTACTCCTTTGTACGTTCTAGAGATATTTCCTGTACTTCTTTGTGCGCTGTAGAGATACCTTCTGAACTCCTTTGTGCGCTGTAGAGATACCTTCTGTATTCCTGTGCGCTGTAGAGATACCTTCTGTACTCCTTTGTGCGCTGTAGAGATACCTTCTGTACTCCTTTGTGCGCTGTAGAGATACCTTCTGTACTCCTTTGTACGCTGTAGAGATACCTCGTGTACTCCTTTGTACGTTCTAGAGATATTTCCTGTACTCCTTTGTGCGCTGTAGAGATACCTTCTGTACTCCTTTGTACGCTGTAGAGATACCTCGTGTACTCCTTTGTACGTTCTAGAGATATTTCCTGTACTCCTTTGTGCGCTGTAGAGATACCTTCTGTACTCCTTTGTGCGCTGTAGAGATACCCTCTGTACTCCTTTGTGCGCTGTAGAGATACCTTCTGTACTCCTTTGTGCGCTGTAGAGATACCTTCTGTACTCCTTTGTACGCTGTAGAGATACCTCGTGTACTCCTTTGTACGTTCTAGAGATATTTCCTGTACTCCTTTGTGCGCTGTAGAGATACCTTCTGTACTCCTTTGTACGCTGTAGAAATACCTCGTGTACTGCTTTGTACGTTCTAGAGTTATTTCCTGTACTCCTTTGTGCGCTGTAGAGATACCTTCTGTACTCCTTTGTGCGCTGTAGAGATACCTTCTGTACTCCTTTGTGCGCTGTAGAGATACCTTCTGTACTCCTTTGTGCGCTGTAGAGATACCTTCTGTACTCCTTTGTGCGCTGTAGAGATACCTTCTGTACTCCTTTGTACGCTGTAGAGATACCTCGTGTACTCCTTTGTACGTTCTAGAGATATTTCCTGTACTCCTTTGTGCGCTGTAGAGATACCTTCTGTACTCCTTTGTGCGCTGTAGAGATACCTTCTGTACTCCTTTGTGCGCTGTAGAGATACCTCGTGTACTCCTTTGTGCGCTGTAGAGATACCTTCTGTACTCCTTTGTGCGCTGTAGAGATACCTTCTGTACTCCTTTGTACGCTGTAGAGATACCTCGTGTACTCCTTTGTACGTTCTAGAGATATTTCCTGTACTCCTTTGTGCGCTGTAGAGATACCTTCTGTACTCCTTTGTGCGCTGTAGAGATACCTTCTGTACTCCTTTGTGCGCTGTAGAGATACCTTCTGTACTCCTTTGTGCGCTCTAGGGATACCTTCTGTACTCCTTTGTGCGCTGTAGAGGTACCTTCTGTACTCCTTTGTGCGCTGTAGAGATACCTTCTGTACTCCTTTGTGCGCTGTAGAGATACCTTCTGTACTCCTTTGTGCGCTGTAGAGACACCTTCTGTACTCCTTTGTGCGCTGTAGAGATACCTTCTGTACTCCTTTGTACGCTGTAGAGATACCTCGTGTACTCCTTTGTACGTTCTAGAGATATTTCCTGTACTCCTTTGTGCGCTGTAGAGATACCTTCTGTACTCCTTTGTGCGCTGTAGAGATACCTTCTGTACTCCTTTGTGCGCTGTAGAGATACCTTCTGTACTCCTTTGTGCGCTGTAGAGATACCTTCTGTACTCCTTTGTACGTTCTAGAGATATTTCCTGTACTCCTTTGTGCGCTGTAGAGATACCTTCTGTACTCCTTTGTGCGCTGTAGAGATACCTTCTGTACTCCTTTGTGGGCTGTAGAGATACCTTCTGTACTCCTTTGTACGTTCTATAGATATTTCCTGTACTCCTTTGTGCGCTGTAGAGATACCTTCTGTACTCCTTTGTGCGCTGTAGAGATACCTTCTGTACTCCTTTGTGGGCTGTAGAGATACCTTCTGTACTCCTTTGTACGCTGTAGAGATACCTCGTGTACTCCTTTGTGCGCTGTAGAGGTACCTTCTGTACTCCTTTGTGCGCTGTAGAGATACCTTCTGTACTCCTTTGTGCGCTGTAGAGATACCTTCTGTACTCCTTTGTACGTTCTAGAGATATTTCCTGTACTCCTTTGTGCACTGTAGAGATACCTTCTGTACTCCTTTGTGCGCTGTAGAGATACCTTCTGTACTCCTTTGTGCGCTGTAGAGATACCTTCTGTACTCCTTTGTGCGCTGTAGAGATACCTTCTGTACTCCTTTGTACGCTGTAGAGATACCTCGTGTACTCCTTGGTACGTTCTATAGATATTTCCTGTACTCCTTTGTGCGCTGTAGAGATACCTTCTGTACTTCTTTGTGCGCTGTAGAGATACCTTCTGTACTCCTTTGTGCGCTGTAGAGATACCTTCTGTACTCCTTTGGGCGCTGTAGAGATACCTTCTGTACTCCTTTGTGCGCTGTAGAGATACCTTCTGTACTCCTTTGTGCGCTGTAGAGATACCTTCAGTACTCCTTTGTACGCTGTAGAGATACCTCGTGTACTCCTTTGTACGTTCTAGAGATATTTCCTGTACTTCTTTGTGCGCTGTAGAGATACCTTCTGTACTCCTTTGTGCGCTGTAGAGATACCTTCTGTACTCCTTAGTGCGCTGTAGAGATACCTCGTGTACTCGTTTGTGCGCTGTAGAGATACCTTCTGTACTCCTTTGTGCGCTGTAGAGAAACCTTCTGTACTCCTTTGTGCGCTGTAGAGATACCTTCTGTACTCCTTTGTGCGCTGTAGAGATACCTTCTGTACTCCTTTGTGCGCTGTAGAGATACCTTCTGTACTCCTTTGTGCGCTGTAGAGATACCTTCTGTACTCCTTTGTACGCTGTAGAGATACCTTCTGTACTCCTTTGTACGCTGTAGAGATACCTCGTGTACTCCTTTGTACGTTCTAGAGATATTTCCTGTACTCCTTTGTGCGCTGTAGAGATACCTTCTGTACTCCTTTGTGCGCTGTAGAGATACCTTCTGTACTCCTTTGTGCGCTGTAGAGATACCTTCTGTACTCCTTTGTGCGCTGTTGAGATACCTTCTGTACTCCTTTGTACGCTGCAGAGATACCTCGTGTACTCCTTTGTACGTTCTAGAGATATTTCCTGTACTCCTTTGTGCGCTGTAGAGATACCTTCTGTACTCCTTTGTACGCTGTAGAGATACCTCGTGTACTCCTTTGTACGTTCTAGAGATATTTCCTGTACTCCTTTGTGCGCTGTAGAGATACCTTCTGTACTCCTTTGTGCGCTGTAGAGATACCTCGTGTACTCCTTTGTACGTTCTAGAGATATTTCCTGTACTCCTTTGTGCGCTGTAGAGATACCTTCTGTACTCCTTTGCGCGCTGTAGAGATACCTTCTGTACTCCTTCGTGCGCTGTAGAGATACCTTCTGTACTCCTTTGTGCGCTGTAGAGATACCTTTTGTACTCCTTTGTGCGCTGTAGAGATACCTTCTGTACTCCTTTGTGCGCTGTAGAGATACCTTCTGTACTTCTTTGTGCGCTGTAGAGATACCTTCTGTACTCCTTTGTACGCTGTAGAGATACCTTCTGTACTCCTTTGTGCGCTGTAGAGATACCTTCTGTACTCCTTTGTGCGCTGTAGAGATACCTTCTCTACTCCTTTTTGCGCTGTAGAGATACCTTCTGTACTCCTTTGTGCGCTGTAGAGATACCTTCTGTACTCCTTTGTGCGCTGTAGAGATACCTTCTGTACTCCTTTGTGCGCTGTAGAGATACCTTCTGTACTCCTTTGTGCGCTGTAGAGATACCTTCTGTACTCCTTTGTGCGCTGTAGAGATACCTTCTGTACTCCTTTGTGCGCTGTAGAGATACCTTCTGTACTCCTTTGTGCGCTGTAGAGATACCTTCTCTACTCCTTTGTGCGCTGTAGAGATACCTTCTGTACTCCTTTGTGCGCTGTAGAGATACCTTCTGCACTCCTTTGTGCGCTGTAGAGATACCTTCTGTACTCCTTTGTGCGCTGTAGAGATACCTTCTGTACTCCTTTGTGCGCTGTAGAGATACCTTCTGTACTCCTTTGTGCGCTGTAGAGATACCTTCTGTACTCCTTTGTGCGCTGTTGAGATACCTTCTGTACTCCTTTGTGCGCTGTAGAGATACCTTCTGTACTCCTTTGTGCGCTGTAGAGATACCTTCTGTACTCCTTTGTGCGCTGTAGAGATACCTTCTGTACTGCTTTGTGCGTTGTAGAGATACCTTCTGTACTCCTTTGTGCGCTGTAGAGATACCTTCTGTACTCCTTTGTACGCTGTAGAGATACCTCGTGTACTCCTTTGTACGTTCTAGAGATATTTCCTGTACTCCTTTGTGTGCTGTAGAGATACCTTCTGTACTCCTTTGTGCGCTGTAGAGATACCATCTGTACTCCTTTGTGCGCTGTAGAGATACCTTCTGTACTCCTTTGTGCGCTGTAGAGATACCTTCTGTACTCCTTTGTGCGCTGTGGAGATACCTTCTGTACTCCTTTGTACGCTGTAGAGATACCTCGTGTACTCCTTTGTACGTTCTAGAGATATTTCCTGTACTCCTTTGTACGCTGTAGAGATACCTTCTGTACTCCTTTTTGCGCTGTAGAGATACCTTCTGTACTCCTTTGTGCGCTGTAGAGATACCTTTTGTACTCCTTTGTGCGCTGTAGAGATACCTTCTGTACTCCTTTGTGCGCTGTGGAGATACCTTCTGTACTCCTTTGTACGCTGTAGAGATACCTCGTGTACTCCTTTGTACGTTCTAGAGATATTTCCTGTACTCCTTTGTGCGCTGTAGAGATACCTTCTGTACTCCTTTTTGCGCTGTAGAGATACCTTCTGTACTCCTTTGTGCGCTGTAGAGATACCTTCTGTACTCCTTTGTGCGCTGTAGAGATACCTTCTGTACTCCTTTGTGCGCTGTAGAGATACCTTCTGTACTCCTTTGTACGCTGTAGAGATACCTCGTGTACTCCTTTGTACGTTCTAGAGATATTTCCTGTACTCCTTTGTGCGCTGTAGAGATACCTTCTGTACTCCTTTGTGCGCTGTAGAGATACCTTCTGTACTCCTTTGTGCGCTGTGGAGATACCTTCTGTACTCCTTTGTACGCTGTAGAGATACCTCGTGTACTCC